>CAKNXH010064116.1:0-97552 GCA_932178445.1 Andricus quercusramuli
AATATATACAAAAAGATAACGTTTCGGAAACCCAGCTAGCTTCCCTCATATTGAAATTCACAAAAGGAACAAAAAAAAGATGCAATATTCGTGGAAGCGTGTAATTTCAATTTATAAGAAGAATAAAATTTCTTTTTTTACGTCTGGAAAAATTTTTTAAATTCAGAAATTCAGGATAGAACCTAATAATAATACGACTTCTTCCAGACTAATAATTAAAAATCTATTTTAAAGAATATATACGAAAAGATAACGTTTCGGAAACCCAGCTAGCTTCCCTCATAATTAAATTCAAAAAATGAACAAAATCAACAAAAAAAAGACGCAATATTCGTCGATGCGTGTAATTTCAATTTATAAGAAGAATAAAATTTCTTTTTTTTTACGTCTGGAAGAATTTTTTAAATTCAGAAATTTAGGATAGAACCTAATGATAATAATTTCTTAAAATAATTTTAAAATTATTAGTCTGGAAGAAGTCGCATTATTATTAGGTTCTATCCTAAATTTCTGAATGTAAGAAAAGACATAAACACTGCAAATGTAAAAATAGGAATAAGAATGGTATGAGATAGAATAACAATCGGCAAACGTAAGATGGTAAGATAATGTGAGTGGTTACGGTCAAGCACCGTTGGTGCATATCGTACACAAGGTGCAACACACACGACGAAAGCTGTCGTGTACATAGAGTCAAGGAGCATAGTATTGATGCTCCTCGGCGAAACGCACGCTGGAGCGCGTTGATTCGGATCACACGTAACAAGCGCAATTGTTATCTATCTTCCCGCTCCGCATCCTACCCTACTACACCCTGCCGTTTCCACCCTTAGCGCACTTGAAAATAAAACAGTGCATAACTCTTCACCTATTGCACCGAATTTTATGAAACAAAAATTTACTCAGGCGATATGGGACATTCCGATACTGGGAAAAGGGTTGAACATAATAACTTCATAATTTGCAAGGAAAAGTGAGACCTTGCAATTAAATCCTGAAATGAGTACAAATAAAACAATGTACAACCTAATCATTCCAACAGGTATAATCGCAAAATGGATTAAAAGCTGTTCCAGCGGAATGTCATATTGCTCAAAAATCATAACCTAGTTTTAATTATTCCCGTCACTTCCATTTCAACACCAAATAAAGGAATGTGCAACCTACCAAAATCCCCCACTGAAATGATTTTAAAAAACGCGTCCACGAGGAGCAACGATCGAAAATGATCATGGCAGTTCGGTGAACTTTTTCGATCGAGTAAGAAGTCTCAACAAATCTCTTGTTAGGAGACCCGGCGACGCCCGCCTCTTTAGAATATTGCACGGTAGTACAACGTCCCATGTTTCCACACCAAGTAGTCTAACGTTGTGTCTCTGAATATAAGTGTACCCAAATCATAGCGAAGGTCGCTTCCGGAAATATTAAATGGCATCGCGAAAGTGACAATTAAAAGAGAACCAATAAGATTGGGTAAGTAATCTTACCGAATCTCAAAACGGTAAGAAATCACAATCAAGTAGGCTGTATTTGCTCTTATTGAATAGGTGGAAGTGTAAGGGTTCGACACGCACAGGTGAATCCTGAGTGTGTGTACGGGTACGCTCCTCCTTAAGACTAGAGTGGTCCATTGTAAGGGACTACGAGTTCAGTGAAAGGAAAAACACTTTATATTTCGGCCCGCAAGGGAAGAAAGCCCTTCGCAAATGTTGAATTATTGAACTGCCTTCCTCTATTTCGGTAATTTAAGTGAGAAAGAATGTACATCTGAAGCGGTAAGTCTGTATCGTTCCTAATATTAGTAACTTATATGTATACATGTTGTTCTCTATTTAGGGAAAAATTAATGTGGGGGTTGCAGAATATATGTGATTCTAATTTTATAAAACAAAATTAAATTGCGTTTGTCATTATTATCTGAAAGGTCAACTCACCCCATAATAAAGTTAAATTTGTGCTATAATTAAGAAATATAAACAAGGTTCGCAATAAATGCAAGAAGGAGGTTCCACTGAAGGAACAAAAAGGATCCCCCTTGGATGAGGGAAATTAAAGACACGAAATCCCACAAAAAGCTTAGAATTCAATTAGTGGAATTTTAAGTGGAAAAATCATAGCATCTTGAGAGTCAATCAAAAGATGTCAGTTTGGACGCCTCCACAACTCTAGCCTATCGACAGAAAAGGGTTAATAAAAGTGATAACAAATTATTTAATAGGTTGGGTTGTAACCACGCTCCCCTCACATGCGTCTCCTACTTCCCTTTCCGTTCAGCCCTCCACCTTCTCAAGCCTTTTTTCTGTCCTTACCTTCCACACCCTAGTTTCCTCTTCCATCCGCTTTGTTTCAACCTCTCTTTCTTCCCTTTCCCTCTCTAAGCCTTCTTCTCTCCCTCAGCTCTTTCACCTCCTCTTCTTGTTTCTCATCTCTAATTCTCAAGTCCTCCCCCATGCCTTCTATCTGCTCCTCAGTCCCCCTTACGTCCTCCCACAGACCCCTGATCTAGCCTATCAGCATCCCTAGAGCCTCCTCCGAATTTCCCGCCATTTAGGGAGAGGGGGGGGGGTGTCCTATGTGTTCTCCCGCTTTTTTTAAACAGACTCTCCACCTCGCTTTTGTCCGGACTCTCTCGGCTGTCTCTCTTCCTCTTCAAGAGATCCTCCCCGTCATTTGCGCTCGACGCTCTCTCCCTTACCTTCTCACTTCCTTTGTTCTCACCGTCCCGCTTCCTCCCTCTCCCCGACGTGCCTCTAGAAACCGGACCACGCACTGTTGGCCGTCAAGGCACGTGGAAAATTTCCTCCCCGTAAATTTCGCTACCAACACTGCCAGCACTCTCGCTGTCCACCTCCCGCTCTGCCGCTGGTAAATGGGCCTCTCCATGCAGTACCCTCCGCAACCGACAGATGTCTCTGAAGACAACTATCGCCGCCAAATTTTCCCTCCATTTCCTTTTTTCTTCTTATTTTTTAATTCTTCACAACCTTTCTCTCACTTAACGTCCCCCAAATTTTCGAAAACCACACTTTACCCTTAAAGGCCCAAGACTCCTGACTAAAAATTCCCCCGATTCCTTGCTATCCTGACCTTACTTTCTCAATCGAATTAAATCCTACCTCACCCTACGCAGAAAATTATTTTTTATCTCCCCAATTCACGCCACACAACCCTACTCACCTCCTCGGCTTCCACACTGACACTCCACTCACACCTTACACACAAATTCCGTAAAATCCTCTCACCGCCTGTCACTAAACACGTTCTCACTTTTGTTTTTTCTCAACATGCAAGTCTAGATGTTGATATTTTTAGGTTTCTCCTTGGCTTTCAGTTTCTCGCCCTCAGGTACGTTTCATCTTCTGTTCGTGTGGGCAGAGGTATCTCTTTCACAATATTTTGCGCTTTTGCTTTATACGTATTATATATATATATATATATATATATATTATTATTATTATTATTTAGAGAAGTTGTAGGCTCCGGAAGCTTCGATCATGATTCCTTAAAGAAACCAATCCCAAAGCTACTGGAACGTGTACGTCATCCGCTTCTGCTCCTTCTGTCCTAGAGGGTAAGCAAGAACGGGAAATTTACGCGTGATAACATCGGGCGACACTGTTCCCTGGAGTCAGGTCTCTAGCCGCTGATGACCTTACGCGGCAGACAAGACAGTTGGAGATGAAGGTTTCACCTCTGGATACTTTTTTAGAGCTACCAATCTTTGTAGAATTTAAGAGGAACAGTGTTGAAGGACCAGATGGAGTGATCGCAGGAGAACAGCCTTTTGCATCCGGTTCGCGATGAAATGAGCCTGACGCTGGCAAGCCGGAATCTTGTTGAGTTGGCTAATAAATGAAGCTTTCATACCTCCAAGGCAGCCGATTATGAGAATTATAAGATGGACTTTGTAGCCTTGGTACAGCTTACTCAGCTCGCAAAGAAGTGCTTGATATTTCGCCTGTTTTTCTCCCTCCTTTGCCGTGATATTACCATCGGCTGGTGCCGAGAATTCAATCACGTAAATTATCTTGTTCTTCAGCTCTTGGAGGACAATGTCAGGCTTCGTAGCACTGATACGTTGAGTGGTGGAGAATAAGAAATTCCAGTAGATCTTACACTGATCATTCTCCACGACTGACTCGAGGTCCCCCTGGGCGTATGGCAAGACGGGCAATAGATCAACACCATAGAAATGCCTAAGATGGTAATATATCACTTTTAGAGCTGCATTGTGTCTCTCTATGTACGCGCAGCGTGCATATTTAGAACATCCACTGAGAACATGTCCAAGTGTTTCGGGCTCTAGCTTGCACGCTCGGCAGTTGGTATCGGATACAGGATTATTCATTATGCGCTCGCGGTAAACTAAGGTGTCTATAACGCCGTCTTGACAGGCAAAAAGAAATCCCTCGGTCTCCGATCTCAATCCAGCAGACTTGAGAAACATGCTGGTCAGACCCATCGAGAGCTCTTCTCTACGTAGGATGCCGTAGAACTTACCATGGAGGGGTTTCTCAGCATGTTCTCTTAGTAGAAGCGTATGTTCTGCTTCCTGTATACGACTTTTGAGCACCAGAGGTGTTAGTGATGCTAGGCCATGTGTAATGTCGCTGGAATCAAATGGGAGGTCAAGCTCCTCTGCAGCCCTATTTGCTGCATGGTATAGAAACACCGCAGCATTGGCGACTTCATGTTGATGTACGAGTCGCATAAGGGAATCCGTGCTTCTTAGAACTGAACAGGCTGTAGCCAGAACCGTTCTTCGATGAAGACACTCTAAACTTAGCAATCCTCTACCTCCTTTATCCCGAGGGAGATATATTCGAGGTACGGAAGATCTAGGATGAAGACTTCGTTGAATTGTCATCATCTTGCGTGTGCTTCGATCAAGTTGTTTTAACTCATCGACGTTCCATTTTACTGCACCGAACGTGTAGAGCAGTATAGTAACGGCCAGCATATTGGTCGCCTGGATCTTATTCTTTCCAGATAATTCGGAAGCCCAAATTTTTCTGAGAATTTGGCGATACCTTTTTCCAAGGGCCGTTTTCAAGTTATGCACATTTTGGGTTTCCGCTTGCGGTATTCCAAGATATGTATATGTTTCTCCAATACCAAGATGTTGAATGGTATTTCCGCCTATGAGTTGAACATCCTGATCGTCACTGGATGATGTAGTTTCTAGTCTTCCTTGGTGTAGGTGGACGCAGGCACACTTGCCCAGTCCGAAGCTCATGCCAATCGCTTTAGAATACCTATTTACCGCATCTACAAGGATGTTAAGGTCCTTTTTTGAGGAAGCAAAGAGTTTAAGGTCGTCCATGTATAAAAGGTGGTTGACCTTATATTCTCTTCTGCTCGGCGGGCCACATAGGTATCCAGAGCTTTTGCCTCGGAGCACAATAGATAGAGGCAAGAGGGAAATGCAGAAAAGTATCGGACTTAGAGAGTCTCCTTGAAAGACCCCCCTCTTATATGTGACAAAGCTTGTAGTCACTTGTCTTTTGTCAGATGTTATGACAAATCTTGTCCGCCACAAGAGCATAAGCTCTTCTATGCATCTCACTATTTTTGGATGCACCTCCATGCACTCAAGGAGCTTGATAAGAAGCTCATGGTTCGCGTTATCGAATGCCTTACGGTAATCAATCCAAGCCATGGACAGATTGCGTCGATACCTGATCGAGTCCTGGGTAATACACCTGTCTATTAACAGGTTCTCCCTGCAACCTGCCAGCCCTCTCTTGCATCCACGTTGTTCGACTATTGCACTCCATACCGGCTCGACAGATGTCAATATCCTCTCTTTGAGGATGCCAGTGAATAGCTTGTAGCTGGTGTTTAAACAAGCTATGGGCCTGTAGTTCTTTGGACATGACAAATCTCCGGCCTTAGGGATCAATACCGTGCGTCTTTCCACTAGCCACTGCGGGACGGGTTGTTCTCCGTTTAAGAAAGTAGTAAATATACGAGCTAGACTTTGGTGCGTAGAAGTAAACTTCTTCCACCAAAAGTTGTTGATTTTATCTGGCCCTGGCGCCGAAAAGTTCTTAGTTCTAGCGATAACTTTCTTCACTTCTTCAGCAGTAATTAGTGGACACTCTTCCTCTGGATCTTGTAACCTTTGCCTTTGGCAAAAGTTACGAAAGAGTGATATATCGGAAGCGTCTTCATTTAGCTGATAAGTATCTGCATATACTTGCTCCCAGAAGATTTGAATCTCTTCTCGACTAGGCGGATTTTTAACTACACATGACGCTTTATTGAACAGACGGGAAGTATTAGTAGAAAAGGTGGAATTTTCCTGAATCCACTTAACTCGCCGTTCAAGGAGCTGTTTCGCTGTTGAAAGAGATCTTACTTTTTGCGTCCAGTGCTGCTTGATGGTCGACAGTTTACACTTGTTCAGCGTGTGATTTGCTTTCCTCAAGTTTCGAGCAAGTGCCCTAACTTTTGGAGTGAACTTTTTATTTGCTGTTATGTAGCTAATCACGCACTGAACATTTGATGCATGCCGTCTCGCCGTTTCAATTTTGAACTGAAGCTGTGCAATACGCTCGCGTGTCTTACTCAGACGTACCGAAGTTTCGTTACTTCTATCGTCGCTAAGCAGGGAGACCGCCTTCTCGTAAACTACACAGTTCAGATTCCAGAGATTAACATCTTCGGGGAGCAAATCGCGGAGAGCAGTATTAGCTTCAGCTAATTTGTCCATCCTGAGGAAGACTTTTTGGTGGATAGATCTCCTACTTCTCATGTTGACATTATCGGCTATCTGCAAAGGTGGTCTTGCTGGAACGGGTGGAATGTTCGCTGGAGGATGTTGCTCCTCTTGCTGTTGATAAACAGCTTCATATCCGTTTTTTCGCAAGAAGGATACCTGATCTCTCAAATACTGAGGCGTTTTATGAGCATATTCCGGGTGCATATTGCCCCAACGGTCATGCAACCTCTTCATGAATCCTCTCCGCGCCGGTGAGCTTCTTTGCCAACAGGTAAGAAGGTCCCTCCTGAGTTGGTCCGACCATTTAAATCGATGTTCTCGCGTTTGTCCGGGGTCATTGCCTGGTCGTCGCCTCGGTTCGTTCCTATTGCCACTCCCAACTGAACCATGGCCTCCATCCGAGAGAGGCCTATTGTGGGTGGCACTGCGCGATACTTGTGTCGTAACCGCATAATTCGTTGCATTGGGGAGTTAGCCCAAAGCAACGCGGCTGACTGCAAGAGCAGGAGCTCTCGGGCGATGGGGTCGCCACATCCCTACGCCTTAATATATTATTATTATTATTATATATATTATTATTATATATATATTTATACGTATTGCCAACGGCAATACCACGCTGAAAACACCAGTTCCCGTAAGATCACTGAAGTTAAGCAGCGTTGGGCGCGGTTAGTACTTGGATGGGTGACCGTTCGGGGAATACTGCGTGGTGTTGGCCCGTCGTGGGTGTGGTGGACCCACACTGGTAGTATTTATCCACCTAGAAACACTAACCAAATCGGGTAGTGAGGCAATGAACTTTCGAGTTCGAAATGCTAACCAATTTTTTTATTTTATTTTTTTGCTTTATACGTGGACGGTAGTTAGGCTTCTTCATGCGTGATCTCTGAAGTGACGTGTGGTGATTCTGCAGGTCGAATTTCTCTCACGTAGATTATCCCTACCTCATTAGGCGTGGTGGAAGCTTCTATCTTGCTTCTTTGCGACACGCTGGCAGCCTTTTCTGGCATGATGGCCTGCGAAGTCCCCCACGGTATGAAAGGTTTAAGCTTATTTTCATACAAAACTTCCACCTCGTCGAGTAGGATGGCGTCGAGAGGGGCTTCTTCCCGCGTGAACACGTGGAGCAACACAGGTGAATCCATGGATATTGGTAAGGGAGCCTCTTCTGGAATATTCTCCTGAATCTATGCCTCTTCCTGGGCATATCGGATGTTTCCACTCTTTTTCTCCTGACGTCAAGCACGAATCGAGGCGCACTTACAGCCGAAACCGAAGTGTTTAGTGGAATAACTGCTTTGCGTTCCATAGTGGAAATGGAGCGCGCCCTTATGTTCCAAGATTTATATGGGTATTTGTATGGTTTAAACTCTTTTTTCTCTTCCAGCTCCATATTGCATTGGATCCCAATGTTGAGAAGAACGTAGATGGCTTCGATACTAGTACTAGCGTCTGGTATCTTGGGCTCTTGGGTCTATACTGACCTAGGCTACATTTTTCCTTTGCTTCTAGGTCCCTTCGGATTTCGAAGCTGCATTTTCTTCATCCCCGCCCTCGTTTTCCGGCTGAAGTACTTGCGGATATCGTTTGCGTGGTACTGCCCCTCTCCTTTTCACTCTCTCTATATGCACACCCTATATGCTTTGGCCAGTACCCACACGCCAAGCTGGAAAGTCAAGCCCTTATTTTTCTTATTTTTTCTGTCCAGCAATTTCTATCTTTTCCTCTTGATTCGATCCCTGAGCACCACTCGTTGCTCTCGGCGATCCATTGGGAGTTTGGCGGTGTGCGCGGTAGTAGGTCTATCCACCATCTTTTGGGTCTACGCCCCCATAAAGCGTCGTATTGCGTGACCTCAGTCGTGTTATGGTGCGATTCGTTGATTAAGGTCTCGATGTTTTCTAATCGGCAATACCATCCGCCATGTCGATTTGGTGGTGCGAGGGTTCTGAAGAGTCGAGCCAATTCTCGATTTACCCTCTCTACCATGTTTGTTTGTGGGTCTCTTATCGAGGTGACGGTCATTCGTATCTCTCGCTCTTCCAGGACCTGCCTTCATCGATGAGTAGTAAATTGAGTGCCTCTATCTGAAAGCAATTTCCGTGGTTTTACGATATTCCCTATGAAATCGCCCAATTTCTCACTGAAATTTCACTTATTGCTTTGCGTCGAAGATACAGTTTTTTGTATTTAATGAACGCGTCTACCATGATGAGAGATTACGCACATATGCGATATGTCAATCCATCAAGGTGGTATAAAGTTTCGTTTAGGACGCTAAAATGCGTTGGATTTTCAACATTTTTCTGCGTGTCCCGCACGAGTTGCAGTAATCTTTTAACCTCTTGCTATTTTATGTGGACAATTTCTTATCATTTGTTCTACTTCCTGGGTCCATTGGTAACTGATCACGTTTATGGTGACATGCGTTTCTCCACGATTTGTCTTGTAGCTCTCTCCGTCGTGTATCCTGCTCAATACGTCCGCCATGATTTTTTCTTTCCCAGGTATGTGCTCGATTTTAATTCTATAATCATGTATTGCTATGATCCATCGTGTGAATCTGACATTTAGAAATTTACGTGTTTTTAATAATGCAAGTGCTAGATAATCGGTTCTGTTGATAATTTCTGCACCATGTCGATATGTGCGAAATTTCTGCAGAGGCCATACAATGGCCGGCAGCTCCTTTTCAGTTGTAAAGTATTTAGGCTCGGGTCCCTTGAGTGTTTGGCTCGCAAAAGTGATGATTTATTTTTTTTCTTGTCATCCAACTGGTACAAGACTCCGGTCTGGGAAGTAGAGCATAATCGCAGTGCTGAATAATTTTTTGATCCTCTCGGAACTTTCCTGCACTTTGTCGTTCCAGTTCAATGTGACTTCCTTTTTTATCAGTTTCGAAAATAAGCGTTGAGTACGCCGGTACGCGCATGACGCTGGCGCTAGAGCCCCGCGGCGCACCGTGGTGTCTTCATGGTATTGTTTTTACGAAAA
Organism: Andricus quercusramuli; assembly: GCA_932178445.1. Lineage (NCBI taxonomy): Eukaryota > Metazoa > Arthropoda > Insecta > Hymenoptera > Cynipidae > Andricus > Andricus quercusramuli. Next base: position 9,722 of record CAKNXH010064116.1, read on the forward strand.
GTAATAATATATTCTAGTATATTTGAACGCTCCCTGCATTTCACAGGGTTGCGACTGCCATTATTTAATGCCTGCATTATGTTCACTGATGAATTTTGAAAAAATTTTGAATTTTGGAAAATCAAGTTATTAAATAAGAGGTGGCCGAAAAAGTGGTTTTATGGATTAGTAAAATTATTGCTCAGAAATTTTTTATGTTGATGTCTGGTCTTCTATCTGCCTTTCTTTCCGCCTTTCTTGTATTTAGTGACAGCTGTTTTCACTTTTTTTCTAATTTTCGTTTCTCCTCTTTTGGGAAGTAGTCGCATTCTGTGTCTGAGGAAAGTTTCTTGAATTGAAGTCTCGCATCTTTAGTAGGTATAAATGCATGGTATTGCCAAGTCCCTTTGATCATGTCTGCAGCATCGAATCTGCTTTTAAAATCTTTAACAGTAGCTTCGTGATCTTCCTTGCTACTAAAAATGATTTCAGTTTCCTTGCAGTACTTCTTCGCCCACTGAAATAGACAAGAAGCATCTAGAATGCGACCTTAAGGGGAACATTGTAGGATAAGCCTTTCTGCATTTTGTTCAACATTCGCCCGTATGCCATCACATGCTCCCTTACCATGATCGCATTCTAGATGCTTCATCTCTATTTCAGCGGGCAAAGAAGTACTGCAAGGGAAACTGAAATCTTTTTTAGTAGCAAGGAAGATCACGAAGCCACTGCTAAAGATCTGAAAAGCAGATTCGATGCTGCAGTCACAATCAAAGGGACTTTGCAATACCATGCATGTATACTTACTGAAGATGGGAGACTTCCATTGAAGAAATTTTCTTCAGCCACGGAATTCGACTACTTCCCAAAAGAGAAGAAACGAAAATCAGAAAAAAAGTGAAAACAACTGTCACTAAAAAAAGGAAATGCGGAAAGAAAGGCAGATAGAAGACCAGACATCAGCATAAAAAAAATTTTGAGTTTTAATTTTACTAAATCCATAAAACCACTTTTTCGACCACCTCTTGTTCAATAACTTGATTTTCAAAAATTCAAAATTTTTTCATAATTCATGACTGAAAATAATGCAGGCATTAAATAATGGCAGTCTCAACCCTGCAAAATGCAGAGAGCGTTCAAATATACTAGCATATATTATTACTTTTCGTAAAAACAATACCATGAAGGCACCACGGTGCGCCGCGGGGCTCCAGCGCCAGCGCCATGCGCGTACCACTTTCTAATCTACACAGTCTTATAGGAAAGAACCTAAGCTTTTCTTTAAGACAAAAGAAAATATTTAAAAAACCTGTCTTATTTCCAAAAAAAGTGAAATTTATTTTTGACCTTCATTTTCGAAATTCAAATATTTATTTTTTGAGAAAATGCGTATCACCAATCAAAAGGGCGTGAAAACCCCTATCGGAACTATGCTAGACAAAATTTTGTTCATCGCTGTTAGAAGAGTTAAAAATCGCCGAAATAGACGATATCCCCCTCGGTCAATTCTTATCCGAATGACTACATTTTTCCCTATAAACTACTATCCAATATCACAACACTTTGCCTAAGTTGAACTAAGATCGGACAACTTTGACTTTTTGAGTGGGTACACTTGAGGAATAGCGCCCCATATGCGTGAGAGGCGTGGAACAACTAAAAACGCTAATTGGATGGTCGTATGACAAGCGTGGGTATCGAGTGAAACTCTCTTTGTTTCCATTGAGGAACTCCTGCGATATGCAGGTAATTTCGGCACCTGTATCAATGAGAGCCTTTGTCACGATTCCAGCAATTTGGATATTGGCCGTTGTAACATTAGTTATTTGATGGAAACTGAGATCGCACGGAAGAGTATATATTTTTCAATTTTATTTCATTGATTAATTTTCTAGCTGTGTATCCTTCAATATAAATCTTGACCTAGGCATTTTGAAAGCAAACGTATCCCAAGAAAAGTTTAATTTTCCTTTATCTTTAATATGAATGTCGCAATCCAATGACACAAACTGGATTCAGTGTCGGGAGGACATTAAAAGTAGCCCTTACCACCCTGTTTTGGAACATTACAATTAAGGAAACCCTAGGAATTAGGACCAGATTGTTATCCTCTTCAGTATAAGTAGCAATGCTTTTCAAAATACGCAAGTTTCGAAACTTAAAGTAATTCACAGCCAGAAATTCCTGAAATGCCAGATTTTCTAAATTATAAATCGTGAACCTAATTGATCCTCATGATATCCTGTAAATCCTATTCAAAATAAATGTTCTTGCTCCTTAGCAACATCCAGGAGCTTTCTTTTTAAACTTTAATATCGCTCTTTTCTCTTTCACTTTTGGAAATTAAGCATCATTTCAATTCATCCAGGTGCAATGTTAAGATTAAAATTCCGCTTAATTTGCCTACCTTTTTACTTCATATTTGAATAAAAATATGAGCTCAGAACTCAAAAAAATATTAATGACAATTTTTCAAAATTCTAATTGAATACTAACTTGTTTGGTCAGTTTATTACATTTTAAAGTTGTGCTGTCTTGTTTTGCTGATTCTTCGTTGTTCTGTGTTGCAGTTAATTTAGTTTTTCTTGTCTTTCTTTCGTGAATTGTTCCTGGACGTTTTCCCAGTCTGTATCTTGAGGTTTTTATCAGTTCGTTGTTGGTAACTATTTTTATGGTAGTGGATTTGTATGTTTTCTTTCCAATTGGTGGAGATATTGGGTTAATGACAGTTTTTGTTTAAGCTTATAGGGAGTTGCATTGTGTGATCATTTCGTTTGCTTGTACTCCTTGGTCTATTAGTTCAATTAGTCTGTGTCCATCCACTTTTCGTCCGTTTCGCTGCTTATCTGCACATTCATTAGAAGTATTCTCTGTTTTATGTGTTGCGTGTTTGTGTATTTTATTGGAATAAGGGAGATTTTAATTATGTTTTTTTTTTATATAGAGTTTAATGTTTCAGTAATGTTTCAGCTACGTGTTTTTCTGACTTCACTTCTTTGGTTTGCTGCGCTCCTTACACTTTCCGATTGACCTTATGAATTCTGGTCTCGTTGATTCAGATGCTCACGAATAACTGATTTGAAATTTATTTTTTCCTTGCCAGATCGTTGCTGTTTCTGTTCTCTTTTTATACTTAGTGTATCCGTCTCTAATGTCGCATCAGTGGTTTATTTCTCATGATTATAATTCTCATTTATTTTTGTCGGCGATTTCGCACGTGCTTTGTCTATATACGCTTGTTTTCTACTTACAGTTTTAGTTTCCTAATCTATCTTATTTGGTTTTCTTTATATCTTTTGACTTTGTTTCCATATCTTGTTTTTCTTTTGTTCATTGCTACTTGGCTCATTTTGCCTTCCCTATTTGAACCATATTTCAAACTTTCTGGCTCATTTTGCCTTGCTTATGTTTTTCCTAATTGAATTGAACTTAAATTCGACTCATTTCTGTCTCGCTTATTTTAATCCTATTTTGAACTTCCTGGCACATTTCGCCTTCTTCATTCTTTTCTAATTGTATTGAACTTAATTTTGACTCGTTTTTGACTCACTTTTGTCTCACTTATAACACTGTGTTACAAAAAAACAAAAACTTGGAGACACTTTTATGGAGACCTAGCAAAAGTTGTAGATCTAGTGAAACTAAGAAAAACTGCATAGGAGAAATTTCCCATACAGCCCCAAAATCTCATTTTTTGGCCAAAAAATCGTTTTTGGGAGTTTTATGAGAAAAATCGCTCATAACTTCCCTAATTTTCTTCCGATTTAAACTTTTTTTTTCATTTTAAAGAGGAAAAACAGGTATTCCAGACTGTGTATTTCTTATTTTGTTTAAAGAAAAACTGACGAGACTGTAGTTGAAAGTATTTACGATTTTTCGACTTTTTTCCATTTGTCCAACTTTGACGATATATTTACGATATTATTCGGTTTTGAAGATTTTTTTTTAACACAGTATTTTGAAATTAAATTTAATTCTGCGTCAATAGAGCTATTTTGGAATCAAATTCGAAGAGAATTGACGGAGTTGTGTGAGTTTGAAGATTTTAAGAACTTTTTGCTAAATTTTCATGTACGTAGCGGACGTGAAATTTACATCAGGGTGCGTCGCGAGGGATGAAAATGATATCAACCGTCATCAAAGCTATGTAATTTCTATTGGTTTTGTCTATACTCGTTCTAGTACAGTACAGTGCAGTACAGTACAAAACAGTACAATATATTGAATTATTCAATACCGAAAACAAATTTTCCATTATTTTCTTCTTGTGATCACGGTGTCCCTAGTCCTCATTGTATCTTCACTAACAAAAAAAGGATATTTCTCGAGACGCTCCGTCATTCAAAGTTTCAGTGCTTACTTCAAATTTGTGAGAAAAATATGTGTGATAACTCCAATAAGTTTTGTTTTGTATGTGGTTTGATTGTGGATCAGCAGCATCGTTTAAAGTTAAAAAATAATAAAGCTGAGATTGATGGCTACAACGATTCTTTCAAACTTCAATATACTACCTCTGATCGCCTGTATGAACCAGAATTCGCGTGTCTCGACTGTTCATCGAAGTTCAAGAAATGGAAATCGAAAAGTTGCCATGAAGTTCGAATTTCTTTATCTTCTCCGATGATATGGCATCATCAGCCTTACTATAAGCCGAACTCAACTTGACTCAACTGCAGTTCAAGAATTGAAGTATGTCCAACTCGATGATCATGATCAAGCTGATGACCATAAAGCTGATGATGAAGAATATCTTCCGTGTACATCAAGTTCAAGTGAAAGACATGCAATATCAAATGTGGATGATCTTGAAGTCATCTTCCACCGAATTCCATTGCTTCAATCGAGAAGCCAGCACCTCATACTGTCTTCTTGATAGACCTAAATCACGTGAAAGATCCTGAAAGTCCACATTTCATATTGCATGTCTTTCACTTGAACTTGATGTACACGGAAGATATTCTTCATTATCAGCTTTATGATCATCAGCTTGATCATGATCATCGAGTTGGACATTCTTCAATTCTTGAACTGCAGTTGAGTCAACCATATCGTTTAGGACTTCGGGTTTCGTTACAGTCACAACATTAGCATACTTCATGCGTTTTCGTGTTTTATAATGATGACCGTATACTTCTGTTTGACAAAAATAGCAGTCGTTCGGTTTATGCTAAGGCTGATACCATATCATCGGAGAAGATAAAGAAATTCGAACTTTATGGCAACTTTTCGATTTCCATTTCTTGAACTTCGATGAACAGTCGAGACACGCGAATTCTGGTTCATACCAGCGATCAGAGGTAGTATATTGAAGTTTGAAAAAATCGTTAGCCATCAATCTCAGCTTTATTATTTTTTAACTTCAAACGATGCTGCTGAACCACAAACAAACCACATATAAAACAAAACTTATTGCGATTATCACACATATTTTTCTCACAAATTTAAAGTAAGCACTGAAACTTTAAATGATGGAGCGTCTCGAGAAATATCCTTTTTTTGTTAGTGAAGATACAATGAGGACTAGGGACACCGTGATCACAAAAAGAAAATAATGGAAAATTTGTTTTGGGTATTCAATAATTCAATATATTGTACTGTTTTGTACTGTACTGCACTGTACTGTACTAGAACGAGTATAGATAAAACCAATAGAAATTACATAGCTTTGATCACGGTTGATTTCATTTTGATACCTCGCGACGCACCCTGATGTAAATTTCACGTCCGCTACGTACATGAAAATTTAGCAAAAAGTTCTTAAAATCTTAAAACTCACACAACTCTGTCAATTCTCTTCGAATTTGATTCCAAAATAGCTCCTTTGACGCAGAATTAAATTTAATTTCAAAATATTGTGCTAAAAAAAATCTTAAAAACCGAATAGTATCGGAAATATATCGTCAAAGTTTGACAAATGGAAAAAAGTCGAAAAATCGTAAATACTTTCAACTACAGTCTCGTCAGTTTTTATTTAAACAAAATAAGAAACACACAGTCTCGAAGGCCTTTTTTTTTAAAACGAAAAAAAAAGTTCAAATCGGAAGAAAATTAGGGAAGTTATGAGTGATTTTTCTCATAAAACTCCCAAAAACGATTTTTTGGCCAAAAAATGAGATTTTGGGGGTGTATGGGAAAGTTCTCCTATACAGTTTATCTTAGTTTTACTAGATCTACAACTTGTGCTAGGTCTTCATAAAAGTGCAAAGTCACTGTCACACAACCCTATTTTTAACTTTCTGGCTTATTTTTCCTTCCTTATTTTTTTAATAATTTTATTTAACTTAATTTCGACTCATTTTTACTTTATACTAAATTTCGCTTTAGTTTAATTCTTGGATATGCGCTTATTTTCTAGTTCTATTTTTACATTTTATCCTTACGTTAGCCTTTGGCTTAATTCCTAATCTTTTTACAATCTTATTTTTACGCTATTTTGTTAATCGCTGTTGCGTTCCTCTTTGGGTGTGTACCTTTTCAGATACTGTGTGTGGTACATTCCTTTTTCTACTTCTTTTCCAGGGTCTCACAGGATGAACGTTCTATCTATTTGTATAAATCCAGGGGTCTCATGGTGCGTCTCATTCATACAATTTTCAATGATTCTCACACAGGTGTACTATGAATCATGTCGTTCCCCAACTGAAGTTCTGAAGAATCTGGATAGTTCTCGATGAATTCTCTCTATTATGTTACCCTGCGGGTGTCTGATTTATCAGAATACTGCTTGTATGTTTTCTTCATTACGTTTTTTTCCCTATTGCTGCTTTTGCCGTGCTTTTTCTTAGTGGATAAAGTCTTACGTACATGTCTATTGAAAGAGTTTCCCCAGGTTTTTTTGGACTGTAGTTTTGTATTACGGTGTAGCACGTCTGATTGGTCACTTTATTTTTTTTTGACAGTCACAGCTTGAGAGCCGTTTCCTTATCACTTTTGCGAGATGGGGATAGTAAAAGCATTCGTTTGACATTTCTTTGTTTTGCCTTCTTTTATGTCTCTCCATCTCTGCTGCATGATGCTGTCCTCTTTTTGTTCCTTGTCAAATTACTTGAGTCTTTCTCTCAATTCTGATGAGGGTCTTTTGGCCAATCGGTATGGAAATATTTTCCCTTCGTTTAAATCGAATGGGTAGGATGATTAATGAGATGATATCTTGCTTAGTGTGTCTGCGACTATGTTCTTGTTTCCCTCGCAGTATTCTATGTCAAATTGGTAATCTTGGATTGCCATGATCCACCTCGTCGGTCTCCCACTCACTAATTTACACGTCTTTAAGAAAGTTAGTGCTTTCTGATCTGTCCTGATGATCAGCTTTGCCCCTAAGACATATGATCGAAACTTCATAAGTGCCCACAGGATGGCAAGTAGCTCTTTTTCTGTAGTTTAGTAGGCTAACTTCAATCCCTTGTTTTTTTAAAGTGGTTTGGTATAATACTGCGCCTACAGCCACATCACTCGCATCTGTCTGGAGATGGAATGGTTTTCCTAAGTCCAGATATGTAAGTATGACGTATTCACAGAATAGCCTTGTACTTTCTTGAAGGCATCTTTCTTTTCTAGGTCCCACACCCATTTGCTACCGACTCTTAGTAGTGCCAAGAGAGGCAAGATTTTTTGAGCGTGCTTCTTTGTGAATTTAGTGTAGGAGTCTATAAGTCCTAAAAAGACTCTCAGTTCCTTTATGTTTCTGGGTTTCGGGAACTCGTGTATCACTCTAACTTTGTCTGGATCCACTTTCATCCACAGTGGGGTTGAAACGCGTCCCAAGAATTTCACTGCTTGTCGGAAGAAATGTGATTTTTGAAGCCCTTACGAGTTCTGAGGTGCTTGTTTTTAATCCGAAAGGCGTTACACAAAATTCGTAGCATTTCCCTTCATGTAGAAAATCTGTATATTTTCGAGAATGACGGTGCAACGGCACTTGCCAAAAATGCAAAAAATTTCCTAGCGTCTAGGCAGATTCTTATTGATTATTGATTCTAGTAAGCTTTCTAATTCCTGTTTCACCTTTTCTCTGAGAAACATCGGTACTGGGTACGTTCTCATTAAGAATAGTCGATTATGATTAATTTCAAGTTCGCGTGCGTACAAGTGGATTCTACCAGGTTTTTTAGAAAAGACGTTTCTATATTTTCCGATCAATTTTTGGAACCTCTCCTTTTCGTCTACGTCCAGTACTGTGCATTGAACGATTTTCTCTTTGATTTCATCTTAAGTTATATCGAATTTAAATTGAGCATTATCGCGATTTTCGGTGTTATTAATTTCTTTTACAACATTCGGATAGGATTCTTCCACTGCGAAGTATTTTTCTAAACATTCTAAATATTTTTCTATTTGAGAGTCTTCTTGATTAAACATCAATGTTTTTTTTGTGGCTTTTTTCCCATAATTTTATTTTAATTGTTTTATTTTCATCTTTCAATTCTATCGTATTCTCATCCAAATATATTTCATTTCTTAATCTTTTCAACAAGTCAACCCCTATTGTACATTCTTTTTTCAGTTTTGGTACTACTAAGAAAACGTATGTCCCTTTCCGATTGCTCATTTTGAAATTCGCATATACTCGATTTTTCAATCTTACTGGCCTTCTTCCAGTGGCTCCTACAATACATGTGCCTACTATTGGTAACAATTCACATTTCTTGATATTTTCGCTAGTATTTTCGAAGAATGTTTCTGGAATACACGTGACTTCACTGCCCGTGTAAATTAACGCCCTAATATTTACATTTTACGGTCATTTGCAGTACTGGACACGCATCTAAATCCCTCACTACGCCTTTTTCCCCCCAATTCTCTAAAAGATCGCGGCGCAAGTCTAGTGGAAGAGATTTTATTATGTTTTTGGGCCTCGTATTCGCCTCTATTATGCACATTTTCACCAAAGCGAGGCTTGAGCGTTTCCTCTCTCAATTTGCCCATTTCCAGCTTCATACTTCTGGACCTCTTTCCAAATACACCTTACCATTATATTTATGGTGTTTGCCATGGACTCCCGTTGAGCAGATTAGTTAATAGGAGCAAGTTTTGCTAGATTGTCCATTTTCCGGACTTACAGCTTCTGATTTAAAATTTTCACGCCTATAAATGCCATTTTCTACGATCCCATTAGCATATTTAGGGATAGCCCCCATTGGTTTCTGGAACTTGCGATAGCAGGACCAATTTACCGTTACCCATTTTTGTGCTCATAGTTTGGATTCCGAACATCAAAGGGTTTATATTTCAAGTCCCTATTTTGGTTTTCTTGAGTTTCTCTATAATAATTCTTGTCACGATTTTGATATCCCCTTTTTCGATTTTCATAATTCCCCTTGTAGGAATTTCTACTCTTTATTTGATCATTCGTTTCAGAATTTTCCGTTCTATTATTTATATCTCCATAGTTTATTCTCTCTTGACCATAATAATTTCGAGAATTATCGTGGTCATGAGGTTGATTTCGATACCCTTGATTATTATGATCGCTATTTTTGTGGTAAAATCGGCCGTTTCCAAAATTATTTCTCTGATGATCGTTCTCGAAACTTTGATTATGATACGCACGTGAATTTTTACTTCCCTGATATCGGTTAGAATTTCTATAATGATTACGAGTTTCTCCTCTGTAATTATGATTTCTCTCATTCGAGTAATAATTACCATATACCGGGTTATCTCGTGGTAAATTGTATTCCCTATTATTTAGTGGTCCAGATTGATCCATGCTATCCAAGAATTCTAGAAATTCTTCGCATGTTCGCATATCCCTAATTCTAAAGCTGGCTCTAACCTCTTCGGTAAAATGTCTTGATAGACTTACAATAATCTCATAATCAGAGGGTGGTAGGATTAGGTCTCTCGCTAGATTAATCATTTCGATCGCGTACTGAGAACTATTAAGATTTCCTGGTATTAAATACCCATACTGGAGATTTTTTACGAGTTCAAACCTTTTATCTTGATTCCAATATTTATTAATAAATTTTGTTGTAAAGGAGGACATGTCGTCCCTGATGTTTTCGCTGGTCATTTCCTACAATTCTCTGGCGTTCCCTACCAAACATGTTTGGATAATAAACGGGAATTCATGTTTCCTAATATTAGCCGCCCTAACATATATCTCTAAGTCGTTTGAAAACATATTTCGGCGTTCTCCACCTGATCCCGAAAATTTTGGTATAGGATAACTTTTTAACCAAGGTGATTTCACGATGGCTATCCGCATATTCCTATCAATTCTCGCTTCTAGCGTATCCTGATTTTTTTTTCGAGTTCCTTAAGCCTTTTTTGATTTTGCATATTGACAACAGTTCCATTGCTATGATTAACGTTAATTTCTTCCGTTACGCGTTTCAGAGTGTCGAACTTTTTTTCTATGTCTACAATACTCTCTTCGAAATACCTCGCTCGAGCTTCCCAATTTTGATTTCTATCGTCGATCTTAAAAATTATTTTATTATTAAGAGTTCTTGAAGTTGAGTCCAATTGGCTTACTGATTTATTTTCTGCTTTCTTCGAAAATTCTTCATGAACTTTTTGGATGTGTTCTATTAACTTCTCCAACATTTCATCAGTGTCTTCGATTTCAATTAGTTCCAATTGGATCTCACTTTCCGTTCCTCTTTCAGCCCTATTGCCTATTGAGCTTATTTCAACGTCTGTTTCTAGTTCTGTATTCGTGGAATTTTAATCATCTAGTGTTAGTAGATCATTTTGATCACTTTCTTCAACTTTTTGTGTAGAATTTTCAAAATCAGTTTCTTCTAAGGTACCAATTGTTATACAATTTTAGTGGGAGTGTGAATTGACTTGAGCGCGGATAAAATTATGCGTACGTCAGTATGTCTGACTTTCTAAATATTAAATCGTAAACCTAATTGATCCTCATGATAGCCTGTTAATCCTATTCAAAACAAATGTTCTTCCTCCTCAACAGCATCCAAGAGCTTTCTTTTTGAACTTTGATATTGCTCTATTCTCTTTCACTTTTAGAAATTGAGCATCATTTTATTTCATCTAGGTGCAATGTTTAAATCAAAATTCCGCTAAATTTGCCTATCTTTTTACTTAATTTTTGAACTAAAATATGAGCTCAGTACTCACAGAGAGATTATTTACAACTCGTCAAAATTCTAATTGAATTCCTACTTGTTCGATTAGTTTATTCCATCGAAATCTAGTTGACATTTATCACTTCGGACATTAGGCGGTCTAATTTCCAGTTCTTAGCCCTGGTTGAGAAGTCCGCTTTGATTAGCACGTGCCAAATTTTCCTAATTGAAATTGAAAATTCCGTCGGTACTTAATTCCAGAATAGGAAGCCGGTTCACTTATTTCCCACCTTTAGGAGCATCGGTTTTTAGTTTCCGGGTCTGAGCTCGGTTAAGAGAAAATCTTTGCTTCGGCAAGTCATAAGCCAACCGTCCCCATCGTGAGTTTGGGTAGACAGAATTCAATTTTCGTAAGAGGAACTAATGCTGAGCAAGTAATGAAAAAATTGTAAACGAAAAAACCTGAATTTAATCTCCTGGATATCGTTGTCTAAAATGATGTACAAGATGGCGAGAGTCTTCGCAAGCGTCTCAGTTGATTCAATTACAGCTAGTCTGGCTACGTTTCTGAGAACTCCGTTCTCCCGGTGGGTTGGATCGCAAATGAAGTCTCGATCGCGCCGTTTCGATCGAGTGGTTTCATGTATGTTCGGTCACGCTAGTCTCCCTACTCTTGAGGTCTGGTTGCGCACGCGTTCATTGATTTTCCGCTTTCCTTTCTGACCTGTATCTCATGAACTTGAATTTTTTTTGTCATCCCTCTATTTCTCATTGCTGTCGCTTTTCTTCTCCTCGTACACAGCTGATGACGCGGACTGATTGATTTTTGGCTAGTCAGCTGACTTATATTTGCTCTCTAATTATTTCCTTATATCAGCTGGTGCGGTGATGGTTTGAACTATATCATCGTGTAACATTTAGATCTCTTTTCCTTTGTTACGTCTTCCGTCTCCGCGGTGAGTTCTTCGCGTGTGTTCGTGCGAAGGTTTGCAAAATATATTGCTTCGGTTGCCACGTCAACTTTTTCTTCTTCTTTATTGATATTTATTGACGTGACGCTGGCTTGTTTCCTAAGTCGAGCAGCTGTTCTTCGTTGTGAAAATCTTCATTTTCAGAATTCGTTGGTGCTTCCAACTCCATATTCTGTACGCGGTACGGTGGCTGATTTTGTTGCTGCTGCCAGGAGTTTCCTTCGTATGGGCTTTGTTGCCCCCCCCCCCAGAATTAGTGACAAGTTTCGTCCCTGTGTTTCCATTTGGACGATTTGCAGTGCCGCACGTCGGTTTGAGATGGCCAGCTGTTTCCATATCCCGTGTTGTTTTGTCGGGTGTTCTTGTTGTTATTTGGGGACTTCCGAGTTTTGGGATTGTATGAGTGGTTCTCGCGTGAAGAATTGTTTTTATTTCTCCAATCTTTGTTATCATTGTAGCCATTGTTGGTATTGCCTATTTTATCGAACTCCTCCAGCAGTTCGATGAGCTGTTCGCATTGGTCGATTCCTTTTCCAACGATGGCGTACTTGATTTCGTAATTCTAATGACGTGCGACTTTCCTTATGACTTCTCTAGGTTCCATAGCGAATTTCTCGTAGTAAGTAGTAATATGTGAGCTGGATACCTTGGAGTTTGTTCAACCATCATAGCTATTACCTTTTTTGCTTCGTAGCCTAGTTCCTTCAGGTCCTCGATGATTCCATCTATTTTGGCTTCTTGTAGTCCTTTGAGCACTAGTTTCTGATCCCTTTCGCTCTGGAGCGCCAAGGTGTGGAAAGGTATGCTCTTGTCCAGAAAATGTTTTTTGATTTGTTCTCGTTCCTTCAGTCCGTTTGAAAAGACAGTAAGCTGAGTATTTGTTATTCTCATGATCACATGTTTTGTCATGGTTTAATTTTGTTGTAAATCAGAAAGCCGGCTCACTATGATTTTTCGATTTCTCCTTGTCATCTTATATGGGTGTCTTCTATTTGTGGATTCAACAAATAAGGCCTCCCGTGTTTAATTGATCTTTGTTTGACTCTGAAACAATCTCAGGCTGACTCTGAAAAAGCAGATCAGTAGGGATGACGATGTATAAACGTTGGGGGTGCATTGGAATCCAACCCGCGGCGTGTTTACTTTCAGCACAGTCGATTACAAGACATTGGCTGGTGCGGCGTCAAAACGAGACTTCAGGGTTGATACCAGTTGAAGAACCACCATCTCTCCCAGAAAATCGACTCAGCCGGTACCGATTGGTACAACGCATTCGCAACAACTTCTGGAAACGCTGGTCCAGTTAGTACATCCAACAACTACAGGAGAGAGGCAAATGGAGGTAACCAACGGAAAATTTTGCTGTCGGTCAGTCGGTATTGGTCAGGGACGATTGCTACCCAACTTCTAAATGGCTCCTACTATCTGTTTCAAAAATCCTGAGGCCTCTACAAACCATTGAATATCTCAATAAAAAAAATTGCTTAAAAAAAGGAGAAACATCTTGCCAATCCTCATTTCATTACGAATAAGTACCATATCATTTGATTGCGATGCGCCCATAAGATTGGATGCAAACTCGCAGTGAAGGTGAAAAAACGTGGTTAAAAGCACCTTTTATACCTTGGTCAACTTTCGACCGTTCTATTTTGTGGAAAAATGCATGAGTTGTTTGGCAAAAAATCGAGTAGTTAGCTTGATGTTTTATTTGTGAGAACGTTTTCGTAAAATTCAAGAATATTTAAAACGTTGGTGTCGGCTATGAATGAAAGCGAAGGATGCTAACTCAGCTTCTAATTAAGCTGGAAGGCTCTACCAAGGCTAGAAATTGTTCACAAAAATCAACAAATGCAATGGTAGGGTTTTAAATACAGTTGATTACATCATTAACACGCTACTGCATATTATTTTTTTCTGTTTTTTTTACGGTAGTCGACCACAATTGAAATCGATATGTTAAAGGGGTTGCCATCCGCTATTGTCAAAGTCGGTTGACTCACGCGACACATTCTACCAGATGTACGAAAGTTGAAGAAAAAAAAGGTCACTTTATGAGGCAAAGGATCAAGCAGGAAATCGATACCCTGGAACCCGCTGAGAGTATCATCGACTTCTTTTGTGCCCCCAGTCCCAAAAAAAAAGAAAAAAAAATGTAATAGCGTGTTATTGATGTAATTAACTTGTTTTTAAAAACCAAGCATTGAATTTGTTGATTTTTTTTTGAAAATTTCAAGCCTCAGTAGAGCCTTCCAGCTTGATTAGAAGCTGAGTTAGCATCCTTCGCTTTTATTTACTGCCGACACCACAGTTGTAAATATTTTTGAATTTTTCGAAGACGTACTCATAAGTAAAACATCAAGCTAATTACTCGATTTTTTGCCAAACAATTCATGCATTTTTCCACGACGTAGAACGGTCCAAAGTTGACCAAGGTATAAAAGGTGCTTTTAACCACGTTTTTTCACCTTCACTGCGAATTTGCATCGAAACTTATGGGCACATCGCAATTAAATGATATTGTACTTATTCGTAATGAAATGGGGATTGACAAGATGTTTTTCCTTTTTTTGAGCGATTTTTTTATTGAGATATTCAATGATTTGTGGAGGGGTCAGGATTTTTGAAACAGATGGTAGGTCGGGTCATTGAAGTACATTTCGGAGCAGATGGTCTCGAACGGTGATTTAAGGCTTGTAGACGTGAGAGGAGTCGAGATTGCGACAGCCTGTCGTGTGTGACAGAGGTGAGCCTCTGTAGGAGATTGTGATAAACTTTAATTGTAGACCCAGTGATATGCTCTTGTTGAGCAAGTGACGATCTTTAATTGTCGACCCAGTGATATGCTCTTGTTGAGCAAGTGATGAACTTTAATTGTAGACCCAGTGATATGCTCTTGTTGAGCAAGTGATGAACTTTAATTGTAGACCCAGTGATATGCTCTTGTTTAGCAAGTGATGAGCTTTAATTGTGGACCCAGTGATATGCTCTTGTTGAGCAAGTGATGAAATTTAATTGTAGACCCAGTGATATGCTCTTGTTGAGTAAGTGACGATCTTTAATGGTTGAGTGTTTGAGAGGGATGAGGACTGACTCTTCGAGAGTGGCAAGGTGTTGCCTCTGATGTATCATGTTGAAGAACCATGATTCAAGGCAATAATTTCAATTTCGTACATTGACTTTAAATTCGAATTTCCCGAATTTCAAATTAATTTTGAAAACTTCAGCCCGAAACGTTTCCAGCTAAATGAAAATTTTACTGCCGAAAGTTGAACCGAATTTTCTTATAAGCATCTGAAAACCTTTTTCATAATTTTGCGCGTCAAGCATATTGAAAATTGATATGGTAAAATTCCGAGTAAACAATAATTTGGCAGGGGTGAAAAAGAGATAAGTTCTCGCCACATCGCTGCCATGAACAGCTTGCCACGCTCAAGACAATAATCCTCAATAATGAGAACCTGTGTAAGAACTCTAATTACTATAATGTACTGGAGCTTCGAACTGCCAAATTAACTCTACTACTTTTGTTTAACCCTCGGGCACTGATGCGTACTAGGCGCAGTAGATCGCCGGCGGGCGGTATGTAGTGCTGGACATACGGAATCAACAACTTGTTCCATAATAGGAATGTTTATTCGTAGTTTTGCACAGAAATTAACATATGTACCACCTAATTTAGCATTAAAAATAGCACCTATAGACATTGCGAAAACATTTTTTTTGTTAAGTAGATAGGTTATTTTCCCTACGGCGGGCGGTATGGAGTGCCGAGAGTGTGCACCTTCTCCCTTCACGAGATCATTGACGACTGTAAAGAGCATGATGGAAGCAGGAAGACGTAGGAAGACATATCATGACTTATCCTAACTTATGACTACCACCACACACCGTTCATGATAAAAAAGCTAGGAGAGGGCAGTGATTCACACTTTATCTCTGGACCGGTGCACTTTGTGGCGTCACGGTACTGGGGCCGATTCGCCGTTTCTATTCTGGGTGCGCTAAGCTTATTTGCATAATCGACACATCCATTACGGTAGGGAACGATCTCTGCTAGTTTTTGAATTAAAATATTTACGGGTCTGTTTTTGACTTGGAGGCACCTTTCAGTCTCTTAATTTAATATTTTAAAATTCTAATTTGAGTTTGATTAACTGTTGATGATTAATCATTTCCAATTCAGTTTATTGATTCTAATAGTTTATAAACTATCTGTTAGCTTTATGTAATAATTTTAAAATTCTTCTTCTTTCTTTCCTTCTCGTTTTCGCGATTTTCAAAGTATCTAGTTGTGCATGTCCAGAAATAATTATAATCCAGTTCACATTAATTTAACTTTATTTCAGAAAATAAGGAAAAACCGGCATTAGACTTTTCATGCTACTGGTAGGAGCTTTCTCGCGTATCTAAATTCATTAATATTATTGATCTCATTATGCCATTTTTTCAAATGTTCTCACTTAAATCTATATCATAATTAGCCGAATATGTATACATCCTCAAGTTGAATACACAAACAATTTAAATCACCGCCCACCAAGACTCAATTGAGTTTGAACCTGCGGAGTACTAAATTTGTTCTTGATCAACCGGCAATACACAAAGTTTTGTTATGAGGCGATCGTAAGTTCCATGAGCAGTTTTCAAAGTTATGCTAAGGACCCTTTTATTCCTACCGGGATGACAGCTAATGATCCTCCCTAAGTGCTAAGCAGTCGGAGCTGTTTTTTCCTCTTGAATAAGCACCAAATCTCCGACTTTTATGTTTTCACTTGGATTTATACACTTACAAGGGTTCTGAAGTTGCAGTAGATATTCCATAGAACACCTTCTCCAGAATTCTTCTGTAATTCTCTGTTATTTGCCATCTCTTCTAGAAACTTCCCTTCAGATCCAGAATTGAAGGTTCTGTCAACGCTGAAAGGGGACTTCTATTAAAAAATGACCTGGACTCAAGTTGGACCAATCTTCAGACTTATCATTCTAAGCAAAGATGAGTCTTGAATTCAAGCAAGTTTCGATCCTGCATATAACTGTACTGAGCTCTTTAAAGCTGAAAGTGTAATTTTTTATTTCGTGGCGTAGGTGACGCTTGCCAGCGGACACGTTCTGTAAATGTTACATAACAAAAAGGGAACATTTATACATAATATTGTTACAATCGCATGCCATAACAATTACAGAAGATAGAGGTCACACTGTTCGGTAACGCTGTTACTGTAAGAATACGTAACAGTTCTTGAATTCTGTGATGTAACTAATATAGAACAGAGTGATAAAACTGTTATGTCACCAGAATGTCACATGTGTTCCAAGAACGGAACATGAAGCTCACGTTGTTCTGTAACGCTGCTACTGTAAGGATATGTAACATTCATAGAATTCTGTGATGTGACTAATATAGAACAGGGTGATGGAACTGTTATGTCACTAGAATGTCTCACGTTTTCAAGAACGGAACCTAAATGTCACATTGTTCTATAACGCTGTTACTGTGAGGATATGTAACAGTTCTAGAATTCTGTGATGTAACTAATATAGAACAGGGTGATGGAACTGTTATGTCACTAGAATATCACACGTGTTCCAAGAGCAGAACATAAAGGTCACATTCTTCTGTAACGCTTCTACCTTGATGATATGTAACAGTACTAGAATTCTGTAATGTAACAGATATAGAACAGAGTGATAGAACTGTTATGGTACTATAATCTCACACGTGTTCCAGGCACGGAATATAAAGGATACACTGTTCTGGAACGCTTTTACTGTAAGGATATGTAACAGTTCTGAAATTCTGTAATTTAACTAATATGGAACAGAGTGATAGAACTGTAACGTCACGAGAATGTCACACCTGTTACAGAAATGGAACATACTGTTCTGTAACAATCTTAGATCAGAGTTGTGCCGACGGTCGGGCGCAGACAGTTACTTGAACTGGATAAGAATACGTCGACAATAGGGGACAATGTCTAAAATCAAAAAATAATGAATATATTCCTGAAATTGCCCTGGCTTTTTCAGCGAAAAAGCATGGCCGAGATTTTGTCATGGACGTTCAAGCGGCTCGATAGCGCAATTGGCTAAGGCATCGGCTAGGTACATTTGAGTTAGGTAGTTTAGGTAGGGTTCGAATCCCCTGCGAGTGCGATTTTTCAATGGGTCTAAGCTTGTGATTATATGTATAGAGGACCGTGCGTGAAATTAAGTAATTTAAAATATAAACTAAGTGCAGCAATAATACAAAAAACATGTTTTGTTACATATCCTTGTAGAACTGTTATAGAATTGTTACAGATCGATCACAGAACAAATTTGCATCGTAACACTGTTACATATGTGTTACGGCATTATTACAGAACAATGTGCCTCTGTAACCCTGTTTCTAAATCGTTCTGACAATTATTTTTGAAATATAACGCCATTCCAGAATTGCTACAGAACGATTATGGAACAAATTTATATCGTAACACTGTTACACATGTGTTACGGCACTATTACATAACAATTTTCCTTTGTAACCCTGTTCCTAAATTGTTCTAAAAACACTTTTTGAAATATAACACTGTTCCAGAATTGTTACACAACAAATTGACATCGTAACACTTTTACATATGTGTGACGGCATTATTGCAGAACAATGTTCCTCTGTAACCCTGTTCCTAAATGGTTCTAAAAATAGTTTTTGACATATAACGCGCTTCCAGAATTGTTACAGAACGATTACAGCACAAATTTTTATTGTAACTCTATCACATATGTGTTTCGTCACTATTACAGAACTATGTTACTCTGTAGCCCTGTTCCTAAATTGTTATAAAAATATTTTTTCACATATAACGCTGTTCCAGAATTGTTACAGAACGATTACAGAACAAATTTACATCGTAACACTGTTACATATGAGTTATGGCACTATTACAGAACATGGTTATTTTGTAACACTGTTCCTAAGTTGTTCTGGATATATTTTTTCACATATAACGCTGTTCCAGAATTGTTACAGATCTCTGACAGAACATGGTTCTGTAACAGCGTTATAGAACTGCTACAGGCATTTGGGGATGACACTACTCGGACCATGGTCTAAGTATGTTCTTAACCTGTTACAAAACCTATTCTTTTCCGTTCTAGAACTGTCATATCACAGTTATATAACAATGTCCGCTGGGTGTGCACTCTTGACTCCTGCCTCCCAAATACCACCAAAGTGTGGAGCACCAGGAGGAATAAAGTGCCAGTTGATACTATGCTGAGCTAACTCATACCCAATTTCTTTGTTAGTGGAAAGCCTTTTGAAATTAGGTTTTAACTCATTATCAGCTCCGACAATGTAAGTTCCATTGTCACTGTAGCGATCTGAAGGGAGACCTCTTATAGGTACAAATCGTCGCAATGCCACAAGAAACATAGGAGTGGTAACGTCCGACACTAATTCAAGGTGAATACTTCAAGTTGTTAAGCATATAAATAGAGCTACGTCAGCTTTCCGAGATTTGTATCCTCTCCCTATTTCCATTCGAACTAATACAGGTCCAGCGAAATCTAAGCCTGTATGTAGGAATGGCCTTGATTTTGAGACTCTCGCAGCTGGTAATTGACCCACAAGTTGGGATGCTAATTGTACCCTTAGTCGAATACAGCTCACGCAACGGTTCATCAATCGTCGAACCAGATTCCTTGCTCCTAAAATCCAAAATTTTTGCCTAAGAGTTTAGGCCATGTAGATTCTGCATTTGGAATACGAGTAAGAAGACTGTCGACAGATTCAACGGGAGCCTTATGAACTATCGTTCGAGTCTCAAGGTCTGGCTTTAAGAGGGAAGGAGCAGCGTGTCTCGGCCAAGAGAATGATGATTTCTTAAGCCACGCGGGTCCTCTCCATCTCGGCGACTCTATTTGCGACAAATGTGGGCCATGTAGAAGGGTGCTTACTCAACCAAGCAATGACGATAGAGGCATCCGTCCAACAATGGACTGGAACCGAAGAAAAATTCATGTCTTCCTTAATTTTTAGAACGGCTCTGCATAATTCCAAATGCGGTATAGACACTGTTATGACCTATCGATCTTGGCCTTTACAAATTTTTTAAGTTCAGAAGTTCTAAAGAGTACTTTTACCAGCGATCTTTTGATTCTGTTGGTAAATCGTCATCCCAACTTAATTCTAATAACCAGAGTCCTTGCATGAATATTTTTGCAACGATTATGACTGTGGACACCCCACCGACAGGATTGCATAAGCGCGCAATCAACGATAGTAAGACTCTTTTCGTAGGCTTCGGTTGAAACTCTATTGACAATTGAAATCTAAAAGAATCAGTTTCTGCATTCCAGAGTAAGTCCAAAACAGCGCGGTTTTCATTGTAACCGGCAATGGTTATATCCTATTATTCGTTTAATTTCTGGTTATCCGGGATCAACGCCGGGGGGTTGGACGACCATTCACTTATTGGAAAGCCGCCACCGTTTAATAAATTCGTTAGATCCGATTGAAGTCGAAGGATGGTATTAATATCATTCGCTCTAAATAACCCGTCATCAACATAAAAATCAAAAGCAATATTTCCTTTGCTTTTGGATATTTAGAACCATCATAATCTGCTAATTGTTCAAGCACCCGATTCGCCAAATAGGGTGCCGATGCAGTATCGTATGTAACGGTTAGAAGTTGAGAATGCCATAAAGCTTCTGAAGGATCATGTCTAGAAATAAGTCAGTAAAAGTCAACATCGCGTGCATTCAGTAAAATTTGCCAAAACATTTTAACTATATCGGTCGTTACTACGTATGGATATAATCTCCAGCGCAAAATAATACCAGTTAGGTCAGCTAGTAATTCAGGCCCTACTAAGAGTTGCTCATGAGAAGCTACTACTTGAGGTGCGACTCGAAGCATTGGAAACGACTCGTAAACTTCATTTAAAGTATCACGTAGGACTGTTAAATCTTTAACAGACTCGTTATTGATGGCAGGAAGTGACATGAAAGAGTGTATATATGAGTATATATTTCGTATCTCATTCTTAACATGTTCCAAGCACTATCATATTTTGAATCAGTAATTGCAAAATGACGAATCAACTAAGAAGCTTCACTGAATGAATTTGCTTTGAAATGATGAAATTTTTCTGTTTTTGAAAAATTAGTGTGTTTATCTACAATTAATTCAAATGAATTTCTGAAATTTTGCCATACAATACAATTACCTAAAAATTCAGGCAAATTCAATTGTCGGGAGTTAGGTCAAAAGCTAGTAGGAATGTTTCTTCAGCTTTGGCAAACTTTCTTTGTCGACCTTTTCTGTCTCCGCTATTTCTCCTACCTGTAAGTTGTTTTCTTATAGCTGCTTCCATATATCCAATAACATTAAATAGCGCCCTTCCGCGACAGCTAGTGTAACGTTTTCATGGGGGATCTTCAGAAAGCTTGGTAGGATCCTCCTCAAGCTTTCAATTTGAGCTTTTACTCTAGCAATTTTCTTCTCCATTTTGATCAGGATATGAGGAAAGTCTATTAAATAGACTTTTAATGATCTTCTGTTTGTTTGCTTATTTTAATTGCAAAGCATAGCATGTGCGAGTGCGAGAGTCGAAATGTAGTAGTAGTAGAGGTGGTACCATGTAGGACCAAAGGGGGGTGGGTGTATCATCGAGAGAGTAAGCTTATCAGAACTGTAATCAAAGCTGTAATCAAAGTAGTACATTCATGTATGTGAGCAGTAAGGTTCTGCGTGCGCAGCTATTGACCTCAACAGACAGACAAGTGACTTTTATACACACGTGTTGATTTTTAAATTCCATGTGAATTATGCTTCGATATGAATCATTGTTATTCAATCACAATATTGACACTTCTTACAGAATTTTAGAGTATACTTGCTATGTTTCGAGATGCTAACGATCACTTTCACTGTTCTAAGACACTTATTGCTCTCTTTAAGGATCACCAGTCTTTATGGCGTCGGTTTCCAGCGGAAACCTCCAATTTTTTCATTTGTACTCTTATAATTCATGAAAAGCGCACTTAATCCGGGACGAAGGACTAAATAGTATCGTAATTTTCAAAGTATCTAGTCGTGCAGCTCGAGAAATAATTAGAATCCAGTTAACATTAATTTGACTTTATTTCAGCAAATTGTGAAAAACCGTCGTTTTACTGTTCAAGTTACCGGTACAAGCTCTCTCGCATGTCTGAATTTCCTCTTCACTCTTCAAATTGATTGAGAGGTCTTGAGAGCATACTCATTTCATTTTAGACGCTTAACACTATGCGTCAACACATCCCTCCTTTTCTTTTTGTCTCACGTAGCTCACGCGTCTGTGTCTACCATATTTAATCATGTATCAGGACGGTTCATAACACCCCCACCCTGGAATTTTCGTACAGTGAAAGTTTCAAGTCACGTAAAAACGTAGAAAACTTATCGAATAAACTTTTTTGCAACACCCACCTCAAAAGTTGACGTTTGCATGCATGTAGATGGTGCCTAAAGTACCTTATTTGAGCAGACTGTGCGTGAAAATTTTTTCGCGCATGCGCAGTTTGAAGATGGCTTACTTTAGACACTGGTGAAAAAGCTGCGCATGCGCACATTCGAGATGAGGTACTTTAGACACTGGCATAGGTAACTTTAAACACTGGTGTTGGTATCTACTTGAGATAAATTTACATTTAACTTGAAAAAATGTTTAAGTAATTGAATTTTTGTTTTTAGGGTTTCGTAGCACCCCCCCCCCCCCGGGGGGGGGGGCAAAAAGGCATAAGCGGCAACATTTTTTTTCAATAATTTTTTCCCAAAAAATTTTTTTCAACCAATTTTTTTTTTCAAAATTTTGTTTCACAATTTTTTTTTCGAAAATTTTTTTTCACACAATTTTTTTTTTTAATTTTGTTTCACTAAATTTTTTTTCGAACATTTTTTTGCACAAATTTTTTTTTCAGAACATTTGTTTTCAAAAAAAAATTTTTCTCAATTTTTTTCAAAAATTAAATTTTTTTTTTTTTGTAATTTCTTTACTCCACTCTATGCAATATAAAATTAGTATTCTTCGTTACCACCTCCTGACAACTTTTTCGGACGGGCGTTGCTAAAAATAGCGTGTGATACACGTGCGCGTAGGTGATTGTTAACTCGTATGATTGCATCATTCGCCTGCGGTTCGAAGCACTCGTCTACGTTTTCGCACTCGCTTCGCTCGTGCGCTAACCACCGACTCATGCTTCGAGCCTCCGGCTTATGCTGCAAAATTCACACTCGCACACAATCACCTATTTTACGCACTTGTATCACAAGTAACTATTTTCACGTGTAACTACTCAATCTGTCGTTGGTTTTAGTGCTTTGTGTATAGACATATACGTGATCAGTAGTGATTTAAAACTCGTAATTCATAGGCACGCCTTAATCATTATATCAAAAATAGTGTGATTTACATTTATTTCTCTGCAGGGTTTACAATCTAAATTTGTTCCAGAAAATTGATTCACATAAACAATTTAGAATATCTTACACTTTCACTTCAAGTTTTGAACATTCACCAAATCGTATTGATTACTGACCGGAAGTTTTTTGCTACACAGTCTTTAAACATGCGAAATCCCTTGACTATGAGCTTTTTTGCACCGTATTACTCTGAGCTTCCACCTGCTGTTTAAAAAATTTGTAGAAACGTTGATGGAATATTCTGCTGGAAATTCGTAATGGAAGGAACTGACTGACCAGTACAGAAATTTCAAGTAAGATCGATTTTGCCGGAATTGCATACCGGAAATTTGCACTCTGATGGTCGGGAAACTTAGGTTATAGTTCAACTTCTCAGATTAAACATTTCAACTGAAATGTGTACCAGAAGATTATACCGTAAGTTCGAACAATTTTCGAAGAGATCGATTCCATCGGAAGTTCTTTCCAGAAGTTTCTACCGCACGGGGTCTAGAACATAGATAACACCTCGTGATAGCGGTCTGTGTTGCATGAATCAAGCTTATTGACCGAGCAAAGAATCCATGTCACAAGCCTAACTTACCGACATGTAAATATGAACTGACGGTGATTCATACGCCGCGTATTTTATCTTTTGATTACAGTATCAAAATATTACACAAAACATCTGAAAGTCAAACGTCGACTTGAGTTCTACATATAATGATGTAATATTTATGTACGCACCTTGGCACTGATAACCCTGCTTTCCAAATCCCCTGAAACAGAATGAGAAAATTATGCTTTATGATAATTTTCTTTTGCACAGGAAATATAAGTGATAGAATTATTAAATTTTTGTCATTCAAATGTCCTTGGTGAGGTATCGAAATTTGTATGAACTGAAATACGCTATTGAAGGCACTTTACAGTACTATTTGTACCTTTTCCTTATTGGAGAGCTAACAGCCTTTGGGAGACATGATATTAGGGGAAAATAGATTTAATGATTAATAAAAGACTGATAAGGGTCAATTCCCAGGTTAGTGAATAGGCCGTTGATCGCAGGGGGGCGGGGCTGTATGGAAAGAACAGTTTGGTGTATGTAAGTATGTATTCATGTATATTTATCGCCTCTAAGAATACAAGAGTCTGTGGCAAGGGAAGACCACCATGACGAAAATCGATCAAATTAAGATAAATATGAAAACGAAAGAAAATTTATAAAATCGTATGTACAACAGATTGTTGAGTTGCACCCGTCGAGCTTGGGCAGTGTATTATTCGAATAGAGAGAAGGGTCTGATTTTTTAAAATGTACTTAAAAAGTTGAATATCAAGCGAAGCATTCCGGGATTTATACTCGACAACAATGAGTGAAGGTTGTTTGGTTTATCATACGAACGTTGCGCAAGTAATGATTTCTAACGGGTGAGTAGATTCGACATTTGGCGAGAATGCGTATACGATCTTCATTTTCTACTAGATTACATAACTGGCAAATCCGTTGTGAATCGATTACAGTTGAAGAACAGTTCGATGAGAAAAGATAATTAGACCAGTCAAGGTGTGTGGCGACAACCTGGGGTTTCGCGTTCACTGGGGTTCTAAGAATTAGATCTGAAGCAGCAGGCGATGATAAAATTACGCTCTTCGCGCACACGGACCACGGCACGATCGAGTCTGTCGGGCACCTCCTCAGGAACGAAGGCAAGGTGTCTGTCGAGGGGCTTCTCGGGGAAGAGGTCAAGGCGAGGATCCCGGATAAGTCGACGTTTAACGGTAGAGGTTCGTAACGAGCGACTACGATCTTGCCGAAGCAGGTCACGAGGAGACCGTGAAGAAGGCGGAGGAGGCGTGCAGCGAGACCGAGGGGTTTCAGGGACGCACACAATAGTCCCCGGGGCGCGGCGTGGCCGACGGAGTCGTAGAGGTGGAGGTCTACCTCGAGCAGGAGATTCGGAACCGGTCTGTTGGCGGATTCCTAGAGAAGCGAATGGTTTGGCCGGAGAAAAACGATGAGTGATCCGGTCAGGAATTGTCAGTGGTGAAAAGGACAAAGGAATGTCCAGAAACTCGTCCGTATGATCCTGGTTAGGTTCCGTGTGGTTAGCCGAGGGCTCAGTTGGCGCGGTGACGTATCCGGGATGTACTGGATTGAAATTGATAACCCCGGCGAGTTTAGCAGCCCCTACTTTGCGTGCGGAAGCACGACGTTGATGTTGGCTCGGTATTTTCCGTCCGATGACCTGCAGGACGTCATCGTATCAAATTAGAACGAGTTATGAGAAGAAATAACGAGGTGTCGACGGTAGGGTAGAAAGGAGAAATCACGTCGACCCCCTAACTCTCCCGCTAGTTCTAACGTCGAGGTACGCCGCCGAACCGTGACGTTCGAGCTTCGAGGGTGGAGGTACAAAAAGGACAAAAATATCACGAATTCGGAAAAAAACAAGGAGTAATGATGATGCCCCAAAACTAACTTTTAACGGCAATTAATTATATTTGAAAGATGTGAGAAAGAACCCTTTCAATATACACAGCGAATGAGGATGCTTGCGATGAACAACGAGGTTGAGAGAACAGAGCAGCAGGTCTGCCTCCTTACAAGTTCGTAGAACGACTCACTGTGGGTCCGCAGCACGTAGGCTGCTCCCCGTTCGAGAAACTGCTGTGCATATATTGCAGTAATTAATATTTCGTAACTTAACTTTGGCCACACTAATTAATCATAGGAATTCCTATCATGTCATAATCAATAATTCCAGTGTGAAGTCTTTTTTTACAATGCTTAACATGTTAAAATGAACTAACTAATTGAAGCCAATTTTAGTGTTAAAAGAGAATAATTAAAACTTCATATTCGCACGGAACTACTATACGCGAATAAGCTTATTAAAAAATCTTTGAATCTTTAATTGAGTCTAATTCCGACCGAGCTCGTTTTCTTTTAATTAAGAAAATTTAATCCCTGTTGAATATGATCTACATTCCCAATTTTTAGCTTTTCTTATTAAATTGAATTTTCGACTCTTACTCTTTAAAATAATTTGCGCTTCTTATTTGAAAGATTTTAGAGGCGGAAAATCAATCGCCTGGTCGACAAACCGGTCATAGGCAGAAGCTTGGCAGAAGGGAGAGGCGAGAAGAGAAGCAGAAAGAAAGAGGCGAAAAGAGAGAAACCTTTGCAAATGAGTTAGAATGAGAGCGAGAGCGAAGAGAAAAATGAGAGAAGAGATAATGAAAATGAAAGTGCCAGAATGTCGATGCTCAGATATCGAGAAAATCAAAAATTAGGTACCTGAACCTTTTCCAGGCGACAAGCGTAAGAACGTCTGTCTACCAGATGCTAGTTTTTATGACATTTGTCATCCGGTCCTATGATTTCAGAAAGCGATGGGCAAAACAAGGATCATGCAGAACAATGGACTGGAATGCGAGTAAAATTGCCTAAGTCCTACTCTGCCAGACTTTCGTCAAGAAAAGTCTCGACTAATAATTCGAGTCCAATCCATTTTCCGTTAGATAATTTTGGAGAATAACAATTTGCCGGATTGATCCTTGTTTGCACCATGACTTCTATATGAGCTACAGTCCGAAGTTACTCTTCCTAGTTCCTTTAAGACTAACTCAACCTCGAATATTTACATGCATCTAATTACGTCCCCTCCGGGGTGCGTAAGGACGAGCATCTCGGTACGTTGTCCTAGGCTGATGAGTTCGTAGGTCGTAACGCGCCCTGGCGTGACCTTTCAACTCTGGATCTTCTCCCTGCGTCTGGTTACCAGCATGCCGGATAGATCGGAACATGGGGCTTGGCGAACGGCAAGGGAGAACGTTTGATTGTCGACGATGAGGGCGCACTGGTACAGCGGCGTCCTGAAGCAAATGCGCCTGCTCGGCGACACCGACTGCTGAGCGAAGGACCTGCTCAGTCTCCTCCTCTTCCAAGGACTCGATGATGGCTTGCGATTCTTCATCGGCACTTACTGCTGTAGGGTTTACTTGTCCGGCTTTCAAATCCGCCGTGACTGATGGTTCTGCTTCCATGTTTGTAAATGATAGTCGCGGCTTTTCGCCGGCGCCACATGGTTGAAAGACTGGGCCTGAAATCAGCTGATTTCCGTGTACCTTCTGTCTTCTTCCATCCTTCGAAATCCAGGATACTTCCCCAAAGATGTTCTCCAGGATCTGGTATGGACCCGTGCGTGTCGGTCCTGATGCTGCGTTGAATCCTGCAGCCTTATTAGACAGCTCATGACTGAGACTGTATACCCAGTCGCCGACGGAATAATGGGGTGTGGTTGGTGCGTGGGTGTAGCTATCCAGATAATTAGCCTGATGTCTACGGGCATCTTCTTCACGTTTTCGTCGTTGCATTGGAGACTGGGACAAGAGGTCATCTTCTGACTGGACTCTCCATTCGCCGGGTAGTTGGAGGGTTTTCCCAAGAAGTAAGCCGCTGAGCGTACTACTGGTGGCTGCATTCTTCCGACGTCGCAAGCCGAACACAAGTTCCGGTAGGTGCTGATCCCACGTACGTTGGTTTCCATGATAAAGGTGCAACCGTAGACCTTTCTTCACTTCTTGATTGCGCCGTTCCATAGGATTGGCCCGGGGATGGTAAACGGGCGTCGTCCATAACTTGCAATCACATTTGCGAGCTGCTTCTGCCCAAACGTGACAAGTGAATTGCGTCCCATTGTCACTTAGCAACCGACGAGGGTGTCCCCAACGCGAGAAGACTTCTTCTTCAAGTACGCGCGTTAGACGCGGTGGGTCAGAATTTCTGAGTGGAAAGGTTTCCACCCAGCGAGAGAAATGGTCGGTTACGACGAGGATGAATCAATTTCCTTTGCTCGTATCAGGGTACGGGACCATGAGGTCGATACCGACGGTATCTCAGGCGGTCTGTGGAGTCCGAGGACGCTGTGCATCCTGCTGTTTGGCATGCACGGGTTTACAACAGGTGCGGAGATGACAACCTGTGACATATCGCCTAACTTCCCGACACATACTGGGCCAGTTGAATAGGTCCTGGATGGAACGAATTGTCTCATCAGACCCGGGGTGTCCCGAGAGGGAAGCATCGTGGTACTCCCAGAGTACAAGTTCACGTAACGAAGCTGGGGCCCTGAGTAGCCATCTTTGATTTCCGTCCATGCGATGCCAGGAACCGTTCGTATCTAGCTTATGATTTCGCAGAAAAATATCCACTTCGCGGTTCTTTGGTCCATACTGGCGTAATTGCTGCCAATGAGTGACGTCTTTGCTGATGGTAGCATCCTCCTGCTGTTCTTTGCCGATTTTCGCAAAGAGAGAGAGAGAGAGAGTTTGCACGGTATTAAGGGCTGGGATCGACAGCGTATCCGCATTGGGCCGGATAGGGCGCGTGGGAGGTAGCGTAATCTACATATCCGGTTCGCCAGGTGAAAGAGAGTTCGGATCTGGATGACGCGAAAGAGCATCCGCCAATTCATTGCTCTTGCCCGGACAATGTTCAACTTTGAATGTTAGTCCTTGCAGAAGCACGTCCCAACGGGCTAGCTTCTTCCGTGTGTCATTTTGATTCGCTAGCCAAGTGACGATCTTACTATCCGTACGCAACATAAACGGTCGATCCCCCAGGTACGGACGATAGTGCCTCGTGGCCCAGACAATAGCCAGGCACTCATGTTCGTTGCAGTGGTACCTAGATTCCACCTCAGAAAACTTCGTGCTGGCGTAAGAGATAAGGCGACGTAGTCCACTGGGAATATCCTGCAAAAGCACGCCCCCCCACCCTTGGTACTGGCATCTGTTTCTGGCTCAAAGGTTAAATTTGAATCAGGTCTACTGAGTGGCAGCGGGTCCCGGGTTGCGCGTTTCATGGCCTCGAAGGCACTTTTCGCGCTTGGGTTCCATTTATAAGAACGCTTTGTGGATAAAAGATCCGTCATTGGAGCTAAGATCTGTGAGAAGTTAGGAACGTATTCCTTGAGCCAGTTGCAAACTCCGATGAGTGATCGTGATGCTTTTCTGGCACGAGGGGGTTCGGCGTTTTGAACTGCGAACTGTTTGGGCACCATTACCGCTAGTCGAGACTACATGGCCAAGGTAGGGTAAATTGGTGGAGCCGAAATGGCATTTTGTTGGTGAACAGGTAAGCCCATAAATCTCTGAACGCTCAAAGACGAGAGCAAGATGTAAAAGATGGGTTTCCCAGTCGGAAGAGAAAGTCACGATGTCATCGAGATAAGCAATGGCAAACACACCCCAATGACCGGCGGGTGCTTGACGCATGAGGCCTTGAAAGGTGCCGGGTGCATTCTTCAACCCGAATGGCATCACGCGAAATTGATACTGACCTCCGCTAGGAGTTGAAAAGGCCGTATATTTGCGTGCTTCCGGGGTCAATGGTATCTGCCAGTAGCCGCTTTGCAAATCAATAGTGGAGAAAACGGCGGCCTGGCCCAGATCTTTAAGAGTCTCATGTATGCGCGACATACATTGCTGCGCATCGACAGTTTTGGAATTCAGACGGCGATAATCCACACAAAACTGGTAGTCTCCATCTTTCTTGCCGACGATAACCACAGCGGAACTATGGGGGGAGGTATAGGGTTCAATCATCCCGCCGCTCAACATTTTGCGAACCTGAGTATCAATATATATTCGTTTCTCATCAGAGTAACGGCGAGGTGGTTCTCTGAAGGTTCGTGGATCTGACAACTGAATATCGTGCTGGACTGCAAGAGTTTGCCGTAAGGGGCACCCTTGCGAAAAATCGAGGCTTGACTATACTCCAGAGGGAAATCACATTGCAGTTCGCGTTCGGTCGGTGTGTCGAATCGGCGTGGTTCTGGCAAGGAGGTCAGGTAAATGCGATGACGTTCTTAATTGTCTAAATAAATGCACTCCGCTCGGTGTTCGTGGATGACGTTGCGATCGAGACACCAAACTTTTCCTAGTACGATGGATGAACTTAGTTCAGGGCTCACATATAAAAGACTCGGATAAGGATGACCGCTAATACGAGGAGAGAGTTGTATCGTGCCAATTAACGGTAGGTAGGCACCACGGGCACCGAGTTCGGCGTGAGGAGGGCTAGGTTGCACTGAAGGAAGTTCGGTTTCCGAGAAAAGATATGCGTGGACAAAATCGTCCGAAGCCGCGAAGTCCAAAAGCGCGACTACCTCGCGATCATCGAGGTCAACGCGGACCCTTGCTACGCGATGGGGATCCGTAAACGTGGTGTTTAGGAGCGGGGTCCTGCTGGAGGTATTTGTGGCGTGACGGCACCCTGTGGTGGGGCCGCCACGGTTCGCCAGTTTTCCGATAAGTCGTTTTCGCATTGGGACCTCCTGACGGAACAGTACTGGTGAAAATGAGATCCTTGACAGTAATTACAAGGGTAGCGTGGAGGCTTAGACTCGACCTTATTTCGAAGTTGCCAGCGAGGTTAGAGGGCTTGGATGCTTCTGATTTCGGTGTCTCCTTTTTGGGTGCGCAGTGAGCCTCATCCTGCTCTGCATGTACTGCACGCTCAAAAAGTTCGGTGAAAGAAGTTGGTAGACTGGCACGTACTAGCCTCTTTATTGTGGGTTTAAGTAACTCGAGAAGAAGCATTGTCAATTATCCTTCAGCCATCTCTGGACAGAGTCGTTGAGCGAGAAGATACTTTCGCTGCAGAAAACTACCGACAGCTTCTTTATCGCCCTGCTTCACAGAAAACAGGGCTGATAGCAACTTTATTTTTGCTGGGATGCCGGAAAATCTATTTGGTAAGCGCTCTTTGAATTGATCCCCCGGCAGGGATAACCCTTTATATAGCGCCTACCATTTTTCGGCCTCACCATTTAGGCCCTTTTCCACCATTCGATTCCAAGTGGATGGATCGATGCTGGATTGACTGAAATATTTTTCACACTCGTATAAAAAACGGTGTGAGTCTTCATGATCATTTCCGGCATATTCCGGAAATGGGGGAGCGACAGCTCTAAAAGCCTGAATCAAACCTAGGCGAACTGTGAACGTGAGGCTGCTTGAGGCGGTAACGAGAGGCAATGTCTGAGTAAACGAGTTGGAAGATACACTTGAAGAGATCGTAGAAGGGGGGGGGGGGGGTACACGAGTCAACGATCGTGAGTTTGTGTTGACCTCAATAGTCGGCTGTTCGCCATTTGTAAATAGTGGCCTAGAAACCATGTTTAGTGATGAATTTGAATTGGGCGCCACCGGGTTTTCTTCACTTCCGGAAGTGAGAGCAGTTGGGGGCAGCTGCTCACTGACTGAACGGAAATTTTCGGCCCGATCAGAAATAACTGCAGAACGATTACTTTCGCCGTTGTTTCCAGTGCCATAGTTGTTCACTGATGATGGCCCAGCGGTTGGTCCCAGTGCTGGATTTCATTCCGAGTTCGTGGTACTGACCGATTTTCCGTTTGCCGTGTTAGTAGCTGCGCAATTAGCTCTCTTAACCCTGTGTCTACATGGGCGCTCTGTATCCGTGCACTCTCCGTGTTTCTCGGTTGATCGGAGCTTGGAGTGCAGGCGGCCAACCGTTTTGGTTACTTTGCGCGGAGAATGTCCCTAGGCAGCCACTGCTGGTCCGCAAGATGCCTGTCGCCGCGCCAGTTTTCAAAGCACAATGTCGCGTTTTTGCAAAACAGAAACAAAATTGAACCAGGCTTCACTGCGGGTTATGATAAAAAATTCCATTTTTATTTTTAAATAAAATAAGATCATCCTTCCAAGATATTAAGTTTATGGGTACACAAAGTTCCGTTCCATTCTGCACAAATTTATCTCACCAAAACTATAGGTTATAATTAAAATTTACTATTCTGCAAAAACGTGACGTTTTCCCTTCAAACAATTGAAAACTGGCACAGTGACAGCCATCTTGCGAACAAGCAGTAGCCACCTAGGAACATTTGATCTCGGCGCAAAGTAACCAAAACGGTTGGCCGTCTGCACTCCGAGCTCCGATCAATCGAGAAACACGGAGAGTGCGCGGATTCAGAGTGCTCATGTAGATACAGGGTAAGAGACAGTCTACCGCGCTTCGCGGGTGCATTCGCGAGCAAACTTGATCACGTAGAAGCTCGCACGGGTATCAAATTAGAACGAGTTACGAGAAGAAATAACGAGGTGTCGACGGTAGGGTTCGCCGCCGAACCGTGACGTTCGAGCTTCGAGGATGGAGTTACAAGAAGGAAAAAAATATCACGAATTCAGAAAAAAAGGAGTAATGATGATGCCCAAAACTTACTTTAGCGGCAGTTAATTATATTTGAAAGGTGTGAGAAAGAACCCTTTCAATATACACAGCGAATGAGGATGCTAGCGATGCACAACGAGGTTGAGAGAACAGAGCAGCAGGATTGCCTCCTTACAAGTTCGTAGAGCGACTCACTGTGGGTCCGCAGCTCGTAGGCTGCTCCCCGTTCGAGGGCCCTTTGGCACGGAGAATCTAAACTAAACTTAAATTCAAATTTAACAAAGTCCCTAAAATAAAGAATACAGATTCAATTATTATATCTCTATTTAATGTAAGGATGAAAATTGTGCATATATCGCAGTAATTAATATTTCGTAACTTAACTTTGGCCACATTAATTAATCATAGGAATTCCTATCATGTCATAATCAATAATTCCAGTGGGAAGTTTTTTTTTACGAAGCTTAACATGTTAAAATGAAATAACTAATTGGAACCAATTTTTGTGTTAAAAGAGAATAATTAAAACTTAATATTTGCACGGAACTAATATACCTGAATAAGCTAATTAAAAAATCTTTGAATCTTTAATTGAGTCTAATTCCGATCGAGCTCGTTTCCTTTTAATTAAGAAAATTTAATCCCTGTTGAATATGATCTATATTCCCAATTTCTAGCTTTTCTTATTTAATTGAATTTTTGACTCTCACTCTTTCAAATAATTTGCGCTTCTTATTTGAAAAATTTAGAGGCGGAAAATCAATCGCCTTGTCGACAAACCGGTTATAGGTAGAAGCGTGGCAGAAGGTAGAGGCGAGAAGAGAAGTAGAAAGGAAGAGGCGAAAAGAGAGAAACCTTTTCTGAGCGAGAGCGAAGAGAAAAATAAGAGAAAAGATAATGAAAATGAAGGTGCCAGAATATCGATGCTCAGACATCGAGAAAGGCAAAAATTAGGTACCTGAACCTTTTCCATGCGACAAGCGTAAATGCGCCTGTCTGCCGGATGCTAGTTTTAATGACATACGTCATCCGGTCCTATGTTTTTAGAAAGCGATGGGCGAAACAAGGATCATGCAGAACAATAGATTGGAATGCGAGTAAAATTGCCTAAGGTCTACTCTACCAGACTTCCGTCAAGAAAGGTCTCGACTAATAATTCAATTCCAATCCATTTTACGTTAGATATTTTTGGAGGATAACAAGACGAAGGCATTTGGTGCACAATCTTCTAGAATAATGCAGATGGTGAAGTCACACGATTGAACAAAGTGACAATCGGTGAAGCTGCAGCAACTATAATTTTCGGGTAAATTAGAGGAAAAGAAAAATATAAAAAGCACTTGACCTCGAGAAGAAAAGCAAACTGCGAAAAGAGAATAAGATAGTGTGTGTTTAGAAATACGTTCATTACGTATTTTGTTCCCGATGTTTAATGATAGTAATCTGAACAAGCATCTGTAGTAGAGAATCAATTATGTTAATGTTGATTGTTGAAATTATTTAAAACATACATTTCTACACAAACTCACAATCGAATTTTTTTTCACATATCATTACATTCATTGTTCGTTTTTGTAAAATGACTTAGATATGAAGAAAATGAATTTGAAATTGCACGTCGCCCCGTATTCGCGCACCTTTTGCTACTAGCTCTTGAGCATGAATTTTCTAAATACACGTACGAGTACAAATAGGTGTGGAAAATAAGTATTCGGTCCCAGTGCTTAAGGCTTGATACAATATGTAAACTCGTTACATTTCTTTAACGTAAGTCCCCGTACATGGTTCTGTAGCTGTTCCTGTACGAGTTCCTACACCGAAAATTAGAAATAGAAAAGTAAACCACTGCAGGTACGTGAGCGTAATCCTATAACGTCATGGAAACCCTTCCAGGAACCTTTACCATGTACCATGTACAAATGTATATGCTTCTGAACTTCCTGAATAACTCGAAAGGACCATTTACAAAAACTTGTGAAGGATACAGCAGTCCAGCACGGTTTCTGCCATATCTGTTTTTTTTCTGATAACTTAATATCACTTCCAAACACCACCAGCTATGTTAATGTTTCATAGCGTTCCTTCTTATATTCCCTTGAACCCCTTCTCTTCCCTGCTCCGTGTATAGCTTTCCTCGCTGCATAAATTCCGTTTCGCCGTCTGATCAGGATCTAGAAAATATTGGATCATCTTGGAAAAAGGAATTGCCTTCAAAAGTCCATGCAATCGTAGGAGGTACCACATAATCTACTTTCAAGGCATCAGTTAGAAAAAATATGGACAGAAAAAATGTATGGATAATTTTAAATAGAATATTCCGGGTAAGCATTTAAAATAGCAGCTAGTGTTTGTGAATATTATTACTAAAACGTAAAAACAGTACGACAATCCGCAAATGTGCGTAAGACCTGCTTAATACCATCGAGGTTGGGCGGGTTCCAGGATATCAATTTGACATGAAACAAGTCTGAAAGGTGGATGTTTCTATTCTTGGAAGAAGTGATTATAAGTCTCGTTAAAAAATGTGAATATTTTTTACTATAAAATGGATGCGAGTTTTGGAGCGATCTGCGTACTGCAGATGTCCTTTTATCATATTTTGGAATCGTATTGTACTAGATATATAAAAAAACACAGCGTTTGCCATACATTACTTCGAGGAAATTATCACCTACGATCTTAGGAGTCTTTCTGAAATTGGTATTCACATTTAAATTATAGCTACTTGCTAAGTCGTCTGTCATTTTAATGGATCTTTGAAATGGAATTCAAATAGCGCTAATTCTTGCAGTTTTTATGGGCATCCATTATGTAAATCATATTAAAAAATAAATATTCAATAAACACCATCAAAATCAAGGACATTTGAGTCTAATTTGAGAGATTCTCGAAAGTGACAGATGACCTATCCGAACTAAGGTTATATCTATATCCATTTCCAAACCAACTCCCTTTTTCGCGCAGATTCGGAATAAACACCTTCTTCAAATAAACTACAAACCATATTCTTCTGCAAATAGATTCGGAACGAACACCTTATTCCACTTAGGCGTCAGTATGTACTGGTCTTTTTGAGAGCCAAATTCAAAATTGTAATTTCTTATATAAACCATTCAAAAAACGTCACAGATTTACCTATATTACATTATATTCAATGGAGAGTAAATTTCATATCTAGCCCCTGCCAAAAACGTAATTATTCCAGTGACCAATCACTGCAATTTCATTTTATTTCACTCAATTTTACTAACGCCTCTTAACGAGAATTGAGGAAGGGGTAGAGATTTGACCAAAATTATTTATGTGGCCAGACGAAGGGGTGACTTTCCGCCCACACGAGAAGCTGGAAAGGGGATGGGGTTTGACCAACATTATTTATGTGGCCAGGCAAAGGAGTGCTTGTCAGTCCCTACGAAAAGCTGAAAAGGGGATGTGGTTTGATCAGCATTCTTTCTGTGGCCAGACAAAGGGGTGCCTTTTTGGCCTCACGACGAGCTCAAACGGGGATGGGGTTTGAACAACATTATCTCTGTGACCAGAGAAAGGGGTGCCTTTCCGCCCTCAAGAGAAGCTGAAAATGGAAAGGGGTTCAACTAATATTATTTTTGTGGCCAGACAATGGTCCCTGGTTTTCGCCATGAAAATAAAATTTGCAACAATTTTCAATACCTTTTTCGTAACCAACGCATCAAAATACGTGCTAATACGGAGTTTCAAAAAAATCGAATATAAAAAATACATACGTTTTCGGAAGGGGCTAGGCATGAAATTTTCAGCTTCATCATCAAATATCTCGAAATCTTTCACTCGTACAAAAAAATGAAAAAGACATAAAATGTGTATTTTGGCTAAGTCTACAACTTTCGTTGACATCACCTTCAGATATTTTTAATGGTTCTGAAGATCAGCGTGAAAAAATATGAATTTCATGGGGTTCTTGTGGTTTTTTTTTTCAATTATGAAAATTAAATTTGCGCCAACTTTCACCATGATTTTCGTAATCAGCGCGTCACAATATATATATATATATATATATGGGTCATTCCATGTCAGATTTACAATCAAAATTTTGATTCACTTCAAATTTTTTTTCCTCATTCTAGAAAGGAAAAAAAATGACACGTATTTTTTTTGTTCAATATGATATGTAAATTTTCTAAGTTATTGATTTTTTTATTTTTTAAGTGCAAAAAATGTTTTTTTCAATACTGCTTCTAATATTCAACGAAGAGTATAGAATACATAAATAAAATATGCCATGGGATCTACTATTAAGTTCATGCTTTGACGAAAAATCAGAAACGGTATTTAGTACTTTCTATGCAACAATTAAGTAAACAAATGGAATTATCTCAAAAGTGACATGCTTGAATTGAATCATTTCTTGTGTACTTTGTCCGTTAAGTACACAGAACTATGTGTCAAAATTTGGAAGTGGACCGTTTAATACTTTTCGAGAAAACAATTTTTTTGTGTGACCGCCCGCTTGGAGCGTGCAACGGGAAGCATAGAGTCAAGCGCACTCAAACATTTGTAGGTGAGTCTACCATATTTCGATGAGGATTTTATGCAGTTTCCACAAATAAAAGTCGATAAATACTAAAAAGTCTTTTGAGAAAGAAACACTGTTTAATTCGAAAGCAGTCATGCAATTTATTAACAATGTACTTTTACATCCAATACTTCCAAATAAATGAAAATTGAATTGTTGTCAGTCTTGCGGTTTTTTTTTTACTTTTTTCGAGAATTTCTTTTTTCCAAATATGCAGCTGAAAAGCTGACGGTTTGAAAATTTGGAAAACGAGAATAAGCTCTGATTTGCAGTTGACGATTCGTAACTGGTTCAACACAGTGTATTTTTTGCGTACCTGGTATCGTTTTACACTCATCGAAACGTTTTTTCAACGGAGAATCGCGATGAGCCCATTCGTAGAGTTGCAATGGTGTCGTTATTTGATCATAACAGACCTTTGAAGACAAGCTTTCCGTGCTTGTCTTTTCAAGGCTCCTCCCGCGCCGTGACAGGGAACCTTACCATGAGCTTTGGCTTGAAAATGCCATATCGTCGTTCGATCAAAGTCTTCCTTATATTCGTGACCAGTTACGAATCGTCAACTGCAAATCAGAGCTTATTCTCGTTGTCCAAATTTTCAAACCGTCAGCTTTTCAGCTGCATATTTGAAAAAAAGAAATTCTCGAAAAAAGTAAAAAAAAACCGCAAAACTGACAACAATTCAATTTTCATTTATTTGAAAGTATTGGATGTAAAAGTACATTGTTAATAAATTGCATGACTGCTGTCGAATTAAACAGTGTTTCTTTCTCAAAAGACTTTTTAGTATTTACCGACTTTTATTTGTGGAAACTGCATAAAATCCTCATCGAAATATGGTAGACTCACCAACAAATGTTTGAGTGCGCTTGACTCTATGCTTCCCGTTGCACGCTCCAAGCGGGCGGTCATACAAAAAAATTTTTTTCTCGAAAAGTATTAAACGGTCCACTCCCAAATTTTGACACATAGTTCTGTGTACTTAACGAACAAATTACACAAAAAATGATTCAATTCAAACATGTCCCTTTTGAGATAATTCCATTTGTTTACTTAATTGTTGCATAGAAAGTACTAAATACCGTTTCTGATTTTTCGTGAAAGCATGAACTTAATAGTAGATCCCATGGCATATTTTATTCATGTATTCTATACTCTTCATTGAATATTAGCAGCAGTATTGAAAAAAACATTTTTTGCACTTAAAAAATAAAAAAATCAATAACTTAGAAAATTTACATATCATATTGAACAAAAAAAATACGTGTCATTTTTTTTCCTTTCTAGAATGAGGAAAAAAAATTTCAAGTGAATCAAAATTTTGATTGTAAATCTGACATGCAATGACCCATATATATGTACATAAGGAGTTCAGGAAAAAATCGGAGGTAAGGGCTATTCGGAACTATACCAAAAATGTTTGAAAGCCTATCAGTGTCTACAGACCGTGCAGCACTTCCATCAGTGTCACCCGGTTAGCGTGAGCCTCCGCGTTTCCCCGACTCCTATGTGTCGATATTTCCGTTTTTCCCGCGTTCTCACCGATGAACGTTCTCAACGCCAAGGAACTCTTTAAGCCACGCAAATGCACCGGTAGAGAAAGACCTGATCAAGATTTGCGTCGTTACAGACGTATCCAGCAGAAAAACGTGCTCGTTGCCATACAGACTGCGGACCACACCTCATACGATCTCGAACGTCCAGCGCTCCGCGATGTGGCAGACAAAATCCCTTACGACCCCGAGCATACGGTTGCCTTACTACCATTGCCGCGCTCTTACTACTAAAACTCCTGAGGCAACTAAATAATCTGTCGTGGGCAAAAGTCTAGGGATGTTCTTGAATAAAAAATCACCAAGGCAAGGCATGAATAACTGTGCTGAAAGCTGCGTAGCACCAGCGAGTTGAGGTGGTATTGAAAAATCAAAAGTGAGAGCAGGAGGTCATTCGATCAGTCCCATGAGTACTTCGTGGTCAACACACTCGCACGAAAGATAATGAAGAGTGCGCGGCCTACAGAACCGAAGGAGACGTTCAGTATGGTAATTCAGGTGGCCAGTAAGGGGACTCAATCAGATAGAAATTGAAAGTAAGAGCAGGAGTTCGCGTAACCTGTCCTAAGAGCATTCTGCAGTCAATACACTCACACGAAAGATGAGGGAGAGTGAGCGGCCTAATCAATGTAACTCCGGCACCGGTCTTCCGCATTCTGGTCGATGAACCAGCCATACCAACAAAGAGAAGCGAAGAAAAATAGATGATACCTAGAACTGAACTAAGGAAGAAGGAAAAAGAAGGAAATCAAAAGGTGATATGAGATGAAGTAGAGAGCAGGACAAAATTACCCTCTGCCATGGAGGAGGCTGTTGGGGACGATGATAAAGTACGTTACGTACCCCTCTTCGAGGTGGAAATCCTTGATCTCTGAATGACGATGAAGGAGAGGCAGATGAAGGGCGCCCTGAAAAGACACTTCGGGGATACCAGAATAGAGCACATAAAAGTCGTGCTGATGCACAAAGCCTTCAGAGAAAGCCTGATATCCTGCGTGGAGTTGAGAGAGGAGCTGGCCGCGAGGCTAATCTGGACAGGACACCTACGATTGGGTAGGTGTCCTCTAGATCCAAGGAGGAGGTGCAGGTCATCACAAGTTCCCGTTGTGAGAGTCCTGATGGACAAAGCCTTCAGAGAAAGCCTGGAGTCCTGGGTGGAGTTGAGAGAGAAGCTGGCCGCGAGGCTAATCTGGACAGGACACCTACGATTGGGTTCTCTAGATTCAAGAATTTGGTGCAGGTCATCAGATGTTCCCGTTGCCAAAGTGCTACCTCAGCGCCGCAATGCAAAACAAGGCCCGGACCGACCATCTTCCGGAAAGGACGAGATGTGCGGTCTTCAGAATGGCAGCTTTGAACAGGAAGCCAAGCTGAACCGAAAAATTAGCTAAGCTGGTAAAATAGCAGTACGCTGAGGTTCGGCATAATGAGCCCATAGGCTCCCGCCCTGAAGTAATGCGAAATCGACTTGTAGGATATATTCTGGTTTGAGAGGGGATACAAGTTTAGTTGATAGTACTTTGACAAGTCCCGCACACTGTGCGTTTATTCATTATCACGTCTTATGCAGAAAAAAGACGATCAAGTCAACCGTTGCATCTTCATTCGGTACAGAATCTTTTTCTGCAAAGTCATGATATTCAAAGTATTTTATTGTCTTTAGAGATAATTCCAATTCTATATGTTATGTGTTAATGTTATGAGATAAAATGTAGTTCCTTCCATTTTTATAAGCAACTGCTGCTTCTCATACGAATACTGCATCAGAAGTCTATTCTGGGTGAATAGCCTTTTTGAATTTCTATAGGAATTTATTGGCGAGTTCTAGCATATAAATACATGTTTTTTGTATGACAAACTTTATCATCCACCATATTTTCTTAAGAGATAAGAGATTCTGAAGCGATAAATTGGTTTTGTTTGTCGACTGTGAGTTACCATGTATTATGCCAAAATGAAATGTCTATTTTTTCCTGTCATAAGAATTGCCTTTCCAGTATTTCATTGTTGCCGATACGTGAAAGACTGTTACATTTTTTGAAAAGCGTTAATTCTGTAGTACCTAAAGTGGAAACCTTTGCATTATTAATACCTACCAATGATCCTGCATCGTGATCCTTGGGAGTTATGGAAAATCACCCTACAGTTGATAGGAAAAAATTCAACAGCATTTAACTGCATCAATTGAGGTTATCCACTGTAAATCACTATCCACTGTTGGCTGGTTTCCCCTACATCTGGGTCTAAAGATCTCAGCTTCCCAGGTACGAATTGACCGTCGGCCCACGGTCGGGACAACCGTCGGACGGTCGGTCCAACTGGTCGGGCCAAGCAGCTAAATGATAACGGTCAACCGCCTTTGGCTTCTCAAAGTCGGCCCGACATTTGGTCTCATATATGGGCCATCTATTGAGATGCTGTCGGACCAACCTAGGAGAACAATGTGGGGCCGACTTTGATTTTT
This sequence comes from Andricus quercusramuli, assembly GCA_932178445.1. Lineage (NCBI taxonomy): Eukaryota > Metazoa > Arthropoda > Insecta > Hymenoptera > Cynipidae > Andricus > Andricus quercusramuli. The sequence continues at coordinate 50,907 of CAKNXH010064116.1, forward strand.
AAGGTTCGTACTACACAGGTGGAAATACACAAAATAGGTATTCAAAAAATGAATAATAATTGATTGCGAGTATTTTGACTATAGATTTTAATGGTACTGCTTAGATTAAATACATATGTTACATTTTCAAACATTATATTACAAATAAAATTTCCAACGCTACGGGGTTTGAACCTACACCTATACCTGAATTCATCGCCTAGCAGTTGGGAGTCTTACCCGTTAATCTATACCTGAAGAACTAAAAGTCAATGAAAAAACCATCCTGATAAGCTACAGCTCAAAGCAGTTATGACAAACAATTTGTTAACTCTTTTTTCTCATTAATTTTTGTATTATTATGCAACATCATGTAGATGTAAAATAAATTAACTGTTAACAGGAATATAAATTATATAATTTTTAAATAAATAATTCGAACCGATTACAATTTTCCGGTTTTCATAGCCATGGGCTGAAACCCTTAAATTTTTGTTGAAAACATTTTTTACAACCATTTTTTTTCCAAAATTTTTGTTTCAATTTTGTTAACCAATTTTGTTCAACACATTTTTTTCAACAATTGTTCTTCCAAACAATTTTTTCTAAAATACTTGTTTCCAAAAATTCCTTATAAAAAATTTCAAATTTTTTTTTATGCGCTCACTTTGACAAATTTTTCTTCTTGTGATTTTTTTTTCGCATTTTAGACAATTCTATAACGTTTGATAATGACATAAGATGTCATTTTTGTAATGAACATTTGAAATTTGCATAGACGGAATTTAGAAATTTTATCGCGTCCCGCGACAATTTTTTTAATAACATATTTTTTTCAAATTTTCGTGTAACATTTTGCTCTTTAGGTGTTTCAGACTATTTTAAAACGATTAAGAATTAGTATTGTATAATAAATTTCCGGCTTTTCTGGTGAATCCTGATGAAAAATAGCGTGTTTAAGGTGCATCAAGCGCTCGAAAGGAATATTTCCAGGCATAAAATGCGATGATACTGGATGATTGAAGGAGGAAGGATATGGGAGGAAGTACTGGTGATAATTTTGAGAGAAATTGCGGGCAGAACAAATTAATGAGGTGAGGTAATTCTTAGGGTAGGTTGACTCGGCAGGTTAATATGAACCACTAGGGTATTTTTCTCAGTGCCGAAACGAGATCTTAAATGCTTTTTATACTGCTTCTATCGAAAGATGACAAATAAATTCTAGCTTGTTCGATTGAAAACACGTCGGCCATAGAAGTTACTATAACGATTCTATTGTTGGCTCAAAGTCGCATATCCTAGTTCCATGTTCTGAATACAGATAAAATTTTCACTTTTGAAAGAGAATAAGTCATATTGTTTCAATTTTCAGAAAAATCTCCTAAGAATCATTGAGTTAATAGTCCGGGAGCTGATAATATTTTTCATGTAGCGTTTCTACTGGTCGCAATTGAAATTGTAAAAATATGGATGACTCTTGTATGATTTTCCCCACTTTGACTGCTTAAGGGTCAGTTATTTTCGCTTCAAAACACTCGAAAATCTGCTTGCCAGACATTTTGCCAAAGTGTCGACTTGTAGAGAAGAACGTATAAGATTTTGAGAACCATATCAAATACACAACAAAAGAAGGGTAAGAAGTATTTAGAATATTATAATAAGTATCACATGAAAATCAGTCCTCAAATCAAAAATATTGAAATCTTGAGAGAAGTAACGTAAGCAATAGAGAATCGGAGAATGAATCATTAATTTTAGACCACTTATATGAAAGTACATGTACAATTTCATATTTATGAAAAAAGCTCAGTTTTAGATCAATATTCAACAGATGGCTATGGACATTAAGATTAGTTGTTAAAAATATGGGTAAGTGTTAAATTGAACGAAAAATGAAGCACTTACAGTGGCAGTCTCGTTAAGAATTCACAATTTAATATTTCACAAACGAAATTAATATATCACACCTAAAAATTAAAAATTCGTATTTCCGCAGGTAAGGAATTATGAAGACCTTCGTACATGAAATATAGAAAGTAGATTTCAGATTGGGAGCTTGATGAAAATATCATTAGTAATGGTAAGTGGGAAATTAAAGACATCTACCCACCTGTGAATTTTGGTATAATATAATTTTCGGAAAATCTTTTCTTTTACAGTAGATTTATTTTCCACACTTCGTGAGATATTCATTTATAATTAGAGGTAAGAAAATAATCAAAAAACGAGTCGCGTAAACTTCCCCATTAATTACTTGCAAGAAACTGTTGGGTAAATTTATCTTATTCTTTAGAAGTTCAATATGTTAACACGTACGCATTGTATCTATTAAGGTAGGATTGAAAATTCTTGCTTCTTATTTTCTGGAATTGTTTTCTAAACCCTCTCTACAAGAAACTAAAAGCAAAAAATGTGTTGATAATAAAATTGATTTTCTTTTGAAAACTACTGATTGCAGACAAAAGAGTTGTGGAGTTTTAAGATCTTTGAGCCTGATAGAAAAGTGCAGTATGAAAAATCAACGAATTTCTTGAAAACTGTAAAAAACTATAAGAACATTTTTTTTCATCGTAAAAATTAGTGTCACTGTTAATTTACTGACTACATAAAAAACATTTTACAGACAAAATATGTAATTTATTGAGATCTACGTTCTTTGTTGACAACATTTTTCTCTGATATATATATATATTCAATTTTTTACCAAAATCATAAAAAATCTTCGTGATTTTTCTTTTAGTTCGATTTTATTAGAAAATAATGATTTCGCACAAAAATTTGTTTTGCAGAAAAGTTCCTTTTTCACGAAAAACACCGTTTCTCTGGAAAAGATTTTTACATAAAATCCATATTTTTCAACATAAATGAAGAAAACCGATTAAATAGAGGTCATTTGAAAAATTCACTGTCCCTCAGAAATTGTAATGCATAGAAACATCTTTTAATATTTTCTTGTACAAGGTTTAGTGTATGAATTTACATATACATAATATCCCCATATAAAGTTTGGCGTTTATTAAGTAAGTCATTATAAATCGTATATTTCATGAAAGTTGCTTTTCAGCCTTTTAAATATTGATGTCAGAGAAAAACAAATGCTTCACTAATATTATTTCCAGGATATTTTTATTAAGTATAATATAAGGTAAACGTCCCAGTAATCGTGATGCCAATTTTCTTCCATTCTATTTTATTTGAATAAATATAATTTCTATTTGCTATTATAAAATGCTAAAAGTTAGTTAGTTTTATCATTAAATATTACTTTTAATACATCTTTGTAACAATATATTCAAACTATAATCAACTTTCACGATTACTGGGACATTTTCCTTACCTTGCAACTTTACATATAAGCAAAATCGCTGAACTTGAAAATCAGAAAATAGCAGCTTTTCAAGTTCTGTGAAATTTAGTGAATTTATAGACAATTTTGGTATGGTGCTATTTTTGTAGTTTTCAACATACGCATACGGTGAAATTGGCGAAAAAATCAAATTTCAAGAAAAGATTCTCGCAAAGTTCTGATTCGAAAAATGTAATAATAAGTACCCAATAAGTGCCTTTTGGTCCATCATAAATTAGGAGAACATTATAGTTTATCGTGTCCTAAGTATTCGAATTTAATTTTTGTTCGGTAGATCCACCACTAATCACTGTGGCTTCTATATACTTTATTAAAGTTCATAGATACTTCTGTAATCAGTTGATAAGTCTACGCGAAGCGTTCCTCTCAGTATGTGAAGATTTTCTGCAGATATGAAAAACCAATATTGTATACATTAATGCTCAAGATATATTTTCCGTTGTAAATTAGCTCACATCTTTTTTATTTTGTTCGGTAAAGCATTTTACTCACTTTTTGAATCGAAAACGCTTTTCTTTTATATAAAGGTGCTTATCGGGTCTTATAACTTTATATTTTAGTAGATCCAGTAAGTACCTTTATATCCATCAGACACGAGATCAGACATTAGGTGTGATGTTGCGGATTTCCCAAACATCACAAAACTTAGCTTAAACATAAATTTATGAAAATACGCTTGGTTTGCACCAAGAGTAAATTCGGCACTCCTTATTGTTATTTTGTTTAAAAATATTTATTTAGCTATGTTTCCTTTTTGCTTTCTTTTTCTGTTTTTTGTTTTTAATATCTTTATGAGAGCCTTCGAATATTGCGGTCTCGAGTGGTGAATCTTCAAGCTCTCCAACACCTTACATTGCGTCATCGACTAGGATCTGTCGTTACCTCCATCCTGGCGAGGCTTCTTCTGTCTTGTGACCTTCAGCTCATTCTTCTTCTGGCTTTCCCTCCTGGATTTAAGTATCTTCTCTCTTTTTGGCCGTCTGAGATCCACGAAATGTCCCTGGTGAAGACGAACCAAGGCGATTACCAGCTTGATTATGGACAAACTAGGTAATTTCGCCACTTTGCGTATTTTATTGTTTATTCCTGGCTGTTGATGCCGTCTTTCTTATATCTTGTTTTGGGAGTCATGGAGTCCAAAATTACACCTGCCGTTCGAAGCAAGGATTCCCGTTCTACAATTCTCGCTCAGGGGTGTATTTAGCCACCCTCGTTGGCTTCGACTTTCCAAGGATATTACCGCTTCTCGAGAACAAGGAAAGATTCTTGGTCGATGGCTTGGTTCAACGAGGTGAAGGAAGATGCAACGAAGAGAAGGAAAAGCGACAGGGCAGACCTATGGAAAGCGAGCTTGCTTGATGATCTTTCTCTTGACCGTAATAATTAAAATTAGTCCTCTGCGCAGGACACTTATTACCTTTCCCATCAATGACTGTTCATCGTGATAGCATAGCGTAGATTCGGGTATATCATTCTAGTTTGTGAACTCGAGGTGTGAACCACGTGCTCGTCGACGACCCATTATTAAGCTGTTGTGATGAGGTAGGATCTTGATCCTTTTTTATGGTTTAGCTAAGGTATTACTTTCTATGCTTATCGTTATCTTTATCCTTTCTCTTATTATTTAACTCCTTGGCAAAATCATACCATTTTATAACAATTGTGTTTTGTATTTTTTTATAATGTGCCTATAATCTATTTTTGACGGAGTGCCGACGTCTAAAATCATGTGCCACTATCTTTTATTTGAGCTTTCTTAATCATGTTGGAGGTGGAAGTTGCCCCTCAAAAATGTATAGGTAGAGATCACTCCCCTTTCCCCTTCGATTATTGAGACCCTAGTTCAGTTTTCACTGTAAAATGTTCTATACTCTTGTATGATGTTGCCAGTTCTTAGAATTTTCCACTCAAAATGTATAAGTAGAGATCACTTCCCTTTCCCCTTCGATTATTGAGACCCTAATTCAGTTTTTACCTTGAAAAGTTTCATATTGTTACAAGTTCTTAGAAGTTTCCCCTCATAAATGTTTAAGTAGAGATTACTCGCCTTCCCCTCTTACTATTGAAACCATGATTTAGTTTTATTTCGAAATGTTTTACATTGTTTTATTTTCTTTACAAGTTATGAGTAGTTTCCCCTAATTCTTTGTAATAATCCTATAACTGAGTCCCTAGAATATAATAAATCAGCTTTAATTTTATTTTGAAATTGAGTTTTGCCAATTCATTAAAACCCTACCCCATTATCAGTATCTATCCTTATTTAGAGGCTGAGCTAACCATTTCGTTTGCGTTCTAGTCACTGCCCTAGTGTTTTCTCTCGTTTCGCTTTATTTTACTTTATTTTTTTTTACCGTCGCTCTTTTTTCTTCATTTCGATTGTCGTTCGTGTCGCTTATTTGGGAATTTTACAGATTAGGATTTGTGGAGTTTGAAAATGAGAGTTCCATATTCTTGACCCGCGAAATTAATTTATTTGGTTATTTCGTTGCCAAGTACAAACTTTAATTTACATTGCTGTTTGAAGCGCATTTCTGAAATTCCGGGAATCGATTTTGTTTGGTCTGTCCCAAGAAAGGACTGGCGCCCAACTTAAAGCTAATTTTTAAGTTTTCTCTAACTAGGGCAGGTTGTGTGCGGCTAATAAGCACCCTAAATTCCATCAAAAGAAAAAGCAGCGTCACATAGGAGAAAAGCGTAGCTCATGGGGTCCTAAGTATTTAAATTCGAGGTTTTTTATTACTCTGAATTTTATATACTAAATTGAATTTCATAGATATTTCTGTAATAAGATAATAAGTCTATGTGAAGCGTTACTTTTTGTATGTGAAGATTTTCTGCAGATATAAAAAACCAATATTGTATACGTTAATACCTAAGATATATTTTCCGTTGTAAATTAGCTCACATTTTTTTTATTTTGTTGTGTAAAGCATTCTAAAATACTTTTAAAATTAAAAACGCTTTTTTTCTATATAAAGGTGCTTATGGGGTCTCTTAGCTTCATATTTCAGTAGATCCAATAAGTAGGGGAAAGTTGCCTAAGACGAGCCCCCTTCCATATTTTCCGAAAATTCTCGATTTTAAGGTACTTCAGAAGCAAAATCGATTATTGGCATGATAGCTTGATGTTAGCTTTACAAGGCTCATACGCTTAAAAGTTCAAAAAATGTGTAAAAGGCAATGAACTTCGATGTTAAAAAAAAGATGTATTTTTCCCGTTTTAGACAACCCGGTACCCTAAGACGGGCCCCTTCTTAAAATCAAAAAAGCTATGTAATTATACACTAGATATTGATGAATTTTATTTGTAACGTACTGTTTAAACATTTTCTTCACATTCATTACATATAAGTTATGCAAAATACATAATAAAACGTAGAAGAAGCGTTCAATAAGGTCTAACAGAAAGAAGTGGAAACAAAGTTCATGGAGTAAATATTAATGAAAAGTTGTATTATTTCAAATATTATTCATCTGAGATCAAGCATTTACTGATATACATCGAAAAATCTACATATTCTTTAACATTTCTTAGTCATGATGTAAAAGCAATATAGAGGTTAGGTAGAGGTACAACTGATTGGCGGGAAATTTAAAAATCTGAAATATTTTTAATATCACTTTGGGAATTCTTAAATTATTAAATTTTGAAGAGAAACGGGTTTTGAATCTTCAAATTAAATTAAATGTAAAACAATATTTTGCAGCCCTGGAATCTAAGTAATTATCAATACAAATTTAAAAATATTGATGACATTATAATAAACACACATCTCTTGGATGCCTGAAAATAATTTATTAAAGAGTAACACACAAATAAAGTACAGCCTTAAAATTAAATTGACACGACAGTTTCTTTAAATCTTTGTACTTCATAACAATTGTCAAACTTACGTTTCTTTCCTTCTCAACCTAAATAATATAATCTTGATTGAAATGTAACATGCTTTTATCACATAGAATTTTGTCTTCTTCCCACATAAAATTCTGTCAGAGAAAATCTTTCATACTCCCTACTTGAATGAAAAACAACAGGCAATATATATTTTCTAGTTTGAGATAAACAGCGATAATCCGTAGGCTTAATCAGAGTGGGTTTAATGATTGGAGTTGGAGATTCGTGAGAGTTTCCTGAATCTTCCGTTACCTGTCCTAGTGAGGTACCTGAATTAGGTTCTTCCGTCATGCTTTAAAGAGAAACATCTGTGATTTCAGCTGGAGCAAAAAGTTCATTTGGGAAAATCAGTGGGTTAAATGGATAAATCCCTGTATCTTTGAAGCTAGCAGAAGCATTTTCGATTGTAGCCGCTTTTTTGTAAGCAGCAGCAAACAACTCCGGTATTTTCGCGAGAGTTATAGTTCTTCTGGGGGGGTTTTTCATTCATGAGTTTCACGCCTGATTATAAAATGCCTTTAACGGACCAAAAAAGCTAATATCTAGTGGCTGCATTCTGTGTGTGCAATGTGAAGGAAAGCAGAGCATTTCAATTCCGTGCTCTTTCGCAAAAGTAACGGCCTGCAAAGTTTTATGTGTCGCATGTCCATCTACAAGTAAAAGAACTTTGTTCTCTTTTGATGGTTTCGAAAATTCGACGAAATGTTCCAACAATTGCATGAAGCCGTCTGAAGTCATCCAACCACTTTCTTCAAAGATGCTCAGAGTACCAGGAGGTGCGTGGTCTAACGATTCCTCGTTCCTTCCCTTTCGGGGAAATATAATTGCTGGTGGAATATATATTCCCGATGTACACATAAAACAAACTACGGTGACACGAAGACCTCTTTCAGCACTGATTACAGATCCCACTTGCTTCTTTCCCTTTAAAGCGAATACTTTTAAAGGTTTCTGAACAGTTGGGACTCCACTTTGGTCAACGTTTTTCACGTTTGAAGGATAAATTCCTTCTTCCGAAATGAGTTTCTCATACGTAGTGAAGAACTTCTTCACATTTGGTCTGCTAAAAGCTAATGATCTGGCAGCAGATGTTACTTCGGGCTGTCTCAATGAAGTTTCTGGATGTCTCAAGCGGAACCCAGAGAGCCATTTTTTCCTGCCATTTTTAGATTTCTGTCGAACCTGTGTGGAATTTTATTCTTTTCCGCAACTCCGAAAGCCAAGCTTCGAAGTTCTGTGCATGTCAGTCCAAACAAATGTGCCTCAAGTGTTTTTAAGTGATCAATGATTTCTGCTTCGATCGTTGGAGGTAGATCACAAGCGAAACGACCAAGCTGCTTCGAATCATCTGCAACAACAATTGTTTTATCTTTTTAGATTTTCAAAAAGGAATGTTAAACAGTTCTTAATATTTTTAAATTTTCCAACAACAATTACTTAAATAAGGTACGTTTTATCTGCAAGCGATATCGTTGTTATTTTGAATAGTAAAATACTGTGATTGTATAATATATTAATATTACCTTTAGATTTTTTATTTTTATCACGAATTCATTTTTTTAATGTTGCTCGTGGAACCCCGTAGTTTTTTGCGGCTTTTCTGAGCCCCATTTTTCCATTTTTTATTGCAGCGATTGCTGCTCTCATATCAGCCTGCTGCCAATTATTCCGTTGCGACTTTCTTATATAAATGCATCCCATATTCGAAGCTGCGGAATAAACACACAAAAATAATATAACGAGGAAAATATTAAATAGCCCTGAGCACATGCTGTTTTCAAATAAGCTATAAAGACTGAGCCTATTTGGATATCAAAAAATTCACATACATTCTAATTATAATATCAATTTTTCTCAAATATTGTCTCTGATGTATTACTATCCGCATAAGTATTTCATGTTACAGTTTGAATATATTATATTCGACAGAAAAATTGAGGTTACGTTAGTACAAACGTTTCACTAACTACTCGACGAAACCATCAACACAACGAAATAACTTACGCTTATTTGTATAAGATTTCGAATAGTTATCGTTTCACAAGTAAAGCAGATTTCCCTTTTATCTAAATTTTTCTAGCCTAACGGGGGCTCGTCTTAGGAATTTTGCATGGTCACAATTTTTTAAATATTTCTTTTAAACAGCATAAAAATTAATTAAACGCAAGTACCAATTGCAAAGTTTACAAAATTATCTACCGAAGAAAATAACTTACTCCTTCAAATCATTAGAAGTCATTAAACCACAACTTATAAAACAGGTAAAAGTTCTTTCTCTAACGTATGAAAACCATTTTTACTTTCTGTTTTTGTTAATTCACTTCCAGTGCAAAAAAACCACTTTAAAAATAACAAGAATTTTGCTGAGCACGTATTCGCATGCGTAAGTGATGAAGATAATGTTTTCGTACAAAAATATTCAGGGTGTACCGTCTTAGGAGGGGGCTCGTCTTAGGCAACTTTCCCCTACCTTTATATCCATCACACACGAGATCAGACATTAGAAGAAAAGCGTAGCTCATCGGGTCCTAAGTATTCAAATTCAAGTTTTATTGTTACTGTGGCTTTTGTATTATAAATCACATATTCATAGATATTTCTGTAATTAGTTAAGTCTTTTTATCTCTCACCGACAGACGGCGCCCCTGGTCAGTTACTAATGTCGGTAATTGATCTGTCGGTGAGGTAGATCCCTGGCACAGATTTCCGGTTCGGCCAATAAGGATGGTCCCTGTTTTACAGACCGAACCCACCAGAAACTTTTATAAATTTGGCGCATGTGGGATCAGGGACTCGCCAAGCTCTGTAACTTTCTAGAATTTTGTTTTTCAAGGAGTTTCGACAAAGGGGATCCATTGCCCCTTATATTTTTACTCGCTAAACTTTCTGGATCACCTCAGTCATTAAACAGTGATCGAAATTTCTGGAAAACTGGAACAAATTCGTGGTTCACTTAACGAGGTGAGTCCCTGCAATACCAAACAAGAATCAAAATCTGGCGATTCCCAAAAATAATCGAACCTTCTGGAAATGTGGACGTGATCTCTAACGATTTTCTATGCATCAAATTTTCTGGAAGGCTTGAATATAAGCTCTTGCTTTCGAAGTTTTCACCATACGTAAACAAATTTCAAATTCAGCGTCTCGAGCCTTCCAGAAATTTATTTGTAGACGTGGTGATTTCTGACGATTTTATATACAACGAATTTTCGAGAACGCTCGAGACATAAAGAAAGAAGTATGGATACAAAATATTAGTTCTAGTTATTGTGCTAGGTTCGAGATGGTTCAATACTCTAGCTGCCAACGGCGCTGGAAAACACATGCTGCGCAGTGGACTTCTATGATACTCATGGATGCGCTGTATGCTTCTATAGCACATAATAACGCGCTGCAGTATTCTAAGGTATAAATATATGCTACGTAAGACTGTGCAGTACACTTGCATGGCACACAGGGCTACGAGGTACTGTTTTGGTGAAGTCTGTAACACGGTTCTGTCCCAAGCTAAATTCCGATAAAACAGTGATCAGTCATTCACCGACAACGATGGTGGTTCGTATCGGTGCTAAGATACTACGAGCCAATAAGTGGTTACCAGCAACAGATGGTGCTACCGTCAAGTCAATTAAATTGGAGGGATATCAATAGTTGCACGAGGGAAAATTTAAATTTGAGCAGGGAGTTACCAATTTGAAAGTTTTACCAGGACGAAGAAATATTTGCTCAGGCATATTAAAGGTTAGAAATTTGAGTTTAGTTCACCAGGTTATCCACCCAAATTGTATTCACTTAATTTTTTGTATAGATGGCAGAATAATAAATTTAAATTTAAAATTTAAAGATTTTTCGGGTTTCAATCGTGTGCGAAACTATGAATGTTGCCGACGTTTCGTGAACATTGCAGTTCACTTCTTCAGGGCTGACCTGAAACTGAAGTTTCAGGTTATGTTGTTCTTATATATGTATTCTCTACGATGCCTGTGATTGACCAGAGTGCTCCATGGTGGGGACTGCTTGAACTTGATTGGCCAATCAGAATAATTTAGACTATAGAATAGAACTTATTGAGAATTCAAGCAATAGCGAAAATTTTGAAGGGAGATATTGCTGATATGAAGACAAATTCTACCTAATCAATCAGTAAATTTTTCTTTAAATTTATTTAAGAGAGTTTAAGCTGAATGGTATGTGTGCCCAGTGTGCGGAATTAAAATTCAACCCAAAAACGTTTCTTGAAGTCCAGCGTTGAAAGCAACGACAGCCAGCAATATTTTGAATTTGAATTCAACCCAACAAATTTTGTAAAGTTCGTCGCTGAAAGGGACAACAGACTGAAATACATTGGAGTTTGAAAGCAACCCAACGTGGTCTGTGAATATCCAACGCTATGAGGAACGATACTTAACAGATTTACTAAATGTATAGCAGCGCCTTCTCTCAATAATTTAAATGATTTTTCTTATTTATGTTTGTTTATTGAAGAAGAAAATCCTCATACCTAAGTTCACAATGTAGATTTTCAACTTACCTTAACAAAATAATATCTTAACGTAATTATACAAATTAAACATAGTGAAAACAAAAATTCATAATGGTCATGCTCGCTAAAATATTCTGTTTCTTTCACGTGATTTATAGAGAATTGCTTCACAATCAGAACTTTGTAATGAATGATGAGAGTTCATGTAAAATCGCAAAGCCAGTGGCGTAACTACCGGTGTTCCGTGTGTTCCGGGAATACAAGCCCCCACATTTCAACCGGCCCTGAACCCCTAGAACCCTGAACACAAATTTTGTAAACGAAGTTACGCCACTGCGCAAAGCATCTACAAGTTCTTTAGGATCTATATGGAGCATCATACAGCATCATTCTCGACTTGGTTGAGAGTACGCCTTGTACATCAGTTCACTAAATCATCTTAAGGTGGAGGTGGAAGCAGCGGTGATGGTGACGGTGGTGGTGGTGTTTCAACGTTGAGCCAACGTTGAAAGAATGTTGAATCAACGTTAAAACAAAGTTGAATCAATGTTGAAGCAACGTTGATTCAACGTTGCACATAGTGTGCACATGTGGTGGTGGTGCAGAATGTAGACGGTTCAAGTGGTTGAAGAAAGGGATGATAACGAAGATACTTTGGTTGATAGAATATTGAATGGAAATGCTTATAATAATACTAAATATATAAATTGAATATGAAATGGAAACAATTCTTCTTAACTAATCGTAACTATGGTGATTGTGATGAACATTCAACTACCTTATTGCTATAAATAAAAATTTAGTGAAAGCTGTTCACCAGTATTGATTGAGCTGCAGTCAAATCAATATGGATTTCAGCAAGCAGATGGATGCTTTACGTCAAATTGTAAAAATTAGTAATCTGATACGACGGAAGCATCGAATGCTAAGAAGAAGTTAAGCCTATAACGAAAGTATGCTAAATGGAACGTTCAAGCCTATAGTGACACCACTGCAGAGCCTAGTAGAAATTACTATATATATTCTACCAGTGAAAAAGTTAATCAAGTACTGCCCGAATCAAAGTCTGAAATTTGACCGCTTGAAGTTAACAATGAAGTCCAACAATTATTTCCTGAAGAAATTTGAAAAGAGGATGATGATGATGATGATGATGATGATGATGGCGATGATGAGAACGCATCATTCATGATTGCTGATGATTATAAAGAAGAGGATTTAGGGCAGTTGGATATACCAATTTCCGGAGGAGATACTTTAACAGAGCCTGTTGATAATTATCAGTGGCTCACCAGCAAGTTCCTCAGGATGCTCAGTCAAAATAGAAAACCATATTTGGATCTGGTCTACGGTGTACGAAGACTAGGTGATGCTCTCATGATTGGCGATACACCTGTCCATTTCGATGATCACTTCATTTACGTGGGACACAAACATTACTTTAAAACTGTTGGTCTTCTCGAATTATTATTCAGGCAGGCACTGAGGAGTCTTATATAAACTTGAGGGTCCTTAATATATCTATAAAGAACGATACTCTAAAGGTGGTGCGTTTTTATCCCAATGTCAGGCAGTGAAAAAAGCCTAAAAACAAACTATCCCTACTTTGATGATCCTATCTAACTGGTTGATCGTCTGCGTTTGCTCCTAACCTTATAGGCTGCAGGAAACGAGCATTATACCAATTAAATCCTCTTTATTACGGAGGAACTACGTAAGGCAGGTTATACTTATATACATACATTAAGTCACTATACATCCGCACCACACCCTCTACCACCACCGTCACCATGACCGCTACCCTCACCTCCACTATAGCAACATCTACAAGCGCTCTACTATATAAACTGTGATGTCTTTGATATAATGCCATTCACACCCTATGCAGTATCAAGATGACTTCTACTTGTCAAGATTGTCTAAAAGTCTATTCTCGATCCGATGCCCCTAAGAGGCATTAGTTCTAATCATGCCAGAAAGCAGAAAAGCTTCCCGTCAACGTGACTGGGTATGACGAAAGTAACTGTCATGAGTAGTTAAGCTATGACAGTTCGGCGGGACCACTACGTAGTTCCAGCTGCCAGCGACTGATGGCGCCACTGATCAGTTACCGACAGTCGGTAACTCGCGCAGACTCTTGATTCAGCCAATAAGCATGGTCCCTGCTTTACCGACCGAACCCAAAAGCAACTTTTATGTAGGTGGCGCGGACAGTTCGGCAGCAGGGTTCTGTTAAAAGCTAAATGTCGGTAAAACAATGACCGGTAATTTACCGATAAACGATAATCGTTCCGTGCAAATTTACTCAGAGTTGTTTTTAAGCATACAGTCGATCAATGTGATCTCTGTTTTACCGTGAGCGTGTGACACTGAAGTTCAGATACATGATACGGCGTCCCGTCGTGTCAACTTTACAGCGTGTGTGTGACGCCAAAGTTCAGGTACATGCCACGGCGCGTCGTGTTGGGGTTCCCCACGCTCCCTATCCCAATAGGGCATGGTGGGGACTTGTCTTTAAAAAGCTCATAACCAGAGGCGCGCATTTCAGTTTTCATTTCAGTGATCAATTAAAAGTGTCTCAAGAAGAAGAAAAAAAAGAAAGTGGCAATGGTTCTCAGTGGAAAAAAAGTAAGTTGTAATACGTGTAGTGAAAAGTGTTCTTCGTGCAGTGTGAAGTGTTGCTCTATGCTAATGGGTTGATTTTTTTGTATGTTCTTAGGTGCCCAAGAAGTCTGAAGAGTCCGGAGAGACTGACGGGGCGTCTGCTGAATCTAGCATGCCACAAATTCATGTGGCGATCCCGCTACCAAGAAACTTTGATATAAAAGAGAAGCCCTTGGAGGTAACAAGTTTAACACTCATTTTTCTTTTCGAATTAAAATTTGTCTCTCATTTCTTTTCACTGAGAGTAGTGATCCTAACTCTGGCACGTAGACGTACTGCGCTTACGCTTGGGCGCTTAAGAGAAACACAATGTGACAGCTCGTTAGCATGGAAATAAGCCGCACCATGCTCCTCTTACGCATAGCTAGCGCAAGCGTAGAACCTCTACATGCGAAAGTTGGGGTCACTTTTCGATAGAATATTACACATTTTTGTTTGTTTTCTTAACAGGTGTCAGTGGTTGTGCGTTAAGACCAAAGGTCATCCCCATCAACGTCACTTCAATCACAAACACCTCAACCCTCATCATCATCATCACCATCATCCAGAAATAAAAGAAAGGCTCGTGGACCACACGCTTCCGCAAGGTCATCGTCGTCTTCATCGTCATCATCGTGGTCTTCGACATCATCATCAGGGAAAAAATGGCCTGCTCGTATACTACCAATAACAACACCGCAGCTATCATCGCTACCACTACCATCACCAATACAATTACCAGCAGATCCATACCTCATTGCAGGCCATAAACGTCCTTCATCATCTCCCTGCCGCCAACAACTCCTAAACAGTTTGCCATATCCTCACAGCAATCGATGTTACGTGCAGACTTAAGATTGTCCGACGCAAGTAGTGATGATGATCATCCATCATCATCTTCCGCGAACATAAACAAAGCAGGCGCGACTCGATGTACTCAATTCACTGAAGCTCTGCCTCTAGCCACTACCTCACGCAAAAAAACACAACCTGTGCAACTGGATAAAGTTTACAATGAGAAACCTACAAACAAAGGTGCGTCAAAAAATCAGAAAATGTAATTTCAAACACTCAGAATCTTTTTTTTCTTACAAATAATTTTTTAAATTTATCTTATAATTTTTTTAAAACTATAGCATAAAGCTACGTTGCTGAAATTGTACATGGATAGATAACATGTGAGATACATAATACGGAAAGCATGAAGTTCTCAAAAGATGTTTCTAAATAAAAGAGAAAGAAAACAAATGAAACTTTCTTTTATCATTCTATGTTAGCTTCTACTTTATTAGCATAAAGGAATACGATGCGGCAAATTAGTACTATGACAATAGTTTGTCATAGTGTTACTCTTAGGCTAATATTGAGCAAGTCTAGTAGATCAAGGCGCCAACAGTAGGTACACATACCGACGAAGCGTGATGACAGAAGAATTATACAACTTTTGATTTCATGAATGTACACAGAAGCATGTTGGGTTGCATACACTCAGGCTATTTAATGATAAATCAAATTAAAATGCGTTTATAAAACAGAGTTTAAATTCAAAAGAAGAAAAATACTATAACTTAAATTTAGAAAAAGCAACATTATGATTTCACTTGAAACTCAATTAGCCAGATATACTGTAAAGCAGTCTTATGTCGATAAAGTTGAATTTAACCGATGCTAATGGGAAACGACCTCGTTTCTCATTAGAAACAGTCAAGAAATACATATGTGTGTTTTGACAGTTTGCATGCTAAATTCCATACATGTAGGTGATTTACTAATGAAAAACATTTGAAAAAATGGCTAAAAAATGAGAATTAAAATTTTTTACAAGCACATATGATCGTTATCTATTTAGTTACAATTCAATCAGTGACAATCTGCTGATAATATTTAATTTATATATCTTTATTTTTCTCACTGACTTTAGTTCTAGGAGTGAAGTGTAGTCCAACTGCATCATCATCTTCTGATGGACTATTTTTAAAGGCAGGAGAAAATGCTATACATGGGTTCTGCTGCAAATTAGCAGATTTTACAGGTAAGAGTTTGCTAAATTATAATTTCTTTTCTTTCCTTTTGAAGCATAACGGAATGCATACTTTTCCTAACTCTGTCATTCTCATATAGATTCCAGAAGACACAGAATACGTTCCACTACAACCAGGTTATTTGGAAAGGGCACATGTTCCTCCAGTTACAACAAAATCACAATTTTCCATGTTACATTCAATAGATCCAACCCTGTTACAATTAATTTTGCTACCACCTCCACCTCCACCATCTGAATTTCAATAATTACCATTATCACGATCACAATTACCATCTTCATCAACATCGACACCTTCATCAATGTTAACATCCTCACCTAAGCTGTCAACTTCTGGAAAAGAAATTTAGAAAAAAGAAGAGGAATGAAATAATCTTAAATGATTCAAGAGTTGATATTTAAAACTGTACTGTAAGGTTTAAAGATAGAAAATTTTAAATACAAATATTTTTTGAATATGATCTTAGTCTAATTTAAAATAAATAAGCAATTTTCTTTCATGAAAAATGTGAATATTTATTCACAAATTTTTTTTTACAATGTGTCATTGATATCAAAAATTGTGTCTACTGCACATATTCAAATTCAAAATTATTATATTGTCCGCCAAGGTAGATGAAGAAGAGTTAATTCGTTTTGGCTGCTTCTTCCAAGTTTTCAAACGTCTTCTCGCATTGTGCATCTTCAAATACTTTCAAAATTCTGGCAGGTAAGAAAACGGAAAATTGGTTTTTCTAATTCAGCGATAATTCTGCTGCCATATTTAGTTCGAGCTTTTCGAAATCTTGTCACAACATGCTTTTTATTTAGGGTAAGGTCAGACAACGGTTTGGTAGGCATAATCTCAACCATTCGACCAACTGAATTCAGAGCTTTGAGATCCATCTTCCCCAAAGGCATCTCGATTTTTCTTTTCACAAGATCTCAAACATTCACTTTACTGCAATTTGTTCAACGGAAAAACACTGCAATCTTTCACTGCTTTAATAGTCCTCTATCCCCACTTCTCAGACATAACCTCACTCATTGCACATGCGCACAAATGTTCTAGAAGCTTCGAAAAAAACAGACTGTCGAGCTATAGTAGTGGCATTCAATACAGGTAATGGTTGTTAAATTCAATTGTTAATAACATTATTATTGACTTAGTGATACCATCTATTAATGATATTAAATGTAATAGCTAGAAATTTGAAACATTTTGATTTAGCTTGACTAATGCTTAACTTGTGGATTGTTTTTAAAGTAATGAACACTTTCAATACCTTTAATTTTTTTTCATTCAAGAAAAAGACCAAACCTACTTTTATAAAGTAAAATCTCAAACTAATTTAACAAGTTAAAATCTTAGCCTAATTCGTTGAAAGAAAAATTCTTAAAACATGAATTCACACTTATTATAAAAGTCTTTAAGCTTTGTATTTTTCAAACAACAATCTGTAGTATCAACACTTTTAGTCACATCATCAGCATCATCGTCGTCAGCACTGCTTCCAGCATAGATACTGATGGCTGGCTGATCTTGAGGAGTTAAGATCCAGGTCTTGAGCGTCAGGACATTTCGGACAGCGCAGTTGTGATTCCAGAACTGGGTATGATGATTACACGTGATGGAAACTGCATTGTGTAATTTCCTTATAGAAGGACAGACCAAATCCTCCAAATTGCGTACATGCAATCCAAACTCGTCAAACCATTTCTTCTTCTCAAGTCCTTTGACGTAAATAGCACAAGCACCAAGTAGTATATCTTGAAGTATAAGTATCACCTCCTCGTAGGGTATGTCACCAGAAGTCCACCCGATACCGTGATAGTTGCGCGACAGCCACAAATTTTCACTCTTGTAACGAGCAGGCAGAGAGTTCCAATAGCAAGGAGGTTCCAAGAGGTAGACCAGAGGTTGAGCCTCTTCCTGGAGGGAAACTATAGCCAATTCCTTGAAGACGAACTGGTTTTTGGGCTTCTCGAATCCTTGCACGTCTACAATGAACTCCATTTCGATGAAAACTGAATTCTCTTACTAAAATCATCTACTTTTTACCTTTTCTCCCCACCACTATCATCTTAAATCAACTTCTTCACACTACCATTCAGTGGTTGGTACTGAGTCATACAGTCGTGTATAATTAGACAGTAGGCTGCAGTTTTAGCGGGAAAATTGTCTGCAGATTCAAATTCTAAACGAACGTCCACTGAGGTCTGTTTGAGAAACTCATTTTGTTTTGAGCAATCAATGACACAGAGAGGAGCGTATTCTTTAAAATCACTTTTATTCAACATTGGTTCAGGGTCTTTACCATAGTAGGCTGTCTGAAAGTTTGCATACATCACATACAGTAGTGCAAACTGATTATGGTCAAACTCCAGATTTAAATTACCATACGGATAGTACTGTGAATTGAGGAATAACTTGCCATTGGTTATATTGCAGTGATCGAAGCGATTAGCATATCTGGCTAGCCTATCCTTTCTACCTGTCTGGAAAACCAGTATAACGTAACGTGGTTTTTCCAACGGAGTTGATATTTTCACAGTCCATATATGTCTTGAGGTGGTGGGAATCAGGGGCTACTCATACAATTCCCATGAGCGAAAACTCATAGTTGTGAGAAAATCTTTTCCAA
The DNA here is from genome assembly GCA_932178445.1 of Andricus quercusramuli. NCBI lineage: Eukaryota > Metazoa > Arthropoda > Insecta > Hymenoptera > Cynipidae > Andricus > Andricus quercusramuli. Next base: position 69,942 of record CAKNXH010064116.1, read on the forward strand.
CATTGTTCAGCAAATTTATCTTTTGCTCATCCGAAGCCATTACATATGTTATCATTCATTCCACTTTATGAATTGAGATCTTATATTGCTCTTCGTTTCCTGGCGCTTGTCGTGCTTGAAAAATGGCATTCAAGTCACTGCGTGATCTTGTCAGGATGAGTTCATGCTTTGCGTTTACAACGATCTTCCGATAGTCTTCAGCAAATCCTAGGATCATACTGAGTGGTATAGTGACATCAAAGTATCCCGCATTATCGGTCAGACGTTTCGTTCCTTCCGGGATGTCTAGCCATCCTGCATTCTCCATTAAATAAATTTGCCCAGGGGTAAATGAGACGTAGCTTTTTATGGTGCTAGTGAGACCGACATTTTTGCAACGATCAATCTCAATGCCATTGAGTTCATAACGAACTTCATCAAACAGATAGCAGATGGCATTGCTCACTAGTCCTGTACCAGTAACAGCTGTTACTTCATCAGGCCTTGTCAGTCTTCCATACACATGCAGTGAACTCTTGCTGGGTAGTATACACAAATCTTGATGTTGGACAGCAATTCGAATTTCATCACTGTTGTTGAATGACGATGAAGTACAAGGCTGATGTGCGTGAATCTCATAGTGAGCTATGGACTCATTAAATCTCACTGGTGCTTGAATGTTTAGTATTCCTTCCATTTTTATTACAACAGAAGAAGATGATGAATATCTTGAATGGTCGCTTCAGTTTCTTTTTCCACGAGGGTTGATCTTCAGACCAAGTTGTATCAGAAAGAGCACGTTCTGAGGTATTAGCGCCTTGCGTGCTACTTGAGAACTGGCGTGTGTGTCGCATGTTGACGCTGTTATATAAACACCTTTGCGATTGTACACTATACCCATTATGATGACTTGACGTGCAGTCGTATTGTTATCACCTCTCCTCGGAAATTCACCAAGTCTCCGTCTTGATCAACTATGCGGAGCTAAATTTGATTTATTGTCTTCACAGTGATTGAAAGGTAAATGGCGTGTGACGGCACTTCAACGATCTTATATCCAGGTGGTACAACAGGAAAAAATTCATGAATCGTGTGCACTTTGCGTATATTTATGTAAGCTCCAGTAGTGATATTACACTCAACTCGCAGAGCATTCACTTTGAGAATAGCCACAGGTAGATCCGAAGTATGAGTCTTATTGGCTTCGAGAACACGTGGAGCGAATCCCAACAATCGTGCAATAGAATCGTGAGGTTGAAAGTTCACTTTGCGATCACACTTTCTCTCGCTGCGCAATGTGTTATTATTTGGCTTGATGTTTATTGTAATTCCATCAATTGCTAGAGCTTTCTAGACATAACTCTCAATGTCTTCAATCTCATAGCTGCCAGTAGGTATGGTCACAACTCGATCACCAACATAGATTTTATTCTTTCCAGTGTCACCGTTAGGAATCGCATTGAATGTGAGCATCTCAACGAGTCCAAGTACATAGTTCTTATGAGGAGAGAGATCTATTGGTGGAAAATACTCTGAGTCTAGCACAGAAGAGTTTCCTGTTATCGTGAGGGTAAGTTATTCTTCCATGATCGTGTTTTTCTCTGTACTGACTCTAGTCCGTTCATTACATGTTCTTATATAGACAGTATTTGTCTTTTATATTTAGTTGTCCAGCTAGAAATTTTAAGCATAACTGACCACATTCAACACTGTCATAATCCTGATATCTGTCATGATTGTATTTTATCACGCTACCAACACCTAGGTAATCTACGAGATCCAAAGGTGGACAAAGATTACCGAAACTGTCAAAGTATAGGACATTATCACCGATCTTTCTATAACTTACCCAGTGGGTACCTGGGTCGTGACTATCGTCAAGGTTAACCATAGCTCACTCAATTTGACGAGGTCCCTTTACTGGTAGTTGATTGCGCATAAATACTCCACGAAAATATGAAATCTTTAGAGCTTTAGCATACTTGAAAAGATCGGTATCAGTAAGTGCATGGTGAGGTAGCTTCACTACACGTTTTTTGATGCTGGTTTCAGACGAAGTCCCTGTCCTTTTCGGTAAGGTTTCATATGAAGACCTAATCCTTTTCTGTAGAGTTTTAGGTGTAAACCTTTTCCTAAAGCAATAGCCTCCATTGCATTGTTATGAAGTTGAGCTCCTGCCAGTTGTTGCTTGGCTGCGCTAGCATCATTTACCGCCTTAGCTACACCTGCTGTTCCACCAGAGAGAGCTCCAAGTGCACTGAGTCCAGCAAAAATTGGAATCAGTGGCAAAACTCCACCGACTTCCGAAGGGATTGGTAGAACACGTGGATTTTGCACTTGATGTTTATCGCCTGCACTTTTGGCAGCTTTCTGTGCACCTCTGATTGCAGACTTGACTGCCACTTTTGCATCACTACTTCTTTTCATTGCTTTCTTAGCTGCATTCACAACGTTTCTGAATGCTATTAGTTTATTTCTTGCAGCTGGTTTCCTTTTCACACTAGGTTTCCTCTTCTTTGAACTGGGTTTCTTCCTCAGCCCCACACCGAGTTTCGCTTTGGCACTGATAACGTTAGTTATTGCTAATGCTGCCGCTTTCTCGCTAATTCCAGCTTCTTCAGCAAAAACGCGCTGCCAGGCTTTACTAGCTAGTACACGATCTGCAGCGTTTCTCGCTTCAACGTTCTCACGATTTCGCGAATATGCAATGTCGTGTTCTTTACACGCAGCGTCTAGAGGATTGATACCGGGATCACCTCTAGCAAGTCGTTTGGCTAGCTTAGTACCTGGCCCACAGTATTGATAGCCGGGCAAGTGCAACTCAAACGGCAAGTTGTTTATAACTTTGTTGACCAATCCTTTACCTCGATGATGACGACGGGACACTTTGTTTCCTTTACGGTGCACAATCATTCTTCACTGAGCGAAGGTAAGCACGCAACTGATGTAAGAATTATATAAGGGCTGTATTTATAGCTTTCATAACAGTCGAGTTCAAGATGCGCTTTAAGACACAACCAGCTAAACTTCCAGTTGGCAACTTTGACACCTTACTTCAATCAGAGATGAGGACTGTAAAACGTCATGGCAGCCTACTACCAGACAGCATTCGAGCAGTATTATGTGGACCATCAAATTGTGGCAAGACAAATACATTACTTGCCCTAATCCTACACCCAAACGGATTAAAATTTGACAATGTCTACGTCTACTCAAAATCCCTCGAACAACCGAAGTACAAATTTTTGGAACGGGTATTGAATGATGTAGATGGAGTTGAGTATTTTCCCTTCAGTGAGCATGAAGAAGTAACACCACCAAGTGAAGCTCAAGCAAATTCCATAATTGTATTTGACGATGTTGCCTGTGAGAAACAGGACAATATTCGAGCCTTTTTCTGTATCGGCAGACACGCTCATGTTGACAGTTTTTACTAATATCAAACTTATGCTCGAATACCTAAACATCTGGTTTGAGATAACGTCAATCTATTGATACTTTTCAAGCAGGATGAAAAGAATTTAAGACATGTGTATGACGATCATGTGAACACTGACATGAGTTATTTACAATTTAAAGACTTATGTGCAAAATGTTGGAATACTGACAATTATGGATTTGTTGTCATTGATAAGGATAGTGTGCTCAATGAGCGAAGATACAGAAAAGGTATTGACTGTTTCATCTCTTTATAAGTATATGTCATGTAGTGAAAATGATGTCATTATAAATTCAGACATCAACCAACGTTGAACCAATGATGAATCAACGGCGATTAATTGTTAAACTGAATCATGAGATTCATAATACTAAATCTACGCTTGTCCTAACTAGATGTAAGATTTTTGATAGATAAAAAAAGCCATTCATATACATATATCATGCAGTTATTGAATACGACCCTTATACCTACTATTTACAATTATTCACAACTTGAACCTAATCTTATACCAGAAGATCTAGCAATTCTTCATCACTATCGCTTAAAACATCACCGACATCCATCACGCTGATTCTATAATGCCCCCTTGCGAGGGTGTCTGTACTGTTTGTGAGTAAGTATCGCTTATCGTCATGAGGCCTCAGTGCAATCTTTTGTTGTTCAATAGTTTCGACGTTGTGTAGTCTTGACCTGATCACATATTGCGTTCTAGATTGGATACTCAAATTTCGCAAGCATTCGGTGTAATCATCGAAGGTGATACTTCTCTTTACAATGACTGCTTTTACACCTTTGGCTTTTTTAACAAAGTCCTCGCCATTGACATGGACACTATACATCTTAAAGTGCAAACCAACAAATTCTGTAATTATTTTACCATTACATTCATCTTTCATCAAACCCAAAACTTTCTTGTTTTTTCGCGGCATTCCAAAAATATTGTCTGGAGGGTAATCTGATGTGTCGAATTGTTGAATATTCTTTTCCATATCTTCTTTCATGTCCGCAGAAATGTCCTGACACTTCACTTCATATATTAAACTCTCTGTGTCAGTGTACAAGAGTTTACAGTTGTTTCGATATTTTTTACGCATGTAATTGTAGTGAAAATCATAAATTAGGATTTTAGACACATCCAGAACTGACAGACCGACATAGATTGGCTTATTAAACAAAACTTCTGTCTTTCTTAGCTCTATAGCCATGAGATTTTCACTGAAAATGGCTCGGCTGTGGAAGTTCGGTTTAGCTATGAGGGCTTCTACTCCATACCTACCCTCCCATTTCGCCACGAGTTTCACGTTTACATGCTTTCGTACGTTCTCCATTGTCTAACCGTAAACTTCATTATTTATCAATTTGGACAAGTTCTTTTTGAATTCATTTTTAGCTTGTGATCTCTTTTCTGTATTGAAATATATGTAACTCTTGAGCCATGTTGACTGATTGAATTTAAGTTTAAAATTTGCTTAATTCATTAATTTAATATTTAAATTTATTTATATAATAAAATTAAAATTTTTATTTACTAATTTAATTATTATTTTTAAATAAATTATATTTTTATTTATATTTTAATAATATTATTAAAAATGTAAATTTTAAATTATTTTATTTATAATTATAGATTATTAAATGTTTTTTAAAAAATTAAAGTTTAAAATTATATTTTAAATTATATTTGAAAAAAAATTATTTTATAATAATAATTTTAAAGTTTATTGTGAATGTTGAGTGATACAAGACCGTTTGCCAGAGCATGTTTGAGAGCTCGGTAATGGAGAACGTACTTATGTTTCAGTAGGAGGGTCGTCAGAAGCTTCTCCTGGTTGGAACCCGGTGGTTTCGAGTGTTCTGGACAGAAGGGTAAATCATGATGTTCATCGTGAAGCTCGGTTGGATAGTAAAAATCAACTTCTAGAATATAACCAATGGGTGAATCATTTGGAATATTGAAATCAAAATTTTCCAAATTTGTAACCCACTCGAAACCACCGTGAGGAAGCGGTTGTCCCATTTTCCAACCATAAAGGTTGTTTGCATGAAAATATACAATGTAGATGATCTCACCTCTTTCATTAAAAACTTTCATATACTTGTTGTTGGCAACGGTATATCGGTTGGAGCATTGACTCACTCCACCCTTTTTACCCTTCTTGATCATCAATAGCATATCAACGTCAGTGAGGAGTTCCAATCTCGTCCCTGTATATTTGAGCATGGCGTCCCATGTGAAGCCAGGAGTCGTGTAGTAATGTGGTGGATCGAGAACGTAATCCATGAGACACTGTTCTCGGAAATTTTCAAAGACATCAGCCAACAGCAACACATCAGTCTTCATGTATAGTTTCACATATTCGCCGAGAGTTTTAACACTGAATGCACACCATACCTCTTGTGCATGTATGTAGTACTTATCAGATATTGAGGAGTCATTCAAGGTACTGTAAAACTTTTCTATTGGTGGAAGCTGGTTTTCTTTTAGTCTCACCCTTGAGTCCAGGTATTCATAGGGGATAACACCTTTCCTAGTTAGAAGCTCAACTTCCTCACTCTCCATTACAGAAAACATTGCACACACTATTTTATACTCAGTGAGATACGATGCTAACTTTTCCAAGGACGATGCCATGAATCTGAATGAGTCGATGAATTGGAATTTTATCTGTGTTCCCTCAACATATTTGGTAAAAGATATGTATTTTTCCTTATTTAATGCCAGAACTTTTACTTTTCCTTCAAATTGTGCAGCAATATCGCGGATGATAAAGTGAGCATCATACCCACTCAAGTTGTGGAGAACAACAGGTATGATGTTGGAATCTTGGTAAGCTAGATTACAGTGTTCATGTGCGGGACCTCGATATTTTCCTGTCAGGTGACAATGATCGCAAACCTTCTTCATCGGTGGATGTAGAGCTTTCTGGCAGATATGACAAGTAGTGGCTTCAAAGAAAGCTTCTTGTTGTCTTGGTACCCGATGTCAAAAACTTCATGCTTCTGGAATAATTTAGTGTTTGTCGTCGGTTTTTGTACGTCTCCACTTGGTATTAATAGGGACTCACAATCTGCATAGATAATGAATGGTACTTTTTCCCTATGCTTGAAATTTTTTAATTGAATGATATTTCTACCAGGTTTTGGTAGCATTATTTTACAACCATTCACTTTTTTGCAATCTTCCCTATGAGCTACTAACTTCTCTATTTTTGAAAAGTAGTGCAAGCATCGTTCACAGATATGTTTTCTTTCATCATGTTTCGATAGCTGGCAGCTAACTAGTCGAGAAAGATCTTTGACCCATACATAGTGGAAGTTGAAAGACTGAGTTCTGCTATCCTGTTGATTGCTTCCTTCTTCTTCATCACTGCTGTCTTCATTTACATATTCCTCTTCAACTCGGAGGAGGTTTACATGAGTTTCCCTCACCTGCGAAGTGAGATGAAGAGGAACTACTATCAACTTTTGTTTCTTTTTATAAATATAAATAAATATTCACTGAAATGCCATTTAGTGCCTCTAATTTTGATACACCTTTCATTGCTACTGGGAAATGTATTACATAAAAGTTTAGTTCATCCTTGTACTGCACGTTAACATATGCTTCGTTTCTCTTGATCCGTAAAGGAAGATCAATGTAAGAGCTACCTTTCATAGGGTTTAGTTTGTTGATATTCACTTCTAATTCCACAATAGAGTGTAAGGTCCATCCAGAGTCTTTCTCTTGAAACTCCTCCATTTCAGTTAAGATAGGGTATCTTGCGTTGTTGGTAAACCATATTTTCAAATCCGTGGTGACGTATATCTCTACGTTTTTTGATTTAAAGTTCTTTACATCAGGATCCTCGTTACCAATCTTTAGACAATATGCATTAAGCACAGTGTTGATTTTAAAAGCTCTATGTTCACGCAAGGATCGGCCTATATGTATAAAAAATATAACTTGGGCGTCATCAAGAATGGCAAGAACATCCTTGTGAACCAGGTTCGCGACAATGCATGTTTTCACTCGACTATCGAATGCTTTGTCGACGTCAATCCAATGCACTCGATCGTTAATGTCATAGCGTTTCTTCTGAAGTCCGCTACCCTTCTTAGCGAGAAACTCGAATCGAGCTTTAAAACATTTCAAGTGTTTAATAATATTTAGGTACATTCTTTTCTGATTTATTGACAGTCGTCGTATACATGACAATTTCTCTCGCACTGCTTTTAAACATAGTATACACTCGTTTCGCCATCGATTAACTTTGTTTAGTTGTACGTTCCCGGATGATGATGATGATGAAAGCAGGGTCAGTACATCCTCGAAAGCAGGAATAAGTTTCGCACACTCATTGAGGATCATTTTCTACCAGATATAGACTGTATACACTAATAATTTTTTAACTTCACAAGTTATTCATTCTTTTTCGATAATTTTATATTTACTATCCACTTTAATTGCACTGCCTCGCACGACAGAATGACGGCACTCTGATCTGATGTCTCCTTTTATAGTCCGCTATTCCCAACTCCACCAATACCTCTAGAAGGTTCTAGAACTTAAGGATTACCCTAGCCCTATGTGTCATTTAAATTCACCATGTGCGATACTGAATTTTACTTTAATTTAACTGACTTGATGGTAGCGCCATCAATTGCTCGTAACAACTTATTAGCTTTTGACATCTTAGCATGGATATGAACCATCATCTTCTGTCGGTAAATATAAGGCACCTCTGAATATGGGCCTGAGAACCCACGACGAGATGCCGCGGCATGTATCTGAACTTCGGTGTCACACTCTCGCAGTAAAACAGATATCACATTTATCGACTGTCTGTTTAAAAACGACTGTGGGTAAATTAGCACGGAAGTGCACCTTTTTGAGCGTTGATCTTTCACCGACTAAGGTGGCCTGCATCTTAGCACGGACACGAAAACTGACCAGACGGTGGCACCATCTGTTGCCGGTAACAACTTATCGACTAGTGGCATATTAACAAGGAACGATTATCGTTTATCGGTAAATTACCGGTCATTGTTTTACTGACGTTTAGCTTTTAACAGAACCCTGCCGCCAAACTGTCCGCGCCACCTACATAAAAGTTGCTTGTGGGTTCGGTCGGTAAAGCAGGGACCATGCTTATTGGCTGAATCAAGAGTCGGTGGCTGCTGGAACTACGTAGTGATGCCACCGAACTGTCATAGCTTAACTACTGTCATGAGTTTACTCCTCTCAATTTACCAAAATCTCGAAAAGCGACTGAAAATAATAACAGCAATGAACAAAATAATAATATTAGTAGTTCAGTAGTGACCAAACTGCAGGAGATCTTAATGCGTCAATGTGGCTCTCTCAGAAAAAATGATGAATATCATGATGTCTTTGAGTCTTTTATAACTATAAAATGAAAGAAGGAAGCTGAGAAGCAGGATGATATGGGCAAGATGGAGATCGAGATGAAAATGAGAAGGAGGAGGATCAACAAGAATTGGAAGAAGATCAGAAGCATGATAATGATAATGAAGCTGTTGATGATGTGGATTATAATTGAAAGAAGCAAGAGGAGAAGGAGAAGATGAAGGAGGAGGAGGAGGAAGATTCAGATGGATTTATTGAACTGATGTACAAAGCTTACTCTTAACCAACTCGAGGATGCTGCTGTACGATGCTTCATACAGACCCTGACGAACTTGTGGATGCTTTGGGATTTTAAATTAACTCTCATCATTTATTACAAAGTCCCGAGAGTCAAGCAATTGTCTACTTATTGCGTCAAAGAAACATAATATTATAGCGAGCATGACCATTATGAATTTTTGTTCTCACTATGTTCAATTGTTATAATTACTTTAAGAGATTACTTTGTTGAACTAGGTAAAGAATCAGCATTGTGAACTTAGGTTAAGAGTTTTTCTCCTGAATAAACAAGCATTTAAGGTTATTAGAGGCCAAAATGTATTTAAACCTGTTCACACAGTCAAGTATCAGTTAGAAACATTCGGTAGCACTCTAGCTTCTTTAAATAGAAGTAAAGTTTGAATCATCAGCTACTTAAACTATTAATAAATGGCGCTGCTATACATTTAGTAAATCTGTTGAGTATCGCGAACTTTAAAAACTTTCTTGGGTTGAATTCAAAATCTAAAATATTTCTCTCTGTCGTTCTTTTTATTTCTGGACTTATGCATACTTTATTGGATTGAATTCTAATCTCATGCTCTTCGTACTCATTCAATTTAACCTAAGCTCTCTTAAATTAATTGAATTGACCAGATTGAATTTGCGTTTAACTTTTCTTATCATTTTTATTCTTTAATTTAATTTAAACAGCCATCCAAAAAAGAAATGTAGTAAATACATTTTTCATGAGTCACTCAGGGGTCTAACCTCAAATTTTTAATGTTTACTTGCCCACACTTGTAGTTATTTGCTAAAAGAAACTATCCACCTAGAAACACTACCCGAATCGGGTAGTGTCACGCCTACCCCGGAAGAGAAATGGCTTAATGGTATACATACATACTACGCATGAGAAAATTCTTTTTTGCTTCTGTTGAAACTTTTAAATTGGTACCCCCTCCTGAAATTTATATTTTCCAAATGCCACTTTTAATTTACCGCAAATTAAACTGACTTGACGTTAGCACCATCTGTTTTCAGTAAAAACTTATCGACTGTTGGTTTCTTAGCACGGATACAAACCCAAATCGTCAGTCGGTGGATGACCGATCATTGTTTTACCAACATTCAGCTAGCAACAGAACAGCGTTATAGAAGCCTTTGGAACAGTACCTTACAGCTTTTAATGCCGTACAAGTGTATTAAATAGCCTCATATAACACATAACTACACTGTTTCACTGTTTGTACTGTAAAATATTACTGCGTATCCGTATAGTTCTAGAATTCAGGTATAATACCGCAAATCTAACTGACTTGACGCTAGCACCATCTGTTTTCAGTAACAACTTATCGACTGGTGGTTTCTTAGCACGGATACAAACCCAAGTAGTCACTCGGTGAATGACCGATCATTGTTTTGCCAGCATTTAGCTAGAAACAGAACCGTATTATAGAAGCTGTGGAAACAGTACCTTACAGCCTCATATGCCGTGCAAGTGTACTACATAGCCTTATATAACATATAACTACACTATGTAACTGTTTGTACTGTAAAATATTACTGCTCATCCGTATAGTTCTAGAATGCAGGTATAGATCACATGTCCAATATCGATGGTTCTAGAAATTTGTTGCAGACAAGAGCCCTACATGCACCGAACCTCACAAAAACTTAAATCGATGTTTCTAGAATGTAAATAGAGTAGGGGTAATGGAGTATAAAAGGAGCATGAGGTGTGAGTGGCTTTAATCTATCGTCGAACATAGTCAAAAGTTAGTCATCTGTTGGAAGTTCTAGTGAAAAAAAAGAAACGTCTTTAGAGAAAAAAATATCTGAAAATGATCAACACAGTTGGCCGTATGAATGAGATCATACCTAGGAAACCACTGCCTGACCAGACCCTTGAGAAGAAGTATACCGTTTCCAAGTTTCGTAAAGTTTAAACCAAGTATGGTACCAGGATTATGGTTGAGCTGGAGAATCAGTTTGCAGTATTCCCACCTAGCCGAATGATGAAGATTTTTCGAGTATGCTATGTGTGCCATGTGTGTGCCATACATGTCATAGAAGCATACCTAACATTTGTAGGCTTAGGACGCATCCATAAGTATTGTAGAAGTGCACTAGACATCCATAAGTAATGTAGAAGTGCACTACGCCGCTGCATGTACTGCAAAACTTTACTGCGCAGCTTTATTTACCACCAAACAGCAGTGCTCGTTCATATGTGCCTCACAAGTCGACTGCGCATCCATTAGTGTTCTAGAAGAATACTGCGCAGCAGCATTCATGGCATAACTCTACTGTGCATCCATATATACCACCAAACTTTACTGTGCGCCCTTTTTACATCCGAACGGTAGTACGCATCTGCATGTGTCATAGAAGCTTACTCCGGTGAAGCACGCCGCTGAATGTTGAATGAATCAGCTGCGCGGCCTTTATATCTCTACCGAAATTCGTGAAAGAACGGTCGGTGGTTGGAGCAACTTGATGCAGGTAGAGCCCCGCGTGCAATGAACCTTGTGGAAACTTCGATCGATCTTTCCAGAATGTAAGCACGTGTTTTCCAGAGCCGTTGGCAGCTGATGAATCGAACCGTCTAGAAGTCACCAATGGATCTTTCCTATTATAATCACTAGAACTCATGTCCTGTATCCATACTTCTTTCTTTATGTCTTGAGTCTTTTCGAAAATTCGTTGTATAGAAAATCCGGAGATCACCACCTCTACAAAGAAATTTCTGTAAGGCTCGAGACGTTAAATTTTAAATATTTTTACGGAAGTAGTGGTATCAGGCCGGTTCTGGATAGATTAGTGTTAGTGCATGTCCGTGTGAGGATGAGTTTGTATTTGTGTGTATGTGTGATTGCGTATGGAGAGTGATGATGAGTCATGTTTTGCTTACGTCATAAGAAAATACCAAGAAGGTGAATCATAGTATGACCCTTTGATATGAGCTGTGAAAGGAAGATTACCCCCCCCCCCCCCGTTTCCTATGTCGTATTTTATAGGTACTAAAGAATTTAATATAAAAACAATGGTATCAAGTTATATAGATTTAAAATAATTGTTTTCAAAATGGTGTCATGTTACATGTATTACTGAGAAAAATATCGCCCTTTGCTATGAGCTGTAAAAGAAAGAGACCCCCGTTTTCTATGTGATATAGTTATAGGTATTAAGGAATTTAATATAAAAACAATCGTTTCAAGTTACATAGAATTCAGAGAATTATTTTAAAAATGGTGTCATGTTACATGTATTACTGAGAAAATGACGCAATGTTACATGCTTTTTATGCAAGTTCGAACAAGTTTCGCTTGTACACGTCACGCAAATTGCGGAAGTTGGTGATATGCGTCTCATATTCAAACCCATCATCCCTTTGACCAATGCCGCTTATGTGATATTATAATTGTACCAGGAATTTTTAACATAAACAAAGGTGTGATATTACATTACAATCATAAGGAAAGAACCATTTTTTATCATGCACAATTCTAAGAAATTATGACTAATACCCTAAAGAATGTATAACAATAACAATATCAGAGCTATATAAACCCCACACAACCCTTAGCCTTTTCAGTTGAACATCAGATTATACATATGCATAACAGAAAAGTTTTACGTAAAGTCGGATCATTTTTTACTCTTTCTTATTCAAAGATCAGTGCTTAAGTGTCGCTAAACAAAAAGGAAGTTTTCATAAGTGAATCTTGAAAAGTGTGAATCCAGAAACATATTTTATATAACCCTTTAAAGGAAAAAATTATTTTCAATATAGTTTTGTGTTGTGAGGTATCCTATATCGAAAATCATCAGTGCAATGGACTTCGCTAAAATCAACAAGACAAAAACAGGAAACATGGATTCTAACTTCTATAAGAAACTAATTCATTTAATGGAGTCAGCTTACAAAAACTTGAATGAAAAGTCCTCAGTAGTATTAATTCATGAATGGATTGGAATAGGATCTCGAAATATTAGATTTTTTAACAAGATACTAAAGTTAAATAAAAATTCATCAGTTGGTCGGAAAATGAAAATATTAACAACAATTGGAATTTTAAAATCGATAAATAGAAAAATTAGAAACTTCCAGAAGGTAGGTGGAGGTAGCATGAACAGGAAAGCAGAGAGAATACACTGGGAGGAATTGCAAACAGCTTTTCAGAATAGAATAAGGTCTGGTTCCATAGTCAGTTTAAAACACAAAGATTTAAATCATTTTCTTAATGATGCGAAATCTATGATTATATCACGGATAACGAATACTTTAAAAAAAGAGGGAAATGTGAAGGTAAATGTAATTTTCGCAGGTAAATTCAGAACCTTAGCAGAAAGTAAAATGGTTGAGGAAATTAAGTTTTTTAAAACCAATAATCAGATTATTCTTCAATCGACAAATCTTAGTGATTGGTTTCAAGATCATGTGAAGGAAGAAATTTTGGTTCAGGTTGAAGAGTTTCAGAGACATAAATCAGGCTGGTCATTGATTCAAATAATAAATTTAGATGCAAATATTAATAGATATGCACCATTACAAGTAGGTTCATCAACTTTTATTGAATTATCAAAGCACATACAAAACAAACATGCTGTTATAAATATCAAAAATAATGATCACTACTGTTTTCTCTGGTCTATAATGGCGGCTCTTCATCCTGTTAAATCTAACGTTGCAGATACAAGATCTTATCCACATTTTAAAACTGTGTTAAAATATGAAGATATAAATTTTCCAATTTCCTTAGAAGATGTTAAAAAATTCAAAAAAATGAACTATTTGAATATCAATATTTATGGTATAGACCACATTGATAATGGGAAGAAAGAATAAATTGTACCTATATATTTAAGTCGTGCAGCAAAGTCAAATAAGCCTGTAGTACATCTTCTTATGGTAGAAAATTCTGAAATTGAATACAATCACGATGAAAGCAAACCAGTATACCACTTTGCTCTCATAAAAAATCTTTCACGTTTGGTGAATACTCAAGTGCCACGTAGTGAACATAAAACTTTTTTTTGCGATAGGTGCTTATGCCATTTTAGAATGGAGAAATCTTTTTTAAATCACAAATAGGTGAAAATATTTTACGTTTTAAAAATTATAAATATAAAGAAATGGTTCCATTTTCTGTCTATGCCGACATCGAATCTTTTTTAGATCCTATCGCAAAAGCACAGTCGTTGGAGATAGATGACGATGATGTAACGTCCAACACAGTAGCGTATCAAAAGCATGTCCCTCACAGTGTTGCTTTTTATTTAAAATGTAATTTTGATGACTCGCTCTCCAGAATTGAAGTCTATCGAGGTAAAGATTGCATTGAATATTTTGTAAAAAAATTGAAAGTCTTAGCGGAACGAATTGATGGTTATTTAAAGAAAGTTGTTCCTATGGAAAAGTTAACGTTAAAACAACAGCAATATTTTTGTTCAGCTAAGACATGTCATATATGTGAACAAGCATTAGGGGCTGATGATGTTATACATCGCGACCATTGCCATTTTACCGGAAAATTTAGGGGCGCTTCTCATCAAAATTGCAATATAAATTATAAAAATTCTCATATAGTTCCAATAGTTTTCCACAATTTATCAGGCTATGACGCTCACTTTTTTATAAAAGCTCTTGCCACAAGTTTCGAAGGTGAGCTCACATTGCTCCCTGTTAACAAAGAAATATATATATCTTTTACCAAACATGTAAGTGGAACAAGTGTAAAACTTAGGTTTATAGATTCTTTCCGTTTTATTCCAAGCAGTATTGAAAAGTCGGCATCTTATTTGCAAAATGACGATAAAAAAATTACTCTGAAACACTGCAAAAATTTAAATGAATTTAATTTACTAACTAGAAAAGGTGTCTTCCCTTATGAGTATATTGACAGTTTACAAAAATTGAATGAAACACAATTACCTCCAAAAGCAGCATTTTATTCTCAATAAAATAGTGAAAATGTTTCTGAGGCGGATTATTTGCACGCTTGTAATGTTTGGAATACATTTGAGATAAAAACTTTAGGTGAATATTCAGACTTGTATTTGAAAACAGATGTTTGTCTCTTAGCTGATATTTTCGAGAATTTTAGATACAATTGTTCTTCCACCTACAATTTAGATCCCTTACATTATTACACAGCACCAGGGCTTGCTTTTGATGCAATGCTTAAAATGACAGGGATTGAACTTGATTTGATAACAGACATTGAAATGATTTTATTTATAGAAAAAGGTATTCGTGGTGGTGTGTCTCAGTATTGTAATCGATACGGCAAGGCAAATAATAGGTATATGGGTTCAGATTTTGATTCAAATATATTAGAGTCTTATCTTTTATACTTTGATCTTAATAATCAATATGGTGCAGCTATGAGTGAATTTTTGCCATTCAGTAATTTCACATGGGAAGAAAATGTTAGGAACAATTTCAATGTTAACAATATCTCCGATGATTCACCAGTTGGTTATATACTTGAAGTTGATTTAGAGTATCCAGAGGAATTACATGAATTACATAAAGACTTTCCATTATGCCCAGAGCACTTCATACCTCCTCTTTCAGAATGTAAAATTCCAAAATTGATAACAAACTTACTACCAAAAACACGATACATAGTACACTATCGTAATCTAAAACAATATTTGAATTTAGGTATGAAAATATCTAAAACACATCGAATATTAAAATTTAATCAAAAAGATTGGTTGAAGGATTATATAGACCTAAACACGGAATTGCGAAAAAAATCGACTAACGAATTCCAAAAAAACTTTTATAAGCTAATGAATAATTCAGTGTGTGGGAAAACAATGGAAAATGTTAGAAGATACAAAGATGTTAGACTTATTACAAAATGGGAGGGGACGTACGGAGCGAAAGCCTTAATTGCAAAACCTAACTTCAACAGCTGCATCATATTTGAGGAAAATATGGTTATAATTGAGCTCGATCGATTAAAAGTTAATTTCAACAACCCTATTTACACAGGATTTACTGTTCTCGATGTATCCAAAATATACATGTACGATTTTCATTACAATTATATTGAAAAAAATTTTGGCGATCAAGCGAAGTTGCTTTACACAGACACAGATAGTTTGATATATCACAGTCGTGCCTGATGTATACGAGTACATTAAGCGAGATTCAAAGAAATTTGACACTGCAGACTATCCGCTAAATAATGTTTACGGTATAAGCCTATTGAATAATAAGGTTCTTGGTTTGATGAAAGACGAGAATAATGGTAAAATCATGACGGAATTTGTTGGATTAAGATCCAAATTATATGCATTTAAAGTTTTAGGCGAAAAAGAGGGAAAGAAAGCAAAGGGAGTTAGAGGTTCTACTTTGAATTAAATAACATTTGATGATTATAAAAAATGTCTGCTATCTTATCAAAATTTGAAGAAATCTCAAAACTTAATTCAAAGCAAGAAGCATGAAGTGTATACTGTTAGGCAAAATAAAACCGTTCTCAGTTGACAGGATGATAAGAGAGTACTCATTCCTGGTGTAACTGATACTTTACCGTGGGGTTTTAAAAAAAAGCAAAGTCTTCTAATATATGATAGAGACGTCTAAAACTCATTAATCCATCATAGAATCAGTATGTTAGAAGGGGAAGAGAGAGAGATAAGAAGGTTCAGGTTAACATAAATTATAATAAGAATAAATTCCTTTTTGCGCTTCATATTCTCGAGCCTTCTGGAAGTTTCAAATGCGTAATCTGCTCTTTATCTTTATTATTTTATAAACAAAAAAATCTATCATAAAGGGCTAGGGTAGCCTGAGAGGTCCATTCACTAAAGTTCACTGAAACAGTTCACAATAAGCCAACAAGGAATCATTTTCTAAGTAAGTACGTTTTTTGCACTAATTTAATTTTAATTATGCACTTAAATTATAAATTTGAATTTCAAACATAATCTTATAATTAAAAAGTATTATTTAATAAGTATGCTTTCATTATTTCAGCTGTATCTTCAAAATGACGGTTAATTACATCAACCTAACACCATTCATAATAGTCCCGGAACGTTGGGTGTTAACAGGAGAACCCACTTTTGAGGAAATCACTGAGCTTTGCACCGTGACGAACAGAAATCCTACATTCGACGTTTATTTGTCTGGGAGTGGTTTGACGGCGATTTCGAATAAACTGGGCGCAACTCATTGGTTCTGAGTTCTAGAGGATGAGAACCAAGCACATCAGAACACTCAACGCTTTCACGAGTTTCCACAACAGGATTATTTTTATTTTCAATACCAGCAGCTACAGCAACAACAAAAACAACAACAACAGCAACAACAACAGCAACAACAACAGCAACAGCATCAACAACAGATAAGTGATAGTGACAGCGACAGTGATACGGTTGATAATGATAGTGGGTTCTTCGAAACTAATAGTTCAATCGTTGAAATAAACGATGATGATGATAATGATGATGATGATGTGAAAATTATTCATGAAATCATTAATATTCAATGATTTTTTTTTAATAGCAGTGACAAAAAAATCTATGATTTTATTGTAAAGACAAAAAAAAATCACGGATAAATCAAGTAAATATATTTATTTAATTTTTCAGCGCTATTTTTGTTTTTACAATAGAATCATGAGTTCTTTGTAGCTTTATATATCTTGCTAAGTATTTAAAACTAAAATAAGAATCAAAACATTCGTCGAATAAATTCTTATTTATAATCAAAGTGCAGAGTACGAGTGAACTTTTTCAAAATTCACTGTGAATATCAAAATTTGAACGTGAGTACCACTGCTTTAGGATAAATGTCTTAATTACTCGCTTAATTGTACTTTTATTTTCAAAACATAGTGAATTAATGTTTAAGTAGAAAACAAATTATACTTTATTATTTAGAATTGAGAATTACAGTAAATTTTTTCTTAAATTTATGCAAAGTAAAATGATCTGACTTTCCTAAGAATTTATCAATACATACATGTGTATGAAATTCAATATGCAGCCTCTTAATGAATATTTCGTTTACCGAGTTTTAGATTTGATATACAAATGTATATTAAAATTGCAAACATTTTTTTAACAGTGATATAAATATATTATAGTCTGTAATATGCAATTTTCAAGTTCTTCAGAAAAGAATATTATTAGGTTAATATTGTTGTTTTATCAAGTTCTTTCACATGATTTTTTAAATAAATATGTTAAAAATATAAAACTTGTTTTTCCTTGTTTTAACAAAAAAAATCTGTTTACGAACTAAACTGTTAACACAGTGAAAATTGAACTAAATTTTTTTTTAATAGTATATAGAACCTAAAATTAAAAAAACCTTTTATAATTTTTCATAAAAATTATTTAAAAACTTCATTTTCAAAATAAAAATTTTTTAAATAAAGATTATTTGAACTTTATTTTCAAATGAATTTTTGATCAAAAGTATTGAAACTTTATTCTTCAAAATAATTTTTTTATTGAAAATTAATTAAACATTATTTTTTAAATAATTTCTGATTAATTTACACCTTTAATGAATTCCAATAATTACATTTTAGTTCATAATCAAATTACGAAAAACCTTCCCTCACCCCTATTGTTATTATTATTCTTATAATTATCAATAATGAAAAAACTGTTATAAATGAGATTTGAATACATCTGCTTAAAAGCATTGAGTCGAAGAGTAAGCCTTATACATAATATGTTTTGATTCCTGACCGAGTACAATCAGCTGATACCGCAGACAAAAGACTCAGTGTGTAGAGTAACTCTATAGAATAAAAGAATGAGTGAAATAAATACTATTTCTTATTCTAAAATGTGAAGGAATATATATTAAAAAAACAGGTTTTTTTCGTTTTAAAGATTTTAATTTTTATTAAAACTTAAAAAACCATACACTTTTTGTTATGCTTATAAACTATACATTTTTTTTCTATCCTATCGATGATAAAAGATTTAGATAACCAGTTTTCTAATATTATTACGTTTTGTAACACACAACTGTAATTCTTTGCACTCGTATGAGGTAGACATTCAACATTAGTACTGGACATCTTGCGTAACACGTTTATCGAGGGGCACTCTAAATCATGCATATCAATAATTTTCATTGTTTTTTTAATTACACTTTTTAACCACTCTTTCTTTTCTGAACCTTTTACATAAATTTTACTAGCATCCTTTAAAACAAAGTTCAATATTATTTTTCCTAAATCATAAGGCATGTCACCACATTCCAACGGAATACCGCGAAAACTGTATTTCAGCCAGGTGTTACTTTTTTTACATTTCGCAGATAAGCTGCTCCATTCACAAGGAGATTGAAAGAGAAAACTAAAAGGTTTTACAGAATGCTCATTTATTGGAAATATAGCTAATTCTTTTAACACAAATTCATTACTTGACAGCTCAAATCCTTGAGCGTCCACCACGTACTCCATTCTAAGTGAAACTAACTAAATAAGTTCAATTACAACGATTTTATACCAATTTTTTCACCGATCCACTTATTGGGGTGTATTCAACTATGCGATCATGTAAAATTAAGCAATATGCGGAAGTTTGAGCAGCAAAGTTTACTCGAGCTTCGAACTCAAGTCGAATGTCAACCGGTCCAAACTTGTGAGATTCATTCTGTTTTGAACAATCAATGACCGTGAGTGGAGCATATTTAAGAAACTCACTTTTCGTGAGCAACGGATGCGGTTCTTTCCCATAATACATAGCTTGAAAATTGGCATACATTTCATAGAGTAGAGCATACTGATTCTTTTCAATATCAAGATTCATATTGCAGTACGGATAAGATTGAGAATTCAAAAACAATTTGATATCACTAATGTTGCAGTGATCAAAATAACTGGAGTTTACACCTACGTTATTCTTTCTGTTTGTCTGAAACCCTAATATAATATATCTAGGTTTCTCCAATTGAGTTGATGTTTTTACAGTCCAAATATGTTTTGAAGTTGTCGGTAGTAGGGGAAACTCATATAATTCCCACGTACGAAAACTCATCGAAATAGAAGGATCTCTTTCGATATATTTAAGAAGTTTCATTTTTCGTTGATCTGACAGTTTCACGTACGGTAATAACCATTCTACTCTATTAATTGAAATTTTATATACTTCATTGGGGGCTGTTTGTAAAATTGCGTTCGCATCGCTTTTTGATCTCACTAAAATTAGTTCATGTTTAGCGTTAACAACGATTTTATGATAATCTTCAGCAAAACCAAAAATCATCCCAAGTGGAATGATAATATCAAAATAACCAGCTGCATCAGTTAATGTCTTTTTATTATCATCATTAGCAGCAGAAAAATCAAGCCAACCAGCGTTCTCCATCATTCTGCTTTAACTAGGATTTAAAGATACAAAATTTTTCATGAGAGTTGTGAGACCAAGATTTTTTATTCTATCAATTTCAATTGCATTTATTTCATATCTTGCTTCTTCGAACAAATGACAAATAGCGTTATTAACTAAAACCGTTCTAACCACTGGAGTTCCATCTGACTGCAACAATTGTCCGTTTACATGAAGCGAACTTTTTTGAGGAAGTAAACAGAGATCTTGATGTTGCACAGCGATTCGAATTTCATCACTATTATTGAATGTTGATGAGGTGTAAGGCTGGTGGGCATGTACTTCGCAAAGAGCGATAGATTCATCAAAGAAAATAGGTGTCTCAATATTTAAAATTTCCTCTTCCATGACACTGAATAATACTACGATATACAAATACACAAACACAAGAGCAAAATAATTTTATTCTCTTTAATCTTTTACGTCTCTCCCTTCTCTGCTCTTTGGACTGTGTGGTCTGAGCTTGAGATGTAGGCTTCGTAGAAATAGCACGTTTTGACGTGTTATCGCTTTGAGAGTACGTTTGCGACTGATCTGATTGTGACATGTTACACTACTGTTATAACTGTAACCAACTCTCCTATTATATACAATTCCCATTTCTTTTACCGCGTTGATTTAATATGTAATCTTATTGTTATAACTTCCCCGCGAAAATTAACCAATTGTCCGTCTTGATCAACTATTCGTAATTGAATGTAATCTATGGTTTTAACGGCGACTGGAAGATAAATGACGTGTGACGGAACTTCTATTATCTTATATCCTGACGGAACAGAGGGGAAAAATTCATGAATAGTATGCACCCTATGATCATTAATGTACGTTCCTGTGGTAATGTTACATTCAATTCGCAGGGAGTTTATTTTGATTATAGATACTGGTTGATCAGATATATGAATCTGATTAGCTGTCAATATACGTGAATTGAAACCTAAAAGACGACCTATCGAATTTTTTGGTTTAAAATTTATGTCTCTGTTACAAATTATTTCACTGCGCAATGTATTTCTATTCGGTTGAATATTAATATCAATACCCTTTTTTATTAAAACACTTTCAAGATATTTATGAATATCCTCTATTTCATAACTACCTATAGGTATAACAATTTCTTCCTCACCTCACCAGCGGAAAATTCGAGTGAAGTTGAATCCATTATGGCCATCCCTAACAATCAGCAAGTTTCTCTGCGCAATGCGTTAGAAGTTATACCGATTTCTAAAAGTCAATGCGTACCATAAGCCCATTTCATTGAAGCTTGCGATTAAGAAAAACGAATGTTACCTCTATAGTATTGGTGAAACAAAAACTCGTTAAAATTATTCGCAGTAGGATCGTGAGTGAAGCACGAAAAAGTATATACGGGATAATCTACTTTGTAGTGATTTAGCAATTTCTCACTAATGCCCAATTATACATATTGTACAAATGTTTAAATCATGAATGAATATTATTATTTAATAATGAGACAATAATGCAGTAATTTATTAGTTAATATATAATATATTATTAAATTGGTGCATTTATGAACAATTAATATTTAGCTACGCAATTGAAATTGAATATAAATTTCTTCATATTGACATAAATATTGATAATAATGTAAAATAAGTAACATTCAGAAATGTAAACAAACTTAAGTAAATCTTAAATATTGACACATTCTGATGAGTATCAATCATGAGCGTTAATTATTGGCGCATATAATTCTAGAAACAAATAAATTACAGGAATTAACTTCATCAAATCTTTTTCTATTATTTATGGAAACAATTTTGCAGTTTTATTAAAGTTTTTCCACAGATATTACGACTGATAAAAATTCATGATTTTGAAGATTAATCATTACTTAATTCCGAGTGATGTCAGGAACGTAAAATTGAATACATATGTAGTAATATTCTTCTCCTGTTTACAACATAAGTAAATATGCTTTCAAAATAATTGATATAAATTCTATAAGATTCTTCAGAAAAATAGAAAAGATTTTCGAATATTTTCGATGTGTCAAAAAAGAATCTAGAAGATTTGAGAAAAAAAAAATCACTTCACAGGATTTTACAAAATATTAGAAAAAGTTCCAGCCCTTTTCAAAGATATTTCCGACTTTGAGAAGTTTGGATGAAATAAAAAATATTTGACAAATTTTTGGAAATGCTTCCAGGTATTACAATATCTTAAATTTATTCAAAAACTGTTGAATTCCTAAAAAATATTTTTAACCGACTCTACTTTGTCTTAAAATTTTGACGAATCACTTAAAATGTAAAAAAACTGCCTTCAAAAATTCTAAATTTTCCGAGGAATTTTAAGAAAATATGTTTGTTCACTTAAAACCTTTTAAAATTCTTTTGAAGCTTCCAAGTTTTAATTTGAAATTTTTAAATAAAATCTTAAATTTACGTATTTATTTAAATTTACTTGATTTTCTTTTCTTTATTCTTTAATATTACCAAATTTAAACATTTTGCTTTAGAATCTCCTACTATTTTTCGAAATTTAAGAAAATATTTTGAAATCTTTATCGAATTTCTCTTCAACTTCATTTTTCAGAATAAAAAATCATACAAAATTTTCCCAATAATCTTAAGACAATTCTTTTCTTAATACTTTCGAAATTCCTAAACAATCTAATATTTTCAACATTTTAAAATTTTTCGTGATTTTTACATTCCTATCATTTAGATGGTTGGTTTTAGCCATGGAAAATGAAACTGAAAAACTCAATAATTCAAATTTCACGCGAAACTACGCAAGATACAGTAAAAGGACAAGAGACCAAAATTATTTGTTTTCAAAATTTCTACAAAATTTTCTGCAACTATTTTTCAATAAAATTATTAGTTTTTTTTTTTAAAGTAGAAAATGCCATCAGAAAATCGAAAATTTAAAATTACAGCTAAAAGCGCAAAAGCCGATGAAATGGGCAACAGAAAAATTTACCTAAATACCTACAAAAAAAACCTACAAAATTGCTCTTCACCATTTCTCAATATAACCCATATTCTAGCGGGAAAATTTGAATTTTTACACTGCGGCCGTTCCGAGGCGTGGTCACAACTGTCTCTCGCCCTACTCCCCTAAGGAACTGTCTGGGCCAGCAGTTCTAAGAATTGCTAAACCAAGAGAGGCTAAACAGAGAATCTGGTGTACATACAAAACTAGCTGTGAATTCGATCTCGAGTGTTTCCACTTTGTATTTATAATTATATGGTGCTCATTTCACGAGCACTTTGCTTCCCGTTAGCAAATGTATTTGCTTCCTCATAGAGGAAGCATTAGTTATTTTTTTCATTAATAGACAAACCAAAGTCTTCATTTTGCTCAATTTGAAAATAGAAATTTACAAAAAATGAAAAATTACAAAACAATACAAAAAATGTTTTAAATACGAAGACAAGTCAGATAAATCAAATCTTGCGTTCGAAATAATAATTTTTTGAGCTGGAAAAGGGAGATTTTTTCCGTTCTTGCATCAATTTTGAATTATGTTACTGAAAAAAGTTTTACTATGAAAAACTGTGTTTTCAAATATTATGCAATTTCACAATTTCCATACTCTTCAATAAAATTTATTAATATTATAGGTCAATCGATTCGTCTCGAATCAACACATCTTTTCTGTTCTTGCATCAATTTTGAATTATGTTAATGAAAAAAGTTTTACTATAAAAAAACGATTTTCAAAATATATAAATTACCATAACTTCCCTACTCTTTGATAAAATGCGTTATTATTATAGGTCAATCAATTCGTTTCGAACTAAGGAATCTTTTATATTCTTGCATCAACTCTGAATTATGCTAATGAAAAAAGTTTTTCTATAAGAAACCGATTTTCAAAATATATAAATTACCATAACTTCCCTATTCTTCAATAAAATGTATCAATATTATAGGTCCATCGATTCGTCTCGAATCAACACATCTTTTCTATTCTTGCATCAACTTTGAATTATGTTAATGAAAAAAGTTTTATTATAAAAAAATGATTTTCAAAATATATAAATTACCATAACTTCCCTACTCTTCAATAAAATGTATTAATATTATAGGTCAATCGATTCGTCCCAAACCAAGGAATCTTTTACATTCTTGCATCAACTTTGAATTATGCTAAAGAAAAAAGTTTTACTATAAAAAACCGTGTTTTCAAATATTATGCATTACCATAGCTTCCTTACTCTTCAACAACATTTATTAATATTATAGGCAAATCGATCCGACTCGAATCAACACACATTTTTTGTTTTTGCATCAACTTTAAGGCAGGGTTCTACTTTGTCCGCGCGAAAAAAATGCGATTTTTTTGTAATTTTTTTTTAGAACATGAAGAAAGATATTGATGTAGGGTTTGTTGTGCCTGATGAATATACTCTTAAATTACATTAAAAAATTTTCTTCAGTTTATTTTATGCGTTCTATATATATTTAAATGGCACTTGCCTCGAAACCACGTTTTTACCGCTTGCTGAAGAAATCTCTGAAACTACCGAATCGATTGGTCTGGAATTTATACCGCATATTCTATACTCATACATCAACCGGTGGTAGCATATTTTTTCATTGACATGCAAAGGAAACAAAATGGCGGCAATTTGAAGAAAAAAAAAATTTTTGTTGCTTTTTTTGCAGAAAAAAAATAGTAAAAAAATTTTTTTTTTATATAAATCTGCTACCACCGGTTGATGTATATGTATAGAATATGTGGTATAAATTTCAGACCAATCGATTCGGTAGTTTCGGAGATTTTTTCAGCAAGCGGTAAAAACGTGGTTTTGAGGCAAGTGCCATTTAAATATATATAGAGCGCATAAAATAATCTAAAGAAAAATTTTTAATTAATTTAAGAGTATATTTATTAGGCATAACAAACCCTACATCAATATCTTTCTTCATGTTAACAAAAAAAATTACAAAAAAATCGCATTTTTTCGCGCGGACAAAGTGGAACCCTGCCTTAAATTATGTTAATGAAAAAAGTTTTTCTATAAGAAAACGATTTTCAAAATATATAAATTACCGTAACTTCCCTACTTTTTGATAAAATGCGTTATTATTATAGGTCAATCGATTCGTTTCAAACCAAGGAATCTTTTATATTTTTGCATCAACTCTGAATTATGCTAATGAAAAAAGTTTTACCATAAAAAAACGGTTTTCAAAATATATAAATTACCATAACTTCCCTATTCTTCAATAAAATGTATCAATATTATAGGTCCATCGATTCGTCTCGAATCAACACATCTTTTCTATTCTTGCATCAACTTTGAATTATGTTAATGAAAAAAGTTTTATTATAAAAAAATGATTTTCAAAATATATAAATTACCACAACTTCCCTACTCTTTGATGAAATGCGTTATTATTATACGTCATTCGATTCGTTTCGAACCAAGGAATCTTTTATATTCTTGCATCAACTCTTAATTATGCTAGTGAAAAAAGTTTTACAATAAAAAACCGATTTTCAAAATATATAAATTACCATAACTTCCCTACTCTTCAATAAAATGTATTAATATTATAAGTCAATCGATTCGTCCCGAACCAAGGAATCTTTTATGTTCTTGCATCAACTTTGAATTATACCAATGAAAAAAGTTTTACTATAAAAAACAGATTTTTAAAATATTATTGAGTGCCAGAAAAAAATGCAATAAATATTTTTAGAAATCCTTTGGTCAGTTTCAAGATATTAGTGAGGAAAATAAGCTCTCCAAATTTCATCAATTTATCTGCAACCGTTTTCTAGTTATCATGTTCACAAAAAAGCGTGCCATCCACACATCCACACACACATCCACACATCCACACACACACATCCGGACAATTGCTTAGTAATTGAATGAATTTAAAAATTTTGAAAAATGTTACCATTACAAAGCTTCCTCTATGAGGAAGCAAAATTAAATCAGAACCGCAAAATCACTTCTGTATCTTTTTTCTTAAAACAACAGTGATTCTATGAAACATTTTATAGTGTCTGTTTTACAACTTTCTACCAAATTTTATTATTTGATGCAATACATTTTTTTCAAATTTAATTATTCATTATTACTATGAAGTTCTTCAAATTCATTTGTCATATCGAAATAGTTGGTTAATTTTTGTCACCAAAATTGATACTATGAATTATTATTTTGATACTTACATATATCTTTTAAAATGTTACGATGTCCAAAATTTAAAATAAACACATTTGCTATACCTTCATAGACAAACTACGGCGTAACTCACTTTCAAAGCGTCCCCTAATTAAAAAATAAATCTTCGCAGTATACATATCTTATTATTATCATTACTATTTATCGTAGTCAAAATGCAGGAAATATGAGAAGAAAGTAAAGAATGTCCCTTTAATGTTGATAAAAAACTTTAATTCCACAACCTAGACCTACGATTATATGTGCAGTATGGTGGGCCGAATTCTTTTATTTTTTTTTTTTTTTGAAAGGCCTCAGGTCCAAAAAGTTTCTACTGGATCCCAGTAACTCACAGGCCAAATTACAGATTAAAAAAAAAAAAATTAACGGGAGCGCATTGTCACAAGCTGTGACGCTTAATTAATATTTAAAACCCTATTGATTATATTATTCATAATTAGGATATTAAAGTGTAACGCGAGTATATAAAACTACTCTATGGTCCCGAATCTATGTATGTATCCGGGTTCTGTAACGCATACTACTTACATTCACGCATATATGAAGTATAACGTGCCATGTATAGCGACTAGGTGCTCAGTGAACGCACACTCTTCAATCTCATATATGCGTGAGGTATAACGCACTGTGCGCAAGGGCTGGGGGGACTTTCCGATAGCATAGGACCGGTACAAATATATGAGAAGCAACGGCGTTATGATTGGATGAAAACAAAAGGTGAATCTATGTGTACCTTATGGGGCACATTTTATGTCATAGTATGTATCACATATACGCACCCCATCAAGATAAATAAACCCACTAAATTATCAGCAAAGAAGTTTAGTTTAGTTCAGTTCAGTTCAGTATGATTTTAATTCCGTCGCCGTCGGTTTGACTTTGAATCTTAGCCGAATACTCAAGTTAACTCTCACAGTATATTTTTCTCATTCCAACGCAGTCAATTCAATTTTGAAACTCAACCAGTTATTCAATCAGTTTATATAATTTTGATTCGCACCTATGAGTTATAACTCCGTATAACCCAAAAGTA
>CAKNXH010064116.1:107552-148075 GCA_932178445.1 Andricus quercusramuli
GTTCGTTTCTCGAAGTCTTGGAGAACAATGTCAGGCCTCGAGTGCGCAACGGAGACTGCTGCCCGAAAATCCTAGTTCCAGGAAATCTGGCACTTCTCGTTTCGGACAATTGACTCTATATCCCTTGGAGCGTTCGGGAGGGCAGGGTCGCGACCAACACCGTAAGAGCGACAAAGGTGGTAATAAAGAACTCTTAGGGCCGCATTATATCTATAGATATACGTTGTTCCTGCGTGTGTCGGACACCCCGATTGTATGTGTCCTAGGTACTCAGCGTGTGCATAACACGCTCTGCACCTATCACTGGGAACTTCTCGACATAAAATGCGGTGACGGTATGCTAAGGTGGAGATGACACCGTCCTGGCATGCGAAAATAAAGCCCTCTGTACCTGAATTGAGCCCTGATGATTTGAGGAAAGCAAAAGTTTGCTCCCTCGACAAGGACTGTTTTTCTACATTTCTGTGAAAGTTTCCGTGCATATTCTTGTCGAGTAGCTCTTGGTGAAATTTTCCAACCTCTGCTTTCTTTACTTCGGCTTTTAGACGTGAAGCATCTAGATGGAGTAATGCACTTTCCTCACTTCTGATGTTAAAATTCAAGCCAAGGGTTTTGGACAGCTTGCTCCGCGGCTTTGTAAAGGAACGCTCCTTCGCCAATCATCTCGTGGTTTCTGACCATCTTTAGGAGAGGATCTGTGCCATTCGCAACGATGTAAGGTGTACTTAAAACAATTCGGTTATGAAGACATTGGAGATTCAGAAGTTCGCGTCCGCCTTGACGGCGTGAAACGTATAATCGCGGAACTGACGACTTGATATGCAAGCTTTTATGCATATGCATGATCTTACGCGTGGTGACATCAAGGGCCTTAAGCTTATTCTTCGTCCATTGAACCATCCAAAACGAGTAGACTAGAATCGGGACGGCAAGCATGTTAGTCGCAGATACCTTGTTCAACGCCGACAGATTGGAAGACCAAATCTGTCGAAGAAGATGCTTGTATCTGCTTCGGAGAGACTCCTTCAATGATGTTACGTCCTGAATGCGGCTTTGAGGCACGTCCAGGTATGTATATGTCTTTCCAGTATTAAGATGTCTTATATCCACTTATATTCACTTATATCCACAAGCTCAGGGTCCTTGGGAACGCCAGTAATCTTTCCTTCCTTCAAATGAATTTTGGCATACTTGACCAAACCAAAGTTCATCCCAATCTCTCCTGTGTAGTTCTTGACGATATTTATAGCAGTTTGAAGTTTGCTTTTACCAGCGGCATAGATCTTCAGGCCATCAATATAAAATACATGAGTGACCTTATGCTCATGCTGATTATTGTCGCCACAGAGGTATCCAGGAGAATTTCGTAGTGCGAGAGATAGGGGCAGAAGTGTGATGCAAAAAAGCAAAGGGGTCATACTATCCCCTTGAAAGACGCCCCTCTGGAAGGTGACCTCGTTCGTCGTTAGACGATGATTCCTAGATAAGATGGTAAATCTAGTTTTCCAAAGAGGCATCAATCTCTCTATGCATCTCACTATGTGTGGATGTACCTTCAAGCTTTCCAACAGACAGATGATAAGTCTATGAGAGGTTGAATCGAAAGCTTTCCGGTAGTCAATCCAGGCCATCGACAGGACGCGCTGATGGACTGTAGCGTCTTTACAGACACACCTGTCAATCAGCAGGTTCTCTCGACAGTCTGCTACACCTTTTTTCGAGCCTCGTTGTTCGTACATCTCTCGCCTTACAGGCTCAATTCGTCGAACAATCATGTTGTTTAGGATAGCTGTAAAGATCTTATACAGTGTGTTCAAACAAGTTATTGGCCTGTAATTCTTTGGTTTGGACAAGTTGCCTTTTTCAGGTGGGAGTATAGTGCGTCCTAACACCAGCCACTGCGGAATGGGCGTCTCCGACTTTAAATATGAGGTGAATATGCGGGCCAAATGTTGGTGTATAGAAGTAAACTTCTTCCACCAAAAGTTCTCTATACAATCTGGTCCAGCACCGGAAAAGTTCTTCGTGCCTCTAAGTGCTTTTTTCACCTCTTCGGCAGTGACTGATGGATACTCCTCCTCAGATTTTATGAGGCTGTCGCAAAACTCCTTGAAGCGGATGATATTATCAGTATCCTCCTTCAACTCTAGTGTTTTCGGGATCTTGTACACCTCTTTCCAAACAGTCTCTAGCTCCTTGGGCTTGGGTGATTTTTTACACAAACAGGGGGATCACTGAAGAGGCGTGATTGGTCAGCAAGAAACTGTTGATTCTCCCTGATCCATCTCTCCCTCTTCTGTATCCTCCTCCTTGCGTCAGATAACAGCCTCATTTCGTCAACAATATGCTGTTTGATTGTCAGCAGCTTTGACTTGTTCAGTGTGTGATTCAAGGTCCTTAGTTCTTGGGCGAACTTTTGAACACTTTCCGTGAATGGTCTACCAGATGTTATGTAGTCAATCACAAATTGAACACGGGACGCATTCTGTCTTGCCCATCAATTTTCTTGTTGAGTTGATGCAAGCCTCTTCTTGTCTTTTGATCCATCGTCGGCTTCAACCTTCGATTTGAATCAGCCAAAGCTCTCGCAGCACCATAAACTGAGCAATTGATGGTCCAGAGGTCGGACTCTTGCGAGATATCTCCACGAAGGGAGGCATCCATTTCAGCCAGATCTTGGGGCTTAAGAGGAACTTGCATGTTGATGATTCTTCTTGTTCTGAAATTGCGATCATCTTCCAGAAGGTGCCTGCTTTCTGCGGTTGGTCTTAATGTCGTTTCATCTTCGTCTGCAGCTTGTTCAAGCAGCGGATGAGGAAGCGCTCCGCGTACGTATCCATTTTCCCGGAGGCAGTCGGCTTGATTTCGCAAAGACTGATGCGAAACGTGTTGAAGCTCTGGGTGTTTCTGGCACCACAGAGTATACATACGCGCCATAAAGCATCCGCGAACAGGGATAATACTGGCATCGTAGCAGTCTAGCACGTAATTCTTAAGTTGATCGGTCCACTCAATGTGGGCGTTTCGCCGGTTCGTCGTCGTGTTTCCATCTAAATTATTTTCAGTATTTTTTATTATTTTTATTATTTTTTATTATTTGTATATATATGTATCGCCGGCCTGTCGTTGTGATTTCGTCGTGCCCTGTGACCACCCATCTCAGGGATGTGAGACGTGGCCATAGGTGTATTTTACCGCGGTTCTACTGGGGGCTATTGACATTTTATTTTTAGATGGCAGTTTCTCTTAGTGGCACCCTGCGGTGGTTGCTTAACTTTTTTTTTTTAATTATATATACACAAACTAAGCTCTTATATCGTCTTACTATAATTTATATTTTAATGAAAATTTAGTAAATTTGCCATAAAAGTAACTGAATTTTGTTTTCAGTAACCTAATTGTGTAAATTTCAGTTACTTTAGTATCTCAAATGTGTCGGAATTTTCCGAACATATCTAACAGTGTAGTTAATAATGCCGGGAAGGCATTCAGTGCAAGCAGCCTCTAGGTTTCGCGTTATCGATTTTTTAAAAAATTTTTCTTATCTGTGTTGTATACAGTCGTTTTGACAAAATGAAATAGTTAGTCTACCTAATATAGTAACGGCAACTACTCGTGCCCCAACTAACGAAAATACTTCTCACAATTGACTAAATAGCAGTACCATTATTTACTAACCAAAGTAGTTATCCCAACAATTTTGTTAGTTTTCCCAACTAATCTTTTTTTTTAGTGTCCGGTTTTTTTTTTTTTTTTTTTTTTTTTTGGAGAGGAGGTGAGAATGCATTTACGCACTGAGTGTGGGACTCGGCCTAAAAACGGTAATACCCACTAAACTCACCTCCTCTTTCCGCCAACCCATGTTCTCGGAACCGCTTTCGCATTAGTTCAAGGACATGGGGGTAAGGCCACTAAGTCGTGCTTCGACTTTCACTTTAGGGTGCCAGCTTGGCATTCTTCCGATCATCATCCAACCAGGATGCACGCGTCGTCCTCAGTAGTGTGGTGGTACCACACAACGGGCTCGTCGGCCTTCGGCATCCTGGTTGGGTATTGCTCATTTAGGTAGCGCGTCCTTGAGGCTTCCTCGATAAGGCTGCCTCTCGGAACGCCCTACACCTCATTGTCCCGGGACGATGATCTGTCCGGGGCTTATCTTCCTTTGTGGCGCAGAGGAAGCACTGCGGCAAACTTTCGCACGCCGCAGCCTTATGGCCCTCCTTGCCACATCTCCAGCAGGCCCTTGTGCGGTCTGGGCCATCGCAACCGGCTGCCATATGGCCGAAGCCCAGGCAGCGGTAACACCGAACCCTTTCCACCTTTTTGTGTACACGACAGGACACCCACCCCACCTTCAGGTGTCCTGTGCGTACCATCCTCGCGGCTAGTTCCTCGGCCAACTCCACGAAAGCTTTCAGGTTGCCCCTGAAGGGTCTTTTCGTGAGGCTGACCTTCACCTCTCCCACACCCTCGTTACGGAAGTGGCTTCTCACAACCGCTTCTACTTCTCCGGCTTCAGTCGTTGGATCAAGGTCCAAGACCTCGATCTCGGTACTGGGTACGAGCTTGCGCACGATACACTCCACCCCAACCGCCTCCTTGACAGCAGCCGTAAATTCGGCCCTGCCCTCTGCTCTAGGTCCGAGCTCCACAAGGACCTCCCCATTCCTGGTTTGCCTGACACCCCTGATTTTTACACCAATAGAAAACTAACTATATGCAACATGAATACACGCGTATGTCTAAATTAAGGTAATAATTTATCGATATAATGTCATATCACTGTTACTGTTAAAGTATAGCCCACCTAGTGGAGAAACATGCGTATAGCTAGACAAGATGTTGACCAAAGTGTCTGACTAGAGATATCGCCTATAGTTAAGTTAGCATATAGAAGCCAAACTCCTGAAAGGTCAAGATTACAGATGCACGACCGCTGTCCACGGTTGCTGACGATAGCGTAAATCATTCAACGCTCAATAGTATTTGTCACCCACTAGCAACACTCTCAGTCGGATAATAATAATGTAACCAAACATATTGAAATGTATGAACATTGAGCGGGACTAGATATGGGTAATATTATCAATAGAAACGTGCCAATTTCAAAAGTTAAAAACGTGCCGATTTCACAAGTTAGAAACGTGCCGATTTCAAAAGTTCGAACGTGACTTTCGGCACGTATTCATCGCCATATCCCTAGCATGGAGAACCCATTATATATAAACCACAGAGACATCCCTGTCAATTGTTTTTATCATTCGAACTGTCGATCTGTCCACATCATTCACGAACCGCCTTGACTAAGTCGCGTGCTTTTACCTCACCGTGAAATATTCCTAAACGAAGAACCGCCTTGATTAAGCCGCGTACTTTTACATCACCGCGAAATAGTAACGTGGAGTCCAGTTTTGAAAATAAAGTCCCTTCAGCTTCCTGTCGTCGTACAAATTGACCTCGGAGCGTTCGTGAAAGTCAATTAAAAATAACCAGTAGGATTCCATCGATATTCTACGACGTATCGGGGATACAATCGATAAACAAATCTTCTGTTGCCCTTTCGGACTGGAAGGTAGCGTAAGTTTTTACTTATTAATTATACTGTAAATCATTTCTACTATCATATTATAATAAATAATTGTCATATAAAATTACTGTCGTTCTGAATTATCGCAATCCCGTTGGATTGATAAGGTGGAAACGAACCCCACAATAAAATAAATAGTCAGGCCTTACCAATCTGACTTAATCAGCCCTTGTAACCATCCTCATTCTAACCATTTTCCAACCTACCCTCGCCTTTGCTTGGGACGTAACAGCTGATTTGGTGGCAGCGGTGGGATTCCACTTTCGTTTAAATTCAGTGTTTTTATTAACATTTTAACTTCAGCGTAGTTTTAAAATAGTTACTTCATCGGCACTCGATAGTATAGGTCCTTCTTAGATACGTTGCACTTTCACCTTCTGGGCAAGGCAAAGTTCGAAATGCATGATAGGCGTTGGTATGCTTCGCGTGCTCGCAAGCTCTGCCATCGTTAATAATTCTACGTAATACCCTGAACTTATCCTTGTATGCACTCCTTGTAGCAGAATTGTACAAGTGAAGGGTTTATAACAACGTCATCAAACATCAACATTCGACAATCGCGTTTTCACGAACTAACAACCTTTTGAAATAAAAATTCTGTTCTGGAATTTCACAAAATTAAAATCGAGATTACGTAAATAAACCACAACCGAGTGAAATTCACATAAAAAACTTGGTTAAACAATTGAACATATAATTCATTTGAAATATTCACCTTTTAATATTTTAATTGCTCAACTAATTCAAAAAGGCAATTCTGGCAATTTTAAGCATTTATGAGTCAGTAGCGAACTTCAATCAATTACATTAATAAATAGTTGAAGTAAATTTCCAAACTAAATTCTAAATCTGCGTTTTTGATTAAGAGCGACTCAGATCACGCAATTTTTTATTCATATCATTATCTTATTCAGCTACAGAGCCTTTCATAATACATAAACTCTTGCACTGACTACTGGTCGTAGTGGAACGGTCTATCCTTCACCGCCATTTTCTACTGAGCAATGCGGGCAACTGCTTGTTAGTGATAAACGTGCGTTTTGGTCCGACATTTAACTTGCATTATAACGAATACATCATCACTATACGTAGCCCTAGAGAGAATCAAACAGTTGAATGAAATTAAATCACACCACCGTTATTCAAACCAAAAACTAACTTCGGTTAAACTTTTTGTGATTTATGTAAATCTCATTTTGGACTTATGCAGTAGAGTTTATCTGCGCATAATTTCTTTACTGACATAAATACGTGAAGCGATTTAGTTTTATCATTGAATTGTAAGTAGTAAAAGAACTCGAAAAATTACCCTGAGTATTCAAAAATTAGAAATTACTCTTTTTTGTAATTTGATAATTTTGAAATAATTTCATGCTCGTCAATAGCAATATAATTCTAAATGATGTGTCTATTTGTTTTGCATCCGTGAGTTAGAATAGCTCACATACTTTAGAGATAACTATAACATATATCCTATTCAATCTTGAATTCATCACCTTTAAATAAATCGAGCTCTCATCATAGAGCCAATTCAAATAAGCCATCCTGAAGATTCAACTGTGCACAAATTCGAGTTTTAGATAATTCAATAATAATCATTGTAGCTTGCCTTTTTGAGAACTGTAGTCTCAATGTGTCTGTAAATTGCAGTAATTTACACTGCCGAATATTGAGTGTTAAAAGGGATTCAAAAATAAGAAGACGAAAATTTCCAAATGAGATAACTTATACCTTTTTGCTACTGTTTCACTTAAATCGAAATACGGTTGAGAAGTAAAATATGTTTGGTAATTTCGAATTTTCAATGACCCAAAAACACTATATTCGAAGTTATCTTAATGCTAATTTTGAACAAAATTGCTAAATTCAACCTTATAACATTAGAACATTCGTGCGAAATAACGGGAATAGTCAGAAAATAATTTTGTACAAACAAGTCTAACCATACCCGAGTTTCTCGATAATCAACTAAACACTCTCATTTCGGAACAAAACAATACAAAATGCCTGACGATCCCAATCAATCTCAAATTACTGAAGATAATAATCGTACCCTCAATAATGCCATGATGACACCCGTGTTAGTGCGTTTCGCCATTAAACAAGAGGTTATAAACATCCCTACTTATGATGGAAAAAACATGTCCGTTAGAGACTTTATTCAAGATATTATAAACGGAGCATCATCAGTACTATCCAACTGTGAAGCACAGTATCTTAAAACGGTTTTAGCTCGGTTAAAGGGTGCGGCCAGGGATAGCATTCGCGGAAGAAATTTTTCGACTCTTAATGATTTAATTAAACACCTGAAATAGCGATTTGCACACCGTAGAATATAGTCATGGTATTTACATGAGATTTCGACAATTAGAATGAATCGAGAGGAAAATGTTGGTGAATTTTTCGATAGAGTCATTCTCCTTAAATCAGAAGCTTCAGCGGCTCTTAAAGATAAATATCCGAATGTTGAACAACTCCTAGCCCCGTCAAGAGAGTGTGCCCTCGAAGGTTTCAAACGTGGTTTACCGAATAGTATATCAAGTTTAGTAGAAGCACGTAACCCTCTGAGTTTAAACGCAGCTTCAAAAGTCGCTCTCGAGTATGAAGCAAGAAAGCAGTTAAATTCTCCATATCTTACAAACACTTATCATGTATCAAGATATTGTCGCCACAGTTATTTAGATTCATATGATTATAATCCTAGTCCTCATATTCGTTTTTCAACGATTGTACACCCCTATGATGCTTACCATCCAAAACCAAACAGAAATTGAGACGCGCAAGAATTTTACAATTATCCGTATAATCATATTTCTCCATACGAGTATCCGTATGAAATCAACCCTTATTTTCAAACTGCTCCGTTGGAAACTACAGGGTATCCTAATCTATATTATTCACAGGATGAAATCCACATTCAACCCTCTTATTCAACAGATACAGACCATTTAAACTAATAATCCGTTCATCGTACAGACGCGACGATGAGAATGCAGAACTAGAAGCGTCATACAAATGTACAAATCATGAGAAGAGACGGACAAATTTAGATACAAAATTCAATTTAGAATTTCCAGTAGTAGAATTTCCATTCCCTAGTTTCAATAAAACAAAAGTTTTATTTTTAATCGATACAGGAGCCGATATAATATTACAAAATTAAACTCGTTAGACGAAGAATTATTAGTAAACGAAGATGAATCTATAGACATAACAGAATTAAATCAAGAAAGAATTTCGACCATAGGCACAATAAAGCTACCTATAGAAAAATTACTTGGTAGTTTTTCACGTTGTCTCTCCAGATTTTCCTCTACACACAGATGGAATTCTAGGAAGAGAATACCTCAGACAAGAGAATTTCAAAATATCATTTTGGCACAATCATATAGTTATTCATGCGAACTCTTTGAAACCTACTCCTTTTATCGATAGGGAGTCAAAAACTGCGCAGGGACAAATAATTGATTATAAAGGAATTAAATAAAAAAAAATGTAAAAACCGTGGAAGAACTTGAAATAGATAGCGAAACAATATTCGATCAAAGAATGAACTTATTTATAAACCGGGCTGAAATCGAACCGAATGAACTCGAAACTCAACCAGAACTAAGTGTGATTCTACTTGTTCTGTTTCACATGCCTGTGAAGAAATGAATATGTATATGACCCAGAACAGATAGAATCTCCTTCAAAAAATTTCGAAAATTATTCAACCCCCAAATTGGCAGTTAAACGAGGGAGCGGTGAACACCTCAATCCGTACTAACTCCATCACAAAAATCAACCGAAAGTTTGCCATTCATTACAGCCCCTGTGTCCCGTTGCGAGCGGAATGCGAGTTAGGTGCCAAGCGTAGCTGTTTTGACAAGTTGCGAGGGGAGAAATTAAGGATAGGCATACGGAACCTAGACGAAAGACGATTCCAGGAAATTCACTACGAAAAGGCTAGAAACATAGCACCATCAACATATTTTACGAATCTATTAAAACATATTCCTTTTGTACAGGCGGAACAACATAGACGATAACAAGGACTTCAAGGACTTTGAGGAGAAGGACTTCAAATAAAATAATAGATATAAGAATGAATAAAGAAAAATTGTATGAGTGACTCTGAATCACTCTATTTAGATTATTACATTTTCAAAAAAAAAAAAAATACAAAATTATACATTTCTCAAACTGCTAAAATTTGAAACATTCCTTTCACAGAAAGTTGAAGTAAAAGACTTTTTCCGACGAATTGAGTGTCTAAAGGCGCACTTATTGATTCAGGGGATCAAATTCATTGTAACGAACGAATGAACAAAGCTGGACCTTAAGTTCAAAGAAATTAATTTACTTTTCAATTCTTTGAGTCAATTGAAGACATTTGTCTGGTCCAAATAAAATATCACTCTTTAGAGAAATAGATTCCTGATACTGAATAATGGGACTCAAAGAACACTGTTGAAAAATAGTATTGACTTCAAAACAACAATGCATATGCAAATATCTTCATGCAGATTTTCGAAGAAGTGAATGCATTGACTTGGTCCACATTGTTTTGTGTGTGGAATAAAAATTAATTATAGCTACTTTGAAGTCAAGCGCGAAAGCGAGTGAAATTCAACCCAAATTGGTACTGACAAGTATACTACTTCATCCTTTTGAATTTTCTCAAGGCAAACCACATTTTAATTAAAGGAAAGAGATCACAGTCTTTAAAAATATAAATATTCACTTTAGCCTTGATATTAGCAAATTTTAGTAACATCACACCCAAAAATAATTTTTGGACCAAGAAAACTGTTTTCTTGGATATACATGCAAATTTTGTTGAACCAAATATTTGGTTATCCATTTAATAACCTCATTCTGTGGTTGAAACAACAAAATAATTTTTGATTCAGCCAAATCGTTTTCTGAGTGTTTTTATACACCTGTACACACGTATATAAAAGTAAGAGTAGTGAACAAATTCCGAGTTAAACGAAATATAAAAAATTAGATAGAAATAACGAATGCTGTTAATTAGATTCTGGGATGTACAACCATTACATGTGATCAAGCAAGATTGATGAAATTTCCTGTTTTCCTAATCCCTATACCGAATCAGTTGCAAAGTTCTCAAGAAGAACAGAAAAGTAATCACTCGTTCAGCTATTCAAGTTACCAGGGGTCTACACCACACAGGTCGCACCTTTGTTTCGATGTCTGTCAAAACGAGGACCTTTTCATCGGGGACGATGAATCAATCTAAGGAAGGAGGACGTAAAATAAAATTCCAAAACTTTTCCAGCCAAAATGCTTCGCTAGACGTGAAGAGGCAGATATGTGGAGCAAGAGCATGATATTAACATGGCATCATGCTGTATCCTCCTAGTAATTGGACTTCTTGAGGCTGTTTCCAATGGAAGAAGAATCTCAAAAACTATGCAAAGGAATACTACACATCTAACTTCATATGATGATGGCGCCATCTCATCATGGATGCTCCTCAAATGAAATTTAATCCTTTCGTAACAAGATCTCACCGGCCAGGGAACGCCTTCAACACGATAAGAACATGGCGATTGACATCCATGTTAACCTCAATGATTCACCTCAAGAGCACTCTGGATAGCAGTAAAAGAATATCTGTAACTTTAAGTTTTACGGACCAACTGACTCCTTTCCTCAAAATCCAACCATTTCAAAATTCTACCCTTGCAAATTATCATCAGTGAGAAATTCCGTAATATGGATAAAGATTACGTACACTTTAAAGAATCTTTAAAAGAAAACTGTTGTTATTATACAATCAAACAACAAGCTATAAAGCCACTATTGGAAACCCAATATAATTAATTCTCTAAATCCAGAGTTTAGCGAACATGTTTTAGTAAAACAAAATGAAGCGAAATTTCTATCTTACGTGCTCTTGATAAAAAAAGGCATGAGTGAGCAATTCATCTAAGGAATTTATGTGAAGAATCGAGAGAATTCGTTAAGGTGGGCTAAGAAAAGAAATAAATTCTCTACAAAATGTTAATTTTAAGAGAAGTGACATCAAAATTACTATAATTGATACCAATAATTAATAATTATTCTAATTAAAACATTATTATAACTTCCTTTTGTGTTAGATATAAACGCCCGCAGTGACTGAGACACTAGCTCAGAAGCGAGATTCCGCCTCCATGACTAAAAGGAACGTCACTCATTCGAACAAGATGGAAGATGAGAAGCTGATAACCACAACTGGACACAGCGAAGTCTCGGACGAATTACAATTCTTGAGTCGTCGTCCCTAATCATTATGGCCGCCGGTGCAAGAAATGTGATCCGACCGCAATAAGGATTGAAAGACCGCCTGCAAAATAGATCACCACACCCATTCTATGGCGCCTGACACCACCTGTCGCAGCAACCGGCGAACGAGTCACATACACGCGGCATTAGGCTAGAACTAACTAGGGGCATCTGCAAGAGAAGCATTGTCGATGACAAGCTCATAGGTCTCACAAAATATGCGCAATGAAGAATCATTCCACCTCGTGAAATGGCCTCTTATCTTGGAATCAAGAAAATAGCAAATTATAAAATTTAATCAAACTCGACATACATATGCTCATGTAAACAGTAGATTGGGAGTCTTTAATGTTAATAAGTACAAACTGGTTGCTTTGAAGCTACGATATGCACCTAAGAGAACAGGAAATTTCACTTTCGCACAGGACCATATCGTCGAGTCAAGGCACACATACGTAATCATTCATACTAAAATTGTATAATATGAGGGATCTCGCAAATAAAAGGAAGCAGGCGCGGATCCAGAGAAGGGCTTTAGGGGGGGCCATCCAATAATTCCCCTTCCCCTCCACTCTTAAGGGGGAGGGGGAGAAGGTAATAATCATTTTATAGTTATTTATTTGCTTCGAATGTTTATTAAAAATTATAAAAATATATTATTCACAAATCTTATAAACATAATAAACAAATGTTTCAATAAAAACCATGTTTTTATATTTACAAGCTGCGTCTTGCATGTCATGGTATAATCATTATTTAACAAGTATAAAATACTCATACAATTTTCGAAGTCAAGCATAAACTATAAAACGATTATTTTTAAAGAGCAAAATTTAGGCGTATATTTCCACTCTTTGCGATATTCATATTCCCGGTTGAAATCCTGGAAAAATTGAAAAATTATAATTTTTTTCAATTGAACACTTTTTAAATTAGAAGTTGAATTATTTTAAGTTTAAATCGCTTTGAATGAATGATTATTCAATTGTTATTTATACATTTAAATTTTTTTTGAAATCTTTTAAAACGTTCTCTTAAAAATATGTTGTTTTTTTTACTAGAAAATCAATTTTTTCCAAATTTATA
Source organism: Andricus quercusramuli (assembly GCA_932178445.1). NCBI lineage: Eukaryota > Metazoa > Arthropoda > Insecta > Hymenoptera > Cynipidae > Andricus > Andricus quercusramuli. Next base: position 120,502 of record CAKNXH010064116.1, read on the forward strand.
ACTGTTCAATTTTTATTTGTTCATCAAAATTTGCGTCCGTTTTAAAATATTTTTAAATATTCTGTTGAAATTAATTTTTTAAAATAAAAATCATTCGAAAATTTTCCCACGAATCTTAAAACAATATTTGTATTATCTTAAGACCTTACAAAATCCTTAAAAGCTTCAAAATTTTATTTAAAAACTTCTAAATATATCTCCTCAACTTACTCGAATTTTTTCTGAATGGATACATTTTTATTTGTTATTTACACATCAATATTCAACATTTTCACTTGCAAATACAAAATTTTAAATTAGAACAATTAAAATTAACATTGTAACGTTCAGCTCTCCGAAATTTTAACGATTCAAGGCTTTCTGTTTCAAACAATTCAGTTTCAAATTGTTCGGATTTCAGTATTTCATTTATAATTGTTCATTTTAAATAAACAGTCAAACTTTGCTGACTATTAAAAAATTGTTGTTTTTTTTTTTAATTAATAATTTTCATAATTGAAGTCGTTAAAAATGGTATATTTTAGACTGAAACAGCAGATAATTTATAAAGTTTCAATCGGAAGTTTACATTTTGTTAACTACTACGGCTTTCGAATTAAAACAGTTCAATTTTTAACGTCAAAATCTGTAAATTGTTTAATTTCATCAGATTCAGAATCGTGCTATAAAATCAATCAATTATTGTTCAATTGCGAATACACGAACTACAGTTTAATTTTTAAAATCATTACTTAATTTATATTTACAGTTGATCAACTTAAAACATTTTTTGTCGAAAATTTTCAGTTTCGAAAGATATTAATCGTGTATTGTGTAAGTCTTCAAAACTGCACTTCAACATTCTTTTAATTGAAAATGTACCCTCAAAAATAAAGATGTAAAATGGAAAATTTGGATCGTAAAAGATTTTCGAATTCCACATTGCAAACTGAATGATTTCATAATTGAAAAAGTTAACAACTGAACTTAGCATTTAAAAAGAAGTTGAAATGAAACTTATGTTGAATTGCATTATATATCTTGTGACATGAAATTTGTGATATTTCAAATGATTGGATAGGTTTTTCTTTGAAAAACTTGTAAAAATACCGGTCAAAAAATAAATTCACTGTTATTTCCAGCTCTCAAAAAATTCTGATCATCTCCTGGTTTCCCGGACATTGAAGTTTTTAAATTAACACAATAAAAACTCTGGGATAAATTTTGCTGCACCTAATTTTAACATGGGGTTCCATCTCGCTCGGAGTTGGGCTACGAAACTATCACTTATTATTTTTGCCGCAAAAACTGTAAAAAAAATTGACTACAGGTGACTTTTCATACCCCAAATCCAAGGGAAACGATACCTTTTGTAGTGGTACCATTCACACTACCAAGACTAATTTTTTTTGAAGGGAAATGGTACCCTGAAATTAGCGTTAGATTCACGCTTTGTTTTTTCTGTGAAATTTCTGTTCAATATAGCAAACACATTTTAATGTTTTTAAAAATATTGATAAATTTCAAAATAGTAAGCTTTCTCCGAAGTTTTTGACTTCTTTTTAAAAGTATTTTGACACCTTATGTTTTAGTTTTTTTTTTAATTACACTAATTTTCCCATTTTTTAATTTATGCAGTTAAGGTAGACATCCCAGTAATCGTGACCTTAGTCCCAGTAATCGTGATGGCAATTTTCTTGCTTTTTATGTGTGTAAATTCGTGCAGAGTAATATAGTCTTAAAATATCCTATTTGTCTGAATTCAGCGAAAATATTTTAGGGGACCTTATTCATTTGAAAGTGTCAAAAATTTCAGTGTCGGCCAATTCATTTTAATCCGCTAGATTGTAAGTCAAGCTCCAATTCGCCAGAATTCGCAGCGCGAATACACTTAAAAACTGGCCTATTCAATCGAATTCTTAAGGCATAACTCAAGCGTGGGCGCATATAGGATTTGTTGTTAATATAGATTAATGTTTTCTGTAGCTCAGTGTTGTCCTCTGGACTTACACACTTGGGATCGCTGGTTCGAGACTCGATGCATGCAATTTTTATTAATTTTTTTCGAAATTACCTTGACCACGAATTAAGGCAAATTGACAAGCATTTAATTCGCGCTGGCTCAGTTCGTTTCAACGAATCAGAAAGCAGAATTCGGGCGAATTTAAGCACGTCAACTCGCCGCAATCCTCCCGAATTAGTTTCTTTATGGTGGGATATTAAACTTCAATTATCTTATTTGAAAAATTCGGGTCTGGGCTTTGGGGGGGGGCCAAGCCGCCGTGGCCCCCCCTCTGGATCCGCGCCTGAAAGGAAGGGAGGGATTTGGAGCGGCGAGAAGCGGGTGAAGTCAATCATGGAAAGACAAAATGAATATAAAAATGGTTTAGAACCAACTTACAAACAAACAATCAATCCCGAGCCAATCGGCAAAGCCAAGATCAGGTGAAAGAGTGAGTATGCAGGTGGCGAAGACAATATTCCGGAGCCGGCGGTCCTCCTTGGAGATGATGCCGTTTGGTGCGATGGGGTGGAAAGTCTGGGATCTATCCGTGCAGATGGCGTTACGTCGCTTTGGTGTCACTCACGGGGTGCTCGATTTCGAATGGTGTTTCCGGGTTACCGTGCAGGTAGCACAAAACTGAGATTTAAGGACACGGATTTGAGTACTAGAACCAGGAAGCTAGTCCTTGCCCCACTCCTAGTTCCAGGACTACAGGGTCGTATTCTATCGGGGTGCATGTAACTTTTTTGCAACCTCCCCTTCCCCCCTCTGTTAGGGACGAGGTTTATTGTTGCAACGATTCCTCGCACCTATCCAGTTCCTCTCCGAAAGTAAGGATTCTTTCTACGTGATTTACAGTTGTATACAAGAAACGTCTTCTTTTCCCTCCATAATCATCTGGCTATCTTCTTTTTATAGCAGTTCATTTGTCTCAGCCGTTTGAAGCGAGTTTTTATTATTTTAAATATTTACGCCAGCGAAAGGAATGCGAGTTTCTCGGTTTAGTCCAATCAATGTAAATTTCACATTATGGATTATTTATACGTACGCCAATTATGGAATTATTCGTGATTCCTCAAGCACCTATCAGCGGGGTCCTTTAACGAGAAGGAAAATGACATAAGGCCGGAGACTTATGATAGCGCGGTTATAAGTATAAGCGAAATCCTGACCTCTTTCATTTTAATTGTACATTTCGAGCCTTGAGGGCCAAAAGTCGCGCCACGCTTTACGTCATCGCCGAGAAAACGAAAAGGTATTTGTAATATTTAGTGTGTGAAAAACAGTGTTCATATCTTTGTATAAAATCGAGCATCTCCTAAATTTTCCGGTTTGTCCTCTGTTCTAGTGTGGCGTAAATTTACTAGTGGTTATTTTAGTTTTGGTAAGACAAATTCCCTCGACTCCAAATATGAAGGTCAAACGGATTTTATCAATTAAAAAATTGTTGGAAGTCCAAACACTCTGAAATGAAGGGAGGATCGCGATTCTATTATTGGATGTAAATCATAGGAGAAAATATACCCGAAAAACCGTCAATTCTCAGGGCTGAGATTTTATCCAGGAGCATCTTCGTGATCATTTGCCATTTCGATGACCCCCAGGTCGTCTGATTCGTGCACAACGACTTTTCCACGGTGATATCGTCAGGGTATTTAATTTATAATGTTTTTTGTTATATCCAATTGATCTGGACTCGCATATTTATTCCATGCACTTTTTACATTTTATAATCACTAGTAAGCTCCTCGTTTGCGATATTTTTGAAAATTCTATGATAATCTTTCACGACTTTTATATTTACATTTCCGATTTTAAACTCGATTTTTCATTATTTAAATGATTTATCTGATTATGTATTACAAAAATCTCGCTCGATGAACAATTTTCATATTTAAGTTTGTGAATGCATGTATGTGTGTGGATATTCGTGTCTATTTATAACTATATTGATTTTGACCTCAATATGACTGGCGATAAGAGTATATGAATATATTTTTTGATTTGTTGCTCGTATTTATTGACTCTTCAATCTCGCTCAACCTAACTACATATTTCTTTTTGATTCTTATCTGTTAATTGAAGATAATTATTCATGATTTTGACTAGTATGATAATTTCTGAAGTAAATTCAAATTAAAATGGCGAGATATTTATTTATTAAAATTTTCAATATCATGCAATGTAAATTCTAATCGGATCTTTCTCTTTTGATACGTTTTTTTTAAGCTGATTTTAAATGATTCTTGCTTCTTTGAAAGATGTTTAATGTAATCCGTTTCCATAATAATCAAAAAATAATAAATGGGTTACACGTTATTTTCAAAATGTCCTCAAATCTTTTCGTTTTTTCAACCCAACTACATTTAATGTATTTTGTTTTTGTCGAATCCGAAACCGTGTGGTAATTTTTGATCCGATTCGACATTTCATTACAATAGGTGTCATAAAAAATGTAAATTTCCACTGGAACCATCCTCTCGCAGTGACGACATTTCCACACCTTGACGTCTTCCATCTTTTTCTTGCTGTAACAAATTAAAGAAAATTCCTACCACTCAAAAAATAAATAAATAAAAAATGACTTTAAGAATATTATTTTTTCCTAATTCTGTTTTTGCGTATCTTACTTCAAAAATAATAAAATTAACCTTCTCAGTTCCTACTATTTTCTTATAACTTTTGAACTGAAGTAGTCTCTTATGTTAGTTGGTTTCTTTTCAGACGTGTGTCTTCTTCCGACGTTTCCTTTCTTTGGTTTTTCTTGCTGAAAATTAACTTATATCTTAATTCTACTTTATCTTAATCGAAATTCTATCTTGGCGTCTTATAGCCGTATTTATTTCATGTTCAGATCTAATCTCTTTTTCCACAAACCTATAGCCTTATTTTGTTTTCACATTTTACGATTATTATTTAAATGCAAAATTAAGTTTTACTCACATTAAATTTCAATTAATTATAACTGTGTGTCAGTCGAAGTGCTAAAATGAATAATAATTATCACTGTAGTGTCTGTGAAGGGTATCGGATTAAGTATTCTGTGGTATATGTTTTGGTTTATGTATATGATATGGGAAATTGTTATTTTATTTTTAAGTTATAATTATCATTTCATTTATTTCTGAAAAGAACTTCGTTTGCACACCTCCACAGGAATTTGGAGACATCTTCCCTTAAACCGTCTCTTTTGCACACTTCCAAAGATTCCTCTTGTGTTTGTTTGGCTGTATAATTTTTCTCGTATCTGATGTTTTCAGCTTCCTCCTCTTCTTTTATAACTTTCAGTTCTTTTGTATATTATTTCAGTTGTTTCCAAACATCCTTTGCTGTCCTGTTCTTCTCTCTTCTCTTAAGTCTTTACTCTTCCCTCTGTTGTTTTTCTTTCTGTTCTCATTCCGATTCCTTTGATTCTGCCTGTTTTTTTGCTTCAGTTTTCTTTTTCGCAGCTTCCTTCCTTTCTTCTGATAATTGTTGTTGTAGTTGTAACCACCATTGGATTGATTCTTTTCTTTTGTTTAGCCATTCTTTTCCATAATCTTCCTGTTCCTTTTCCTCCCTTTTAATATACTCTCCAAAGTTTCGTTATGTGGAGGTTGGAGAAGGTCTACCCACTTTGGGCAGGCGTGAATTAACAGGTCCTCGCTTGGGAGTGGAATAAGGCACTCCTTGCATTTGACGGTCATTCTTGGGTCCACTTTTCTGTAAAAAATTTTTTTCCTCTGTTCCTGTTGTTTTTTGTGGGTGTAAGTTTTACTGTCACTTTTGTCGTTATCAGTGGTGTTAAAATGCAAATTATTTACATGCATGCCATTCCAATGAATAACAATTTCAAACATATTTTCTAATATTGAATTTCTTAATATCTTTAAAGTTTTAATTACCTAATGATTTTCCACTCTTTGTCTTTATTTCGTAAATTTTTGGTGAAATTTTTGCTTTAAATAAAAATGGTTGTTCGAAATTTTTATTTAATTTTTTAGCTATTCCTTCCCTTTATTTGATAAAATTTTATTACTTTTTAAAACTTGCTCGTCAGACGTTTTTCCCGGTCGCTCCCTGTCACTCCTTTCCGAGAGCTTACGTAGCTTATTCGTATTTTGTGTTTCGAAGAGCAAAGTAAGAGTTAATCGGTAGTTATGACGACCAACGAAGAGCTAAAATCTCTCTTGCTATCAGTTCAAGAAAATGTAAAATCCACGGGAGCGAGTGTTCAGCAATTGACTGAAGATATTAAAGTGTTGAAGAGCTCGGATGAAAAAATCTTGAAGGAACTAAGAATATACAAAACTAGATGTCACCTTTTGGAAGAGAAGAATAAAACATTCGAAGAAAAAATTAATCTTCTTGAGAAAAAGCTCGAATTTTTAGATATAAAAGAAAGATCGAGGAATATTTTTCTCTACAATGTGAAGGATGATTCGACCAACAACAAGAATCTTTTTGACACGGTTGACAAGATTTTCAAGGAAGCTAAAATTATTATTCCTATTGAGTGTTTTGAAAAGGTTATTAGAATTGGAAGAAAAGAGGGAACAAGACCTGTTCTAGTTACGTTTGTGAACTTGAGATATAAAGATGAAATTTTTAAGAATGCTAAAAATCTGCGGTCTTTGAATGTATCTTTCGCAAATGACTTCACTTATGAACAAAGAGAAATACGCAAGAAGCTTCGAGTTTATCAACAAAAGCTGGATAGTCTTGGAAAGTCCTCAACAATTAAAGGAACCCGACTATTAATGGATAATCAGTACTTAGATGTATCCTTAGCCGCGAACATTGTGGCAGAGAAGTGTGAGGATGTTTATCAGTCTGACGGAGGAATCTCAACATCTTCTTTAAGTTCTACTGCTAGCAGAAAAAGGGCAAGAGGTCGCCCTCCAAAATCAGATTCTTCCAGTAAAAATTCAAATAAAAAAATTAAGCACACCCAAAAAGGAAATTCGATCAAACCTTTTTTAAAGGAAACACCAGTAGGAGAAAACTCGAAATCGATCCCAAGTTCATAAACGACTCTCCAACAATACCAGTATCTCGAATTGTATTTTGGAATGCAAGAGGATTTAATAATCTAGACGATATATATAACTATACCACTACAGATGACATCATATGTGTGAGTGAGACATGGCTTACTTCTCCACCTCAAATCACGTATCCTCAACGTAATATCGACTGTCAAGTTGTCTACAGTACGGCTACCAGAGAATCCTCAAAAGGAAGAGCAAAGGGAGGTCTACTGATCATCAACAACGTAAACAAATATAAAATGGAAACGATATGTACAGCTGAGGATTACATTTTTGTTAAACTCGAAGGTAATGATTATAATATAGTGATTGGATCAATATACTCTAGCCCTAATTCTAATTTTGAAAAATTCCTGTTCAATATAAACGAAATAATCTTTGACCTATCATTGAAATATCCGGAATATTCGATAACTGTGGGAGGGGATTTTAACGGTAAAATTGGGGAAATGAATCCATTAGAGGAGGAGACTCTCTGTAAAAATTTAAATTTGTATGACGTGAGAACAAGTCTGGTGGCTGATCTAGACTAAAGGGGAAAACAGATGGTAGAAAATTTTGAAAAAAATGGGGTTTTCGTCTTGAATGGTAGAGCTAAAAGCAACTGCCCAGCCCAATGTACATTTCTAAGAGAAAAAAGTTCATCAATTATAGATTTTGCCTGGTCTAATAGCGTGGGAATTCAGTCCATCGAGGATTTCCAAGTGCTGAGAGTTCCAACTCGATCCGATCATTTTCCTATAGCTTTGAAGTTACTAGATCACTCGACTTTAAATTACGAAAACTACTCGAGCACCCCTTTTTTCAAGTGGAATAATGACTTCGCTGATAAATTTAAAGAAATTATCCAGTACCCTCCAAATATTAACTCTGCAATATTGTCGATAGATGACCTTTCAAACAATTTAATTAATGCTATTAAAGAGACAGCGACAGAACTTAACATGACTGTAAAACCGTCTAGAAGACTGAGTCGTTCGAAGCCATGGTTTGATATACAATGCAGAAAAAGTAAAAGAGAGCTGAAAAAAGTACTTAAAAAATGCGAGGAACAAAAATTCAATCCTAATGTTGTGTCGATTTATACAAACTGTAAAAAAGTACATACAAAATTATTAGATTCCAAAAAGGAAGATTACAAAAATTCCTTATTAGATTCTCTCGCGAATTCAATCGATTCCAAACAATTCTGGAAGATAGTAAATAGCTATAATTTCAAGCCTCCGTATAAAGATGATATAGACTTAAACACATGGGAACAGTACTTGAAATCTCTCTACGAAGTCCGTGATCGAAATTCCTGCTTAATATCGGTTGATAATTTCCGAAATCCTTATCTTGACTCACACATAACTCTTGATGGAACTATTTCAAGCTTGAAACAGTCAAAAAATGGTAAGGCCCCTGGTCCGGATGGTATAAGCTACGACTTTTTGAAAAATTCGCCCGGCAATCTGATCCTTTACTTAAACTCGTTATTTAATAAAATAATTGATGAAGAAAAGGTCCCAATATCGTGGTCTCAAACATTTCTTAGAATGATACACAAGAAAGCGGATGTCACTGATCCTGCTAACTACCGCCCTATTGCCTTAGTTAACTGTGTTACAAAAATATTTACGCAGATTCTTTCCAAAAGATTGATAGCTTGGGCTGAAGACATGCAACTCCTTCCAGAGTGGCAGGCAGGTTTCAGGAGGGGGAGAGGTTGCACAGATCAGATCTTTACCCTTAACGCAATGATTCAAAATCGCCTGAGACTGAACGGAGGCAAACTTTTTGTACTCTATGTTGATTTCAAAGCAGCCTTTCCCTCAGTTAGTCATAATATCTTATGGGACAAATTAATCTCGAAAGGTTGTGGGTCAAAATTTATTAGATTGGTCATAGATTTCTACTCTAAAGCTAATATTGCAATCAAGGGATATAAGGGCGTCACCGGGTCGGTAGATGTAACGAAAGTAGTCATGCAGGGGGAAATTCGAAGTCCAACCATTTTTACATTTTTAATTGCTGATTTACAAGAATTTATGTATGCCAGAGGTATCAGAGGTGTATCAATAGACCATTTGTTGGAAATATTGCTCTTAGCTTACGCTGACGATTTGGCTTTCTTTGCGGACTCCCTGGTTGGAATGCGTAAGATTCTTGAAGGATTATTAGATTACTGTAGGATAAATCAGCTCGAAGTCAACATAGAAAAAAAGAAAATAGTGATCTACCGAAAGGGAGGCCATGGCCATGACAAAAAATACCCACCTTTTATGTACGGAACCTCCGAGATTAATATTGTCAAAAGCTATATCTACCTGAGCACCCCATTCACCCAATCTGCACTTTTCGTCAGGGCAAAAGATGAAGCTGTTCGTGAATCTAACCTCGCTGTAGGATCAACGATTTCTCTGATTCACAGATTAAAACTTAACTCATGGTTCCCTATTGTTCGACTTTTCGATAGTCTTATATCCAGCATTTTAATGTATGGTGCGCATATATGGAGTCTCAGGTATTGAGATTTTATAGAAAAAGTTGAAACCACTTTTTATAAGAGAATCCTGCATGTTCCACAAAATACTGCTGGATGTGCTATTAGATTAGAAACAGGTGCTTCCCGCCTTGCAGTTCGAGTTTTTGGGTCAATTCTCAATTGGATAGAGAAAATTCTAAACATGTCCGACGATCGATACCCTAAGAAATGTTATTTAAGATTAAGAGAACTGGATAGACTGAAAGATGATTTGTCAACCCTAGAGAAACACAATTGGGCCCGCCAGGTTAGAAGTATATTTAAAAAGATTGGGATAGAGGACGACTGGGATTTCCTTTCTCTTACCTCTCTTCAAAAGAATAAATCAATATGGATAAGAGCTTATGACAAAATTTTATATCTAGAAGATTTGCAGAGAGCCCACTCGTCCTCTGCTTTAATACTTTATCCTCAACTAACCTTGCGAGAAGGACCTCAGAAATATTTAACCCTGTTAAGAACACCATTCAGTTTCATCAGAATTATAGCGCAATTAAGGCTAATAAATAAGTTCATACCTAGACTTATAATCAAAAATAAAACCTGCAGTATGAATGGTGGAGGCTATTGTATCTACTGTCATGAGAATTGTGTTAATACAGAATCTGTGTACCACCTCTTAGTAGAATGTCAATTTTTTAATACTATAAGATTTTCATGTATAAGCGAAAGTAGGAATGTGTGTGAGATAAGGAATGCCTGGCTGAATATGCTAGATAACCTTGACAATGATTCTATCAAAAAAATTATTACGTTTGTTAGTAAATTTTACGAATGAGTATTATAATTAATTATATACTTCAAGATTTTTTTCATTTGCTCTCGTTGTAAGTACGGCTTATATCCTCGGGGGTAATGTTTACCATCAACCTTAATTTTAGTTTTTGTTTTTATTATTTAGAATAACAGTTAGTTCCAGAATTGAACTGTAACCTATTAGTATGAATCAGATGATTCTCAAACAAATAAAGCACTACTATTTGATAAAATTTTATTACTTTTTAAAACTTGCTCGCCAATTCAAAAACTTATCGGCCTACGTCTGAGATTGTAATATCAAGATTGCGTTTCATTTGCGGTATCTAAATTTTTAACTACTTCTTCTCTAATTATTTATAATTTTCGCATGTTATCAGCCCATTTTTTGCATTCTATCAGCCCATTTTTCGGACTCTTGAAATGCAATTTCGCTTTTGTTACCTAAATCTTTATTTAACGCTTGGATTGTTTGGAGTTCTCTACCTAAATTCAAAGAAGCTGGTGTGAAACCTGTTAAAGAATGTTTACTTGTATTCAATGCAAATTGTAAATCATCTAAATTTTAATCCCATGTTTCATGGTCTTTCTCTAAATACGCTTTTATTGCCGTTTTAATTTACCTGTTGCATCTTTCAGATAGATTTGCTTGTGCATGATATTTAGGAGTTTTTGAATTGTCTAATACCAAATGTTTTGTTAAATTAATTATTGATATATTTATGTATTCTTTGCCGTTATCTTTAAATAAAATTCTAGGAGTTCCCCATTTTGAAATTATGCGTTTGTGAAATTCTCTTCCAATTGTTGATGCTAATTTATTTTTAACCAGAATAATTTCTACCCATTTAGTAAACATACCGACGAAAAATATAATATATTGATTTCTTGACTTAGTCATTGGTAGTGGGCCCATCATATCAGATGCTACCACTGTCCACGGTTCTTCAATTATTCTCTTTTCCATTAAACCTATTTGATTATTTACTTTTGGTTTTATTCTTTGGAAAATTTCGCATTCTTTTACGCATTTTAATGTTTCCGAATACATTCCGGGTCAAAAATAATTTTCGGAAATTTTCGTATAAGTTTTTTCCATACCTAAATGACCTGCTTGTTTAGTATCGTGATTCTCAATTAAAACTTGTTCTTGTAATTCTTTTGGTATTGTTAATTTCCACAGGTTGCTGTCTGAATTTAAGCTTGATTTTAAAGGGTCGGGTCTATAAAAATATAATTGATTATCGCGTATTCTCCAATTTTGATTTTCTTCTGGCTTATTTTCAGGGTTTTGACCGAAACTTTCGTTCCCTTTCGTTATTGATAGAAAAAAATTATTTTTGACTAAGCTTCAATCTGCTATCTCGAGATATGGCTGAAATTATACAATATATGAAATCACATTGATGATTGGATTCAAATGATTTGTTTTAATTCGCAGTAACGGAATGGAACGAAAGTTTCGTTCGGGTCCCTGCTTATTTTTAACATGTAGCATTTTACTTTTGTACCAATTATCCTCAATTTCTTTAAGATCTTTTTCGTTATTTTCTACGGTGCTTGATAGAATACTAGAAACTTTTATTTCGTTTTCATTCGACCTTGATAACGGATCTGGAACATGGTTTAAACTTCTTTTCTATACATTATTTCATGATCGTACTCTAATAATTTCAAAGCACATCTTCCTAATCGGCCAGTTGGATTTTTTAAATTATGAAGCCATTCTAAGGCAATATGATCTGTAATAGCTTTGAATGAATATCCTTCTAAATATGGTCTAAACTTTCTTATTGCCCAGACTACTGCTAAACATTCTTTTTCTGAAGCAGAGTATTTACGTTCTGCGCCATTAAGACCTCTACGTCCAAGCGCTATTACGACATTTTCAGCATTTATATTTTGCGTTAATAATGCTCGTAATCCTGTATCGCTAGCATCGGTTTCAAGTTGGAATTGACTTCCAAAATCAGGGCAGGCAAAAATTGGTGCTGTTGTTAGTAGGTGTTTAATAGTCGTAAATGCATGTTCCTGCTTGTCAGTCCATTCCCACTTTACTTCCTTTTTTAATAGCTTTTGCAGAGGTTCTATAATTTCTGCAAATTTCGGAATAAATTTTCTGTACCATGAAGCCATTCCTACCAATCTCTGAATTTGTTTAACCGCTTTGGTCTTGGGAAATGTAAAACAGGTTCAATTTTATCTTCATCTAATTGTAAACCTTTCTCATTAACTTTAAATCCTAAATATTTCATTTCGAAACAACCAAATTAACATTTGTCTAAACCAATTGTTAATCCCGCATTTTTAATTTTATCTAACACAATTTCCAAATATTTTAAATGTTCTTCGAAATTTTTTGAAACTATAATTATGTCATCGAGATAAAAAAATACATGTCGTTTCAATTCTGGCGTTATTATTTTGTCCATCAAGCTCTGGAATGTAGCAGGAGCATTTGTTAAGCCAAATGGCATTCTCTCAAACTGATACATTCCTTTGCCCGGAACAATAAGAGCTGTAATTGGTTTTGATTCTTCGTCCAGCGGTATCTGGTGCCGATCTTAATGTGTCCAAAATTGCTGACATTATAGGAATTGGGTACCAGACTTTCTTGGTTATTTTATTTACTTTTCTAAAATCTAAAGAAAATCTATATTTTCCATTAGGTTTCTTTATCATTACTATTGGATTTGACCAGTCACTATTGGATGGTTCTATTACTTTTTCTTCTAAAAGTCTGTTTACTTCCTCATACATAAATTCTCTTATTTTTGGGGATACATAATGACATTTTTGTTTAATTGGCTCATGTTTCTGAACATCTATTTTATGGCTAGTTAAATTTGTCGGTTTTAATTCTGTTCCCTGATCTATCACTTTTCTTTTAATCAGGTTCTCTAATTGCACTTGCTGTGCCTCATTTAATTCTACTATTTCTTCAGAAATTTCCTCGCAAAGTTCTAAATTCTTCTTCTTTTCTATTCCTACGCGTGTGATATTATTATTATATATCGCATTATTTCTAAAATTATACCAATTACTTGTTTTAATTTTGAATAATTTTTTTACTATCGAATCATTTTTTTCCTTCGTTTCATCTATAACTGTTCTCCATTCAGAATCCTTTTTCTCTTTATTAAATTCCAATGGGTCTTTGAATTCCTTTTCTAATTTTCTATCTTTATTTCTCGTATATAAATTCGTATTTATTTTACTCTCTGTATTTATTTTATTCCTATCCTTGTTTGTTGCCTTGCTTACTCTCTCTTAATGTTGACTGGCCTGCTTATCTAATCTATGGACGCCCACGCTGGCTCGTGCCAGTGTTGCGTCGCTCGCATTGTAGGGTTTAGGGTGTAGGGCTGCATGCCCCCGTACACTCTGTGTCGGCTGGGGTGCTGGCCGGATCGAGTCTCGTGCATCACCATTAAGAAGGGCTTGGGGTGGGGTGTATGGCAACACGGGAGAAGAGACTTCGCACGGTAGCAAATCTGTATCTTTCTCTCGCACGTGGTTTCTCATGCTTATCTTAGTTCCGAATTTTAATTTAATTTCCTTATTATCCCTACTTCTATTTTCCTCTGTGTCGTTTATCACCGGTTCCTGCATTTTACTTATATTTGATTGTATCGCATACTTAATATTTGATAATTCTGGTAACCACCAATTATTTTTCTCGTAATCCATTTATAAACCTAGTCTTTCTATCATATCGGTTCCTATTATTCCTATAGATCTTAATTTTGACGCCAGTTTAAATAATAAGTATTTTTCCGTATGACTTACTTTGATTGGAATCAAGACTTGTCCTATAATTTTTAATTTCTGGACATTTGCAACCATTAGCGTATCATTTTTTGGTTTTTTAATTTCATAATCTAAACCTTGTATTGTTTTGATAAATTTTTCACCTATGTATGAGTGAGTTGCACCAGTGTCAACACTCTAAATTCATGATCTTTGAAATCTATCATAATGTGAAATCTTGTTTCGTCCGTGTCGTTTGTGTCTGTGTCAAGTAATTCTGACGGTATCTGATTTCGCTGATTATTATCCGTCTTTAATAACCACCGCCTTTGTTTCCCTGGTCTATATTATAACAACAATCACGTAGAAAGTGGCCTACGTTCCCGCAATTGTAGCATGTAATGGGTTCTCGTGATCTATGGTTTAAATTTCGGTTTATTAAATTTGGATCTATGAAATCCTGTCGACTTGGATTCATTTCACCTTTTTTATTGTCCCTACTATTTTCAGAATTTGAATTTTTTGTATCTTTATTTTGACCTTCATTATCTTTTTTGTCTTCTGATTTATTAGTATTGTCTTCCGCGTTATATAAACGCGCTGGTAATTGCGGAGACTTATTTGTTTGTTGTGTCTGTGCGTTTCCTAATAGCTGATCGATTGCATATAATAATTGTCCAGCTGGGTTCTGATTTCTGAAGCAATTATAATGATTATTATTTTTAAATTTAAGATTTCCATTTGGAAATCTCGGTTGGGATTGTAGTTTGTTTTGTTGGTTTGGATAACTCAGTCCAAACTGTTTTTGATGATTTTGTTCATAATTTGGTTTTTAATCTTTATTTTGATTATCGTTTTTGAATTTATTGTGACTTTCTCAATTTTCTATATTTTTTTGTGTTTTTATCATTTTTACTATTATCTTTGTCTAAGATACTTAGTTGTTGACCTCTAATTTTAGACTTGACCAATTCTATTTCCCATTCACGTCCTAAAATTTCCAATTCTGAAAAATTTGAAAAGGCATTTCTAGCAATATAAACATTATATTCAATTCTCAAATTTTCATAAGCTTTTCGCAATTGCCATTCTAGACTTGGTCGCGGCATTAATTTTTCGAATAATTGTTTAATTTCTGTTATGAAAGCATGAATATCTTGTTCTTTTTTCTGATTACAGAAATGTGTTCTATTTTTAATTATTTCAGTACAGCTTTCGTTTAAATATGCATCTTTAAAATCTTCAATAAAATGGTCTAAATTTTGCCAATTATCTTTATTAACCTGAAACCAACTTAAAGCTTCTTCTTCAAAAACAGCATCTAGATTTTCTAAAATATCTATTTCACTAATTTTATAACCTCGCTTGAATCTAAGGAAACTGTTTAGAAAATAAGTAGGGCTGTTTTCCGCATTATTTTTAAATTTTATGGGCCAGTTAGACATTATTTGGAATGGCGTTTGAATCATTCTAAATGGAAAAAGGGTTGCTTGAATTTCATGTGCATTATTTTCATTCGTCTCCTCTCTTCCCCTATCGCTCACTCCAATTCTATCCATTCTACTTTGCCTGTCTGTTTTAAATTGAGGCAAGTTTGATCTTCTTATAATTGATTGCCTTTGAACTGGTCTTGGTAACGAGTATCTATCCCCTTGACCGCTACTTCTATGATTTATTATCCTTTTACTTGTACCTGCTAACGCGTGTCTTTTCGTTCTTGGGATTGTACCCGTATTTTGATTTGGCTGTACGGTCCCCCAATCTAATTCTCTTGTAACCGTTACTGATTCGACATTTATGTTTCTTACTAAATTTTCTTTTCTATCATTGTCTTCGACCAATTGACTCTCAATATTTTCATTTTCTAAATTATTCACACTTGCTTGTGCGTAATCTTCTTCAATTATAATTTCTGGAATTCTATCATTTTCCCTATTATCTCTAACATTTTCTACCGGGCTTGCCATTTTCGGTTTTTACTTCTTTGATGTTGCGCGTGGCCTGACAACGTAGAGGAAGTATCCACTGAGGACGGGAATGCTTTTATGTTGTTTAGCTTACGTCACTCGAACGGTGATTTCGCGTGCCAAATTTTGTGACTGACGCCGCTTTCCTTTTTATCTTTGTCTACCTGAAAATTGTTGTTTTTAATTTAGTTTTTTTAGACCCCTCCCATGTGCAATCCAGCTACATGGAATCCACACAAGGCGTTTTTCATCTAGGTAATGTTTGTTTTATTGAAGGTGGCAGAGCTTGCGAGCACGCGAAGTATACCAGCTATTTTTAACGGACATTTATCACAGTCTACCCGCACTTTTTCGAGCTAATTACATTTCTACCCGCACTTTTTCGAAAATATCATTTTTCATCACACATTTTCACCAACAATTTTTTCATTTAAAAATATTTCATCACCAACAATTCAAAATAATACAAAATTATGGCACACGAGTAATCCATTTTTTTAATTTTTGCATGTTCATCACTTGTTGACTGCGGCAAAGCCAAAATTAGGTGAAAGAGTGAGTATATGCAGGTGGCGAAGACAATATTTCAGAGCCGGCGGTCCTCCTTGGAGATGATGCCGTTTGGTGCGATTGGGTGGAAAGTATGGGATTTATCCTTGCGGATGGCGTGGCGTCGCTCTGGTGTCACTCGTGGGGTGCTCGATTTCGAATGGTGTTACCGGGTTACCGTGTAGGTAGCACAAGACTGAAATTCGAGGATGAGGATTTGGGTATTAGAACCAGGAAGTTAGTCCTCTCCCCACTCCTGGTTCAGGGACTACAGGGTCGTATTCTATCGGGGGTGCATGTAACTTTGTTACAATAAAAGACAAGTCTTTGTAGAATCGTGATCAGATACGTAAAACTGTACTACGATCGGTAAGAAAGAGAGCACAAGATACTTAAAGTATTACCATGAAAGGATGAGAACTCAGAGAGTACCGATAATTTAGCATACGTTCGGTTAATGAGAGATTGTAATTGCAGACTCTAAAACTATAAAATAATTAAGTATATTTAATAACATATAAATGTATACGTATTCCTAATAATCCAATAAAAAACTAACTATATGGAACATGAATACATGCGTAGGACTAAATTAAGGTAATAATTTATCGACATAATGTCATATCACTGTTACTGTTAAAGTATAACCCACCTAGTGGAGAAACATGCGTATAGTCAGACAAGATTGTGACCAAAGTGTCTGACTAGAGATATCGCCTATAGTTAAGTTAGCATATAGAATCCAAACTCCTGAGAGGTCAAGATTCGAGATGCGCGAACGCTGTCCACGGTTGCTGACGATAGCGTAAATCATTCAACGCATTCTTTTGCCCACTAGCATCGCTCTCAGTCGGATAATAATAATGTAACCAAACATATTGACATGTATAAACATTGGGCAGGACCAAACTATACACTATATACACGGCTATAAGAATAGCATTGGCGTGTAAGACGGGTTGCATAATTTTCGGTAAGCCCTGGCGTGGACACCCTGCATATAAACCTCAGAGACATCCCTGTCAATTGTCTTTATCATTCGAACAGTCGTACTGTCCACATCATTTACGAACCGCTTTGACGAACTGGCGTGCTTTTACCTCACCATGAAATATTCCTTAACGAAGAACCGCCGTGATTAAGCCGCGTACTTCTACATCACCGCAAAATAGTAGCATGGAGTCCAGTTTTGAAAATAAAGTCCCTTCGGCTTTCGGTCGTCTTACAAATTGACCTCCGGAGTGTTCGTGAAAGTCAACTAAAAACACCCGGTAGAATTCCATCGATATTCTACGACGTATCGGGGATATAATCGATAAACAAATCAATCTTGCCCTTTCGGGCTGGAAGGTAGCGTAAGTTTTCACTTATTAATTATACTGTAACTCATTTCTACTCTCATATTATAATGAATAATTGTCATATAATCAGCCCTTGTAACCTCCCTCATTCTAACATTTTTCAACCTACCCTCGCCTTTGCTGAGAACGTAGCAATGACTGCCGCCTTCGAGAGTTCGTAGCGTCACGAAAAAACTTAAGAATGTTTGCATCTCGGTGAACCTTATCAAAATAAATGTGGAAACAGAATCGATTGGGATTAAGTGATTATGTGAAAAATACGTAAGATTACTAACTGAATATTTGTATGTCTACGTTAGCGTGATTTGGTTTTCGATTTTTATAAAACAGAAGGATTTTTTGAATCAAATGAACAAAGAATCCAGCAAAATTCACATTGCAAATGGCTTGCCATGGAATTTTCTAGTCATGTGATATTTAGTATGTTAATAAACTACTAAATAATTCACACAAGATGATACAATTCCATTGTAAGCTATTTACAATGTACTCTTTGAATCTGAAATAGTGAAAATTTCACTATTTGAATTAGTGAAAGCTGTTTCACTATAAAAATAGTGAAATCACTTTTTTCCACTATTTCAATTAGTGAATTTAACTATTTACATAGTGCAATTTTCACCGGCACTCAATTAGTAAAATGTGATTAGTGAAATCCACTTTTCGGATTAGTAAAATCTTCTAATGAAATCAGTGAAACCGTAAAACCACTAGTTGAAATAGTGAATTTCACCATTCCATAGTGACCCACATTTTTTAAATTTAAATAACGGAATTCACTATTTCAAATTCAGAGAGTACATTGAGTTGGGTCGCTTATGGTGAGAAGAACTACAATCAAGTTTTGATTAAATAAACCAAACTCTTTCCTTAGACCAGCAAAAACACTTATTTGAATTAACTAAAATATTCTCTTGGATAGAGCAAAATATTTGCTTGGATTAACTAAAATATTTACTTGGACCAACCTAAATGTTTGCTTGTATCAAGAAAAACATATGGTGTAATCAACTGAATTTTACTAACCAAAAACTTTACTTGAGTCAACCAAATATTTTGTCATTCATATAATAATATACGATATACGATATACGATTCGCGCGTCACAACTCACCCCCCTACTCCCAGAGTGAATATCTCGGAAAATATAATTGACAAAGGAAAAGTGAATACTATGAGTTTCTATGCATATTCTATGTAAAAGCTGTCAGCAAAAATTCATTTCTTGCTGATGCACCTTTTTCAGAATAATCGTCAGAATCCATTTTGTGGGGATGTCTTCCACGATTGAGGGGCATTTTCACCCTTCATCCTGAGTGAAAATTATTATTTTTTAACTTCTCACGCCTTCAGGAATATGTATGGCAAATATTAATAATTTATTATTCTTTTTTTTTCAAAGTTTATGAGTGTTAAAAACTTGTGGTCCACCACATTTACTTTTTTCACCTCTAATGATCAGCCCCATTATACATATGCACAGTGTTTCCGTTGCTCTAGGTCTTAATTTATTCAAGTTTTTCATCGATGTTTGGAAATTAAAAAAAAATGGATTTTCAAATTAGCGTACAGGTTTTTTTTTTGTTTTACATTTTACAATGCATATTTAGCAATACAATTCAAAAAGTTTTATCAAAATTGGTGGAAAGCCGCCAGGTTCTCAGGTTTTTCATTTTTAACGTCTGACGTGACTCCTCTATCAGGGCTGTGCAGGGTTAATATAGCTCCGATATTTTTATTGTTCATACATTCTTTAAGGTATCAATCATAATTCCTCAGAATTGTACATGATAAAAACGGCTCTTTGCTTATGACTGTAATGTAATATTACACCTTTTGTTCATGTTAAAAATGCCTGAGTCAGTTATAATATCACATAAGCGGCATTGGTTAAAGGGATGATGGGCTTGAATATGATACGCAAATCACCGACTTCCGCGTTTTGCACGTTACGTGTACAAGCGAAACTCGTTCGAACTTGCATAAAAAGCATGTAACATTGCGTCATTTTCTCAATAATTCAAGTAATATGACACCATTCTGAAAATAATTCTCTGAATACTATGTAACTGAAATACGATTGTTTTTATATTAAATTCCTTAATACCTATAAATTATTACATAGGAAACGGGGGTCTCTTTCTTTTACGGCTCAGATCAAAGGATGATATTTTTCTCAGTAACACGTGTAACATGGTACCATTTTCAAAACAATTCACTGAATTCTATGTAACTTGTTACCATTTTTTTTACATTAAATTCCTTTGCACCAATAAGATATGACATAGGAAACGTATGTGGGGGGGGGGGCGGTCTTTTTTTTACGGGTCATATCAGTAGTATAACAGGGGGACTTCTGGATATAGATTCCTGCACCGACATGTTACCGACATCTAGAATTTTCGCAAGGTGGTTGGCCTGGAAGTTTCTAGAAGGAATTTGAAGGTTATATGTTTAGTGTGGAAGATGGATTTCTCAGAATTGATAAGTGGGGGTAAATATTTTTGAGGGTATATGTAAAAATTTCTTGAGGTGATTGAACTCGGCAGCTTCTGGAAGGAATGTGAAGGTTATTTGTTTAGTGAGCAAGATATTTCTCGGAATTGATCAACGTATGGTGTGAAAAATGAGTCTTTTAGGGTGACATTTAATGCGTTGACCCTCTGACCCTCACTGGTTATGTATGAGAAAAGCGTTGCTTCGAATTGAAGCACGTACGAAATATTTTAATTTATTTTTTTTCTCAAGACTCTTTCCGTTTCTCTTATCGATTGGGGGACCACCTGCAAAATTAAAGATCGTAACCTACGCAGTATTCGTAGGGTCTAATCACTCGTTATGTTTGACGAAAGCGTTCCTTTGATTTTAAACATAGGGGGATATTGTATTTCATCTCGAGGACACATTCTTTTCCCAAGACTGTTTCCGTTTCTGTAACCTATCGGGTCACCTAAACGTCTAGAATTTTCTAGACTTTTAAGACAGAGAAAGCAATAATGTGTTAGAGAGATATAGTGAATAAATCATGAATATAAAAGAGGTGAATTGTACTTCATCCTCACTCGTCTTCTGCAATCTGATTGATGAAGAAAAAAGTCTGAAAAACAAAGTGAACTACGAATTCGGTTGAGTGAACATTTGAAGAATATTCAAGAATTAAAGAACTTTATTAGGAAAAGATCTGAGTTTAATTCTTTATTGAAAAAGTTTGAGTCTGTAAATCTGAGTGAAAGAAATGGATTTTTCAAAATTAAATAAAGCTGCTAATGTGGTGCCAACAAAGAAGCTGAAGGATCTCACCGTTGGAGGCTTTTATCAAATTTCCAGTCTGAGGCGAGTTGAAACCAAATACGGACCTAGGATTGTTGTTGAAATTGAAAATAGCTACATTGTGTTTCTACCTCAACGAATGGTTCAAGTCTTTGATGAAAATTCAACATTGCTTGAAGATTTGAAAAAAGAGGCTGCTGAGAAGGAGGTTTTCATAAAATATCTAGGAGGGAAATTCAGTCAGATTGAATTCGTTTCTACAGGTGTGGATGAGGTTGATGTTTCAATAATCAATATGCCATACATCCCTAAAAGTCAAATGGTGATGGCAACCACATATAATTTGGATCCATCGTTTACGAAGCAAGCTGTCATTGGACTGGATGTTGATAGAGACGGAAATTTATCATCATGTATCAAATTTATGAGTAGTCATCCTTGAAGTTGCATCGTTCTTAGTAAAGAAGACTGGGAAGTGTTTAAAAGTTTCTTTAAAGTTTTTGAATTATTTTTCAGTGGTGAGCAATGTAATCTGAATTGTAATTTAATTAAATGTGAAAATTTTCAATTACGTTTTGGACTGTATCTCGGTGAAAATGTGATTTCATTACAACAACCAGGAACGAGTGATTCGCATTACCCATTTCTTTTGCGAAAAACAACTTTTGCTATACTCTGTGAACTTAAAAATTGTATAA
Source organism: Andricus quercusramuli (assembly GCA_932178445.1). Classification (NCBI taxonomy): domain Eukaryota; kingdom Metazoa; phylum Arthropoda; class Insecta; order Hymenoptera; family Cynipidae; genus Andricus; species Andricus quercusramuli. The sequence goes on from CAKNXH010064116.1 coordinate 142,394, forward strand.
CACATTGTTTGTATGATTTGTTAATAGAACCATTTGTAACTATATTAGATATGATTATTAAAACTATAGCTGAGTCACTTTGGGATGAAAAAAATGTTGTATATACTGAAAAAGAAGTTGAGTGTTATATTGTAAAAAAATATCAATTATTGAAAAAGAAGGCTGGATATAGAACTTCGTGTAGGTATTTTCATACTTTTTTTCTGGAAATTGTCACATTTAAGATGGAATATTTAAGGCGACAAGTTTTACAAAAATTGTCTGAATTAACAATGTTAGGAAATAGTTTTGTATAAAAAAAAAATATGTATACATGTATCTGTTCCATGACATTGCTTTAAATAAAAATAATAATTATAATTATCACTCTTGTTATTATTAATATTAAGGAATTAAAAGGAATCAAAAGCGGATGAAATGGAGAACCAAAATTTTATTGAGGAAAAATAATGAGTACACAAATTTCTTACATATTAATTATATACTAAACTTATCAATCCAACTATTATGGTGATTCTCAAATCCTAACCATTTTACATACATTTTATTTCCTTTCTTTCGAAGTACTTTTTCCACCAAATAAATATCTGGATATTTGACTTTAGTTAATTCTTCCTCATAAAAACAACCAGATACAGGATTATTTTGATAATCTTCAATTAAATACGTTACTGGTTGAGTATTTTTTATTTGACTAATTGAAAATATTTCAGTTGTCCAATTTGGTGTATATCCTTTCTCAAAAATATGTTTAAATTTACTAATTCTTACTTTATCACCAACTTTAAACTTTTTTTGCGTAAAATTTCTACTTGCTACAAACTTTTTAAATACATTTACTAACAATTTATTCTCATTTCGTTTCGTAACATCATTTGGTTTCATTTTAATTGTTCGATGTTTGGTATTATTATAGGAAGAAACTAAGTCTGACAAAATATTTAACCATACGTGGTTACCATGCAAGCTGAACTGAATCCACATTTTATTTTTCAGAGTTCGGTTGAATCGTTCACAAATTGATGCTTTTAAATTACTGAAAGTTGAATACATGTTAACATTATACTGTTTCATAAGATTTTCAAAGGTTGAATTGTAAAATTCTCGACCCTTATCTACATGTAAATTTTTTGGAACACGTCCTTTCACAAGGATTGATTTCATCGCAGCTGTCACATCTTCACTTTTTTTAGTTTTTATTGGAATTGCCCAAGCGAATTTTGAAAATATATCAATAACCGTTAATATATATTTGTATCCCTTATTCTCACATTCATATGCCAACATTTCAACTAGGTCTGCCTGCCAGGTTTCATCAATACCACGGATATCAACCTTTCGACGTTGATAATTTTTTCTAGCAGGTCTATGAAATTCCTTCACCACTTGTAGTTTCTTCTCATCCATGTTTAAGTGCATTCAGTTTGGAATCCAGTTGAGAAATGATTTCAACATTTCGATACACTAGGTCTTCAGTTGCTTTTAAATCATTTTTAAATTGTTTCCTAAATACACCTATAGATGATTCTTGAGCTTTAATCATCATGTTATTGTTTACCACTTCAGTTCGTAAAGAAGCTATAATGCCATAGATTTCACTACATTCTTGTTTCAATACACGATGCATCAGACTTAAATTGATTGCATCATTTTGATTTTCAGCTTCACCCACGTTACATAACTTTTTGTTCTCAATATTAAAGTGTCCATCCGATGTAATTTTGAATCCAATACCGGGTGGTCCATGATTTCTAATTTCAGCTCCTTTAAACTGACGTCCAAATACATCGATACTCATCGTAGAAATGATAGTCATTTTAATGATACACTAATTAATAAATAATTTCAGCTTCCCGTAATTCCTCAATAATAGATATAATTTCATTTGCATGACTGGGATTTCCGGCTGCTTGAGACGCTACTAGTAAACGTAATCGATCCACTAATTCATTTGGATGATCCCAATAAACGTAATCTAATTTACTACCCTTATTATCGATCATATATTTTGGTATTAATCCTTTCCCCAATGTAGAACTTTTTCTTTTTTCTTTTTTAACTTTAGAAGGAGATTCAAGTACAATTTTTTCTATAATATTTTTAAATTTTGAGGACTCACTCTTACGAAGTGCTTGATCAGCTCTGTAATGTTTTCGATGTGCATTCGTTGAAATTATAATCTGTTTATAATTTTCGAGGTCATGATCATCTATAATTATATTATTTGGCTTCTTTTTGAATAAAAGTTCAAGCAAACCTTCACTATTTGGGTACTTCTCATCACCCACATAAAAATAGTTTTGACTAAAACTTATCGGTGTGTTACCAATCATTAACCTATTTTTAGATAATTTTCGAACACCGTATGTATTATCTAAATCCTTATTTCTCTCCCCTAACATACGAAGATAATTACTTGCTATATCATTCCATGAAGTAGAAGCAGTTGATTGATCTAAATCTTGTGTATTTTCAAATGATTTTGATCCTACAGCTGATTTAAATGAAGATTCATGGTAATCACTTTGCTCAGTTTCCTCCTCCTCCTCTTCCTCTCCACTTATTTCTCCATCATTCTTTTTTTCTTCTTGTGGGAAATAATCCTGTGTAAAGTCTTTATTGTTCACTTCATCCTTAACTGAATTAAGTTTGTTAACATTTTTAAAATCATCAACTATTTTCTCAAGTGGTGCAACAACTGGCTTAAAAGTATCACTTAAAGTTTGTTCAAATGATTCTTTACCTAATTTCATCATTCTATGTTTTTTTCGAATGACTGCACTAGCCTTAGCAATTTGATGTAAAATATCTTTTTGAGAAGACATGTTGATACATTAAAGTTCTAATAGGTACTGCCCCCCTTTTTAATTAGTTGTTTAAATTTATAAAGCAGTCAAATCCTTTTCTGTATCTACCTTGACTAAAATCATTATCTTTATCAATTACTACAAAACCATACTTATTTTTATTCCAGCAAGTTAAACATAATTCCTTAAATTTAACATAAGACATATCAGTATTCACATGATCATCATATATATGTTTGAGATTCATTTCATCTTGTTTAAATAATACCAACAAATTAACATTATCGCGTATTAAATGCTTTGGAATTCGAGCATAAGTCTGACATAAGTAGAAACAGTCAACGTTCTTGTGGCGACCCATGGCAAAGAAGGCTTTAATGTTATCTTGCTTCTCACATGCCACATCATCAAATATAAATATTGAGTTAGGTCGTGCCTCACTAGGTGTCACTACTTCACTATGCTCGTTGTATGGAAAGTATTCAACCCCATCCACCAACTGTAGAACTTTCTCCAAAAATGTATATTTTGGTTGATTTAAAGACTTTGAGTATACATACACATTTTCAAATCTTAACCCGTTCGGATGTGTGAGTAGAGTAAGTAAAGCATTCGTTTTCCCACAATTGGATGGTCCACAAAATATAGCTCGTACACTATTTGGTAGTAAATCCCCATGTCGTTTCTTTTCCATACTTTTTAGAGGTTGTGTGATATCATCAAAATTTACCATAGGTAGTTTCGTTGGTTGTGCTTTAAACTCCATCTCAAATGCAACTGAATGAAAAAAACTATAAATAATATGTTTTATAAAATTACTAATCAGTTTGAAAAGTCTTCTCACTTGGTTATAATCATGCGTGTAAAGACAAAAAATAAAGTCAGTTGTAAACGAACATTCAAACGAAGTAGACGTGGCGGTGGATTAATTAATAAATTAATAAATAATTTTCCTGTAGAATTACATATACCAGGTTATCAATATTGTGGACCTGGTACAAAATTAACAAAACGTCTTGCTCGAGGAGATCCGGGTATCAATCCTCTAGATCAAGCGTGCAGAGAACACGATATTGCTTATTCTCAAAATAGGGAAAATATTGAGGTGAGAAACATAGCTGACAAAAAATTAGCTGAAAAGGCTTGGAATCGCGTTTTAGCTAAAGACGCAGGATTAAGTGAAAAAGCTGCAGCGTGGGCAGTAGCAAACACAATGAAGCTTAAGTCAAAAATGGGTATGGGGTTGAAAAATAAGAAGAAAAAAATGGATATAGGGTTGAAAAATAAGAGAAAAAAAAGGGCGGTGTCTAAAAATAAGAAATTAGCATTACGAAAAATTGTAACAGCTGCTAAAGAATCAATGATTGTTGGTAAGGATGCAAAATCAGTAATTAAATCAGCTCTTCAAGGTGCGCGGGCAGCCGTAAGAAAAGCTGGAGGGAAGCGTAACATAAAGAAACCTCGAATTCTACCCACACCAACTAAAACTGGTGGTATTTTACCGTTTCTTATACCACTTTTTGCAGGACTTAGTGCAACCGGGGCGTTAGCTGGTGGGGCTGCAGGTGTAGCTAAAGCAATAAATGACATGAGTGCAGCTAAAAAACAACTTGAAGAAACGAAACGACATAATCAAACTATGGAATCTATCACAATGGGAAAGGGTTTATATTTGAAGCCTTATAGACAAGGCTTAGGTCTACACTTTAAATCTCAAACCCCCAAAAATTCAAAAAACTGAAAGTAACACTACCACATCGAGCTCTAACTGATATAGATTTACTTAGGTATGCAAAATCTCTGAAAATTCCATATTTTCGTGGGGTTTTTATGCGAAATCAATTACCTTTAAATGGACCTCATAAACGAGAATCAGGTATTGTTAATCTTGATGATAAAAATGGATCCGGGGCGCATTGGGTTGCATATAGAAAGGTTGGGAATGAAGTAATTTATTTTGATAGTTTTGGAAATCTACGTCCACCTTTAGATCTCGTTAATTTTCTCGATGTTGGTAGTATAAAATACAATCATGAAAGGTACAAGAATTATGATACATTCATATGTGGGCATTTATGTCTAAAGTTTTTATGTAACCAGATGAAATTTAAAAATTCGTTCTGCTTATATAAAAGAGCATAATAAAATTTTTTCAAGTCAGTTAAATAATTACCCGCATCATGGACGATTCTTTTACATTAAAACTATCAGGAAACTCTTCTATACTAGAAGTGCAATATTTTCCACCGATTGACCTTTCATCTAATAAAAATTATGCTCTAGGACTTGTGGAATTTTTAACATTTAATTCAATTCCAAATGTGGATGTTGGTTGCAATAAATTTTATGTTGATGATAAAGAAATTGTTATTACCACGGGTAGCTATGAAATAAATGATATTCAAAGATATTTACAAAACGTTTTAGCTCAGTATGGCATTGAAATTCATATTGAACCTAACAATAATACTTTACAGAGTGAGATTTTGTGTAATTATAATATAAACTTCAAACCTAAAGATTCTATAGGTCGTCTGTTGGGGTTCACACATCGTGTGCTTGAAGCTAATAAAGTCCATGAATCTGATTCACCGGTGTCAATAATAAAAGTTAACTCTTTGAGAGTTGAATGTAGTATAACTACAGGTGCATATATCAATAATCAGAAGGTGCACACAATTCATGAATTTTTCCCTAAAGTGCCTCCAGGATATAAGATAGTAGAAGTCCCATCACACGTCATTTACTTACCAGTCGCAGTCAAAACAATAGATCAAATTCAATTACGAATAGTTGATCAAGACGGAAATTTAGTTAATTTTCGTGGAGAGGTTATAACAGCTAGACTTCATATTAAATCATTACGATAAAAAAA
>CAKNXH010064118.1:0-56392 GCA_932178445.1 Andricus quercusramuli
TCTCCACTCTACTCTAAGGGTTCGGGGTGGTGGTAAATTCTGACGTCATGGAATAGAATTTACTACCACCCCGAACCCTTAGAGTGAAGTGGAGACTCTTGGTGGGAGAGATGCAGCGAGCGATCCACACGTGTTAACGGAGCTGGATTCGAGAAATTTCCCCTCGCTGGTGACCCCTGGTATACAGCATGCTCGCCCGACAGCGTCATGCCGTCGCGACTCGAAGTCACGCATAAGTTTTCTAGAGAGAGAGCAGAAGAGAACTGAAGATCCGATTGATAAGCTGCTTCCAGAACCGATTCTCGACCATTCAGCGCCGGTTCCAAATTACCGGTTCTGAGACACGGAGACTCGTTTCTTCGCAGGAACCGGAACCGGTTCGACCGTCCCTATTATAGTTCGGCCTACCCGTCGATCAGAACCGTCTCTAGACGTCTGTTCAACTTCTGTGTTCATTTACTCACTTTTCTGTTAGTGGTTATGACAACTTCTTTGGAGTCAGATATTTACGAAATTTAATTATGATGTTAACCATAACTACCATTTACTTGGAACGCATCTATTTCATACAGCCTTGACAGAATCGGTGATTGTTGATTCATATCTTTGTCGCCCCTTAGAGGCAGCACCTCTTGGACATTCAAAATAGCGCAAGGTGTTGAAATATGAATTCGATATGATTCTATGTTTGTCAGTATTTGATAATACAACTATATTAGATGAATCAAGACAAGCGCTTGATACGAGCCCCTTTTTGGTATCGAGTTTGTGTGAAGGGGAGTGATCAAAAGAGGCGGACGCGTGTTGCAAGCGTGTCATGTCAGCCTCTGTGTAGTCTGTCGGTCTAGGCTTGATGCGAGGTTAGAGGCCTAGCCGTGGATCGTACTGATTTGTGATGTGACTCGTGTTGACAAATGATGGTTGTTTTCTCCGAGGAAAGAGTCCAACCTTCCCATCGAACGGTGGCCCGCAAGCCGACGCGGGTCACGCCTAATCGGTCGGCCACTCCCTGGATGGGCCAACTCGCGTCAGGAGACGGAGGGCCACGATCCGTGGTGGGTCCGCGACCGCTTGCCCATAGAGTTGAAAAAGGAGACAAGAGAAAGGTGGAAAGAGAAAGAGAGTGACCCCGAAGATCTGGGGAGGCAAACCCAGGGCCACAATAAAGAGAGAGAGAAGAGACAGAGAGTAACCCCGAAGACCTGGGGCAAACCCAGGGTCACAGAAAAGAGAGAGAGGAGAATTTGCTGTCAATTTAATTTGGTTTTATTGACGGTAGTTACAAAGAGCAGAGGAGGCTCAGAGTAGCTATCGCCATAAGAATTCAAGTCTTAACACGAGTTGGTTCTGAGAAGAGAAGTGAGTGTCGACTCTACTCAGAGCGCCGGTATGTATTCACGCGAGTAGGAACGCCCTCGACCGAGGAAGGCGGCAGCTGCCGGGCTCTGATTGGCCCCTGACTCTCGCAACGGAGCGTTGGGGACACCGCACTCCGTGCTGCCTTACTAAGCCTTCGAGCGTCCTCGCGCTTTTTCAATATTAAATCTAAATACAAATAATACAATTTTTCTTAAACGAATAGTTCGACAATAAAAATAAAATAGAAATAACACTAATTTTTACAAAATTGTTCAAAACAAATCTTAAATATAAAAGAATATAATTCTGGATTGATAGGAATAATTAAAATTTAAAATATAAATCACAAAGCTAAAATGTTAGAATCTCCCGGGTATTTTCCTATCTACAATGATATTTACATATGAGCGCCTATTCTAATCTTAAAATTAATAAAAGATTTCTTTCTAGAATCAGGCCGCAAGTTTCAAATAAAAATTGAAGAAAGTTCCGGGCCCGGTGTACATGACCTCGAGCACGTCGGCCAACGGGTGCCTACGTGCCCGAGAACTTTCCACCGGTCCGGCTGCGTTTCCCAAACAAATGCCTACGTGCCGAAACACATTCGAGAGGGATTTAGCGTGTCCTTGCGAGCCATTGTCAAAAGGGAAAAAACGGGGAATTTTACCATGATTTATAGCTTCTTAATGGTTCTCAATATGCGCCTTACTGGCTCACAACACGCTCACAGAAAAGGGTAAATTGAGGGAGACTTGGTATTTTCCGAGTGAAAACCAAGTTTGTAGCTTGAGAAATTTCTTAATCTGAATTTCAATTTGATACTCAGTTTACTTTTATGATTTGCACGTGTTTTTGAAAGAATGATTGTCATTTCAGATTTTGTTTTCAGCTCAGTTTGTGTTAAGATCAAATTCTTCTGTGCTGTCTATGTTAAGTCATGCACCAGCTCTGTTTTTGTATGTATCAACCTTAAAGTTCTTGCAGATCTAACCTTGTCAGTGCGCTGACCTTGTGTGACTGTCATTTCAAAAGTCGTAACTATACTTACTAGTCTATGGTCTTCCAAAAAAAAGGAATTTCGATCAGTGACGTGGCAGTTTTTATAAATGACTTAAATTACTGATTTTCCGAATGCTTAAATGGAGACAAGTTTCTGCAATTGATTGAAAGGCGCCTTCCAATTCTACCATTGTGCAGATAAATGTATCTATTTTGTACTATTGCATCTTGGGGCTTATTTTATTGTGCGGCCCTTGAATTCATATTATTATCATCAGTTTGAAATGCGGAAATGAGAATGAAGGAACGTACTTTGAATCTGCCCTATGCATCGCTCTCACTCTTTCTGTTCACTTAGCATCCGGAGGGGTATCTTAGTTCAAATATATAAAACAGATGGCGCTCCAATCAGGTAGGCCTATTTTTGCATTGTTATGTATTGGCAAAAACGGTTAATATCCTATTGAAAGTGATTTATATCCGAGAAATAGGGGAAATTGACAATTCGAATGTTAAGAATTTGTGGCCGAGTGAATTATCTGTGTTACTGAAAGTTTGTCAAAATTTTTATTGCGAAAATGTGTTAAAATAATAGTAATTCAGAAAAGTGTCATTATTTCTTGTACCAAAAGATTTGAGAGAAATTAAACTGTGGCAACAGGCTATACAGAAAGATGACATTATTTTACGACATAGACATGCAGTTTGTGAAAAGCACTTTTGGGAAAGTGAAATAATTTGGAAGGCGGGAGTTTAAGGTCCGGATGGTAGCGCAATGTCCATGGTATGTTAATTTTGTTTCTTATTATTTTTTATATTTATTTTGTTTACTCACATGGTTCTTATTAATTTCAATCAATTATTAATAAAAAAGATCACCAGGAAAGATCACAAATGTTCATAGTAAGGGAGCGTTCACATATTACGTGACATTACCAAACTATAATTTCTAAACTTTTTTACATTTTCAAAGATATATGAAAAATTAAATTATAGGGAAAACTTATTTTGAAGAATTCGAAAAAACAAATTGAAGCTTTTTAGCAAATTTGAAAGATTTTGAGAATAAGTGTTTGAAAATATTTCTGGGAAAATTTTTAATGGTTCTTCTTTTTAATAAAAAAGTTAAAGTTGAAAAACGGAATCAGACACAAACAAAATGAAAGGAGAAAATTTGTTCGACCAAAAGGGATCCACAAATTTGTTACAGAAACTTGTTTTTAAAATATTTAAAAAAATAAGAACTAACTTTTTGGGAAAAGGGCGCAAACTGCAATAACATTTTATTAAACAAAATTTATCGCCTAAATCATATCCGCAAATTTGCTTAGAACGAATTAACGCTAGGATGCATATTTTTAGTTTGAATTGTAAAAAATAACATTGAAAATAAACAATTAGGATTATTGGGAAAACGACACAAGTGGCAATAAAATGGTTAATAACAAAATGGATTTCTATAGGATGTCCACTTTTTTAATTATAAAAACAAGACGAAGAAAATACGTATTTCCCTGGCGGACCGAACGAACGGAGCGGATACGCTACAGCGTATCCTTATAGTATCCACATCGTATCCTCTCCGTGTCATGCAAGAAAAACTCATTAAAAAAGAAAGATTAACATTTCACTTGTTGAAATTCGGATTCTACGTGAAATTTTGAGTTAAAAGGTCACAGAGTAATCGCAATAGTTTTTCTTGCAACATGAAAAACTTTTAATAAATATAATACTTATCGATGACGTGCGCTGAAGGCGACTTCAAACGCATCGTCATTCAGTAGCAGTTCATAGACTTTATCCGTCGACGATGCGTTTGAAGTCGCCTTCAGCCCACGTTATCGATAAGTATTATATTTTTTGAAAGTTTTTAATGTTGCAAGAAAAGCTATTGCGATTACTCCATGACCTTTTAACGCAAAATTTCACGTAGAATCCGAATTTCAATAAGTGAAATGTTCATCTTCCTTTTTTAATGAGTTTTTCTTTCATGATACGGAGAGGATACGATGTGGATACTATAAGGATACGCTGTAGCGTATCCGCTCCGTTCGTTCGGTCCGCCAGGGTTCTCAATACCAATGCATATTATGAATTTTAATCATTCAAAATAAAAATGATACATTCCTGAGGGTAGCTGAGAATGAAAAGAAATTGAAAATGAACAGATATTGAAGTTATCGTGATAAATAAAATGTGCACTTTATATTACAATATCTGGATAAGACATCCCAGGCCGATCGGCAATATCTGAATAAGCAATATTATTTTGATGAACTAATTGTTTGATGACTTGTTCATTAAAATAAGTTCAACGTGGGCCAGTGCGAGGCATCCAGGATTTTTTGCAAATCCACAAAAACTTTTCTGTTTGAAGTTAAATTTCATTCCTTGATGAATCATTTAGAAGAAACATACAACAGGCTAATCAGACAATTCATAGGGCATTATTCTTAGTTTACTTTAAACATAAATTATTTGATTTTCTCTAGATAAAATCATGACACAAGTGAGCGAGGAATTAGCTAACACTGAATACATTATTTAACACAAAATAAAATTTATGATTTCAACGAGCTCCAAAAACAAGCCTTGACGATCTATGTTAGGGAGGATGAGGCAAGTATGCCAATAAAGTTGTACATACACGAAAAGTAAGAATATTCATTAGTTTCGCTAGTCTAAAAATTTGACGTTCATCAATTTTTCGTGTAGTCCGGAAGAATGAAGATCCATTTTACTGTGGTCCTCACCTTAGTTGTTATTCTTAATTCTATTGGTGAGTATAAGATAAATCAGTGTCATGCTGTATGCTACTTTAGAATAATAGAAAGACATTTTAGCACTCAATTCTTACACAAATGTAATAAATGACCATATTCCCATCTGGAAATTTGATTTTCAAATTCCAAAAGTAAAGACGAATTTTATTTATATATACATACTCTAAATATATGTTGCTCCTCTCATCCCTCTCTGTCCCCTGAACTACACTGTTCAAAGTTTCTGCTGAAAACTTCCAATAAATGTATTGGAAGTTTATTCCCGAAACGTAAGGTGACGCTTCACTAGAAAATGTTGTAGTTTCAAAATTCTGGTATTGTGATGGTACCTCACATGTTTTGGAATTGTACAATACATATCCAGTAGCCAGTAATACTTCTGTATCATATTGATGGCTGGATATCTCGACACCTGTTGAACCCAAAAATTAAAAAAAAAAAACATGTAAGTAATTTCTCAGGAATTCACAGAATTCCCCGAATTCATAGAATTCACAGAAGTCATGAAATTCAAGGATTTCACGGAATTTACGGAGTTTACGGAATTTACGCAATTCATGGTATGCCAGGAATTCATTGAAGTCGCGGATTTCATGGAATTCACGGAATGCATGAACTTCAAGGAATTCATGGAATTCATGGAATTCGCGAAATTCACAGAACTAACACAATTCACGGAATTCAAGGATTTCACTGAATTCAAGGAATTCACAAAATTCATGAAATTCATAGAATTTGAGGAATTCAAGGATTTCATGGAATTCGCGTAATCTATGAAATTCACGGAATTCATGGAATTCGCGTAATCTATGGAATTCACAGAATTCATGGAATTCACAAAGTTCATGAAATTCATGGAATTCACGGAATTCATGAAATTCAAGGAATTCATGAAATTCAAAAAAATCATGGAATTCATGGTATTCATTGAATTCGCGGAACTCGAGGAATTTGCGAATTCCAAGGAATTAACGAAATACAAGAAATTCACGAAATTAAAAAAATTCACGATATTTAAGGAATGCACGGAATTTGAACAATTTACAGAATTCATGGAATTGAATGTATTCACGGAACTAATGAAATTTGAAAAATTCGTGGACTGCATGGTATAAACTCTTTGAATTCCGTGAATAACTTGTATGCCACGAATTTCTTTAACACCTTGAATTTCATGAATTCCGTGTATTCCGCGAATTCGAATAATTCCGCCAGTTCCATGAATTCCATAAATTCTGTAAATTCCTTGAATTCCATATACTACGTGAATTTAGTAAATTCCACGAATTTCGTGAATTTCTTGAATTCAATTAATTAATTAATTATACCATTAAGCCTTTTCCCTTCCGGGGTAGGCGTGACTTTTTCGGTTGGAAAGTAGTGGAATAGGTATATAGGTATGAGGTTGATCGGTATATGGGTATAGGGTGGATGGGTATGTAGGTGTTATGTATAGATGTTTTAGATTGATCTGGAGTTCTCGTGTTATTTATATAAATTACACGTTCACTCCGCAACACTGCTCCTACCCAGGTTGCTGATCAATCTCTCTAGCGATCAACCCAAGTGAGGAGCCTCACAAAATTATTATGTATGGTTCCCCACCTAGGCCCATTAGTATCCAAGGTCTTTGTTTCAGGTATCATTCACTCTATTGTCACTCAGTTTGTAAACTATTTGTCGCCACATATTTCTGTCCGGGCATACTACTCTAGCTTCATTCACGTCCATGCATTTTTTCATGCAGGCTCTTGTATTTCTATGGCTTCTTATGTCTCTTCGTATTAGTGTCTCATTCACAGATTCTAACCATTCTTTCGGCGGTCTACCTCTGGGCATTTTGCCATTTACTTTACCTTTATACACTTGCTTGGTCAGTCGTTCATCCTTCATTCTTTCAAGATGTCCGAACCACCTTAGCTGATTTCTTTCCCATATGTCAACTAGTGTCTCCCCTGTACCACATTCTTCGAGGATTGTCTCGTTTCGCACTTTGTCCATCAGTGTTTTCCCGCATATTATGCGCAGAGGTTTCATGCCGATCGCGTTGATTTTACTCCTGTCTTTTTCTTGACAGGTCCATGTCTCGCTACCGTATAGTACAGTCGGTACGAAAATAGAGTTATGTATGGCCATTTTAGCTTTTTTTGATATGTTTTTATTTGTGAGGATGGACCTTGCTCTACCGATAACTTGCTTGCCCTTATTTATGCGCCTATCTAATTCCCCATCTATTTTTCCGTCGTTAGTGAATAGACTACCTAGATATACGTACTTGTCAACTTGTTCTAATTTCTCATAATTTAGAACTATGTTGCATATTGTTTTCTCACTTTTTCCCTCAAACACCATGACTTTCGTTTTATTCACGTTAATTTTGAGGTCCATGTTCTTCATGCTTGTATTAAGTTTATTCAACATTCTTTGCAAGTCTTCGACTGATTCTGCCATAACAATCTTGTCATCCGCGAAAGCCAACCCACGTACCTTGACGGTTTCGAGATCTACACCTTTTTCGTCGAAGAGGGCAGTTCTAAGACACTTATCCATGAATATGATAAAAAGCCACGAGGACATAACGCATCCTTGTTTCACGCCTTGCATAATATCGAACCATTCACTCTTTTTCCCATTTACCCTTACATTCGCTTTACTACCTGTATATATTGTTTTTATTGCTTGTAGGAGCCCTCCATTCACTCCATACTCTTTAAGGTCTTCCCAAAGTTTACTTCTATTTACCGTGTCGAATGCTTTTTCTAGATCGATAAATGCACAGAAGACTTTCTTTCCTACTCTCAAGCTTTTTTCTGCGACCTGTCTTAGGCTAAATATCTGATCCGTACATGATCTTCCTGGCATAAATCCACTTTGGACTTCCCATATTTTCTCTTCTGTAATTTTCATTACCCTACGGATAAGTATTTTTGAGTATATTTTACTTACGGTACTTAGTAGGCTGATACCTCTGTAATTACTGCAGTTGCTTTTATCTCCTTTTCTTTTGTATATTGGTACGATAATCACTTTTCTCCAATCGTCTGGGACTTCTCCCGTCTCGATACATAAATTTATTAATTCGCACAACCTGTGAGGTATGCACTCGTCACCGTATTTAAGCATTTCAGCGCTAATATTGTCTATACCCGCAGCCTTACCGTTTTTCAAGTTCTTAATTATATCTCTGACCTCAGTGACACAGACTTTTTCAATTGGGTTTTCTAATGCATTATCTTCTATGTCGCAGTTTTATTGTCCGATATTTTCACCTCCCAATAGTTCTTTCAAAGACTCTTTCAAAGCGTCTACTATTCCGTCTATATCATATAGCATTTCGCCTTTGCTGTTTCTCATGCTAGCAAACTCTGTACTTTTACTTTCCTTCAACTGTTTATATAATAGTTTCATAATTCCTTCAAAGTAGTTTATTATTTTATTCTCTTCTTCTGTTCTGATTTTCTCTTTACTCTCTTTGACTAGTCGTTTAACTTTCCTATTTTTGTGTCTGTAATCATTTTTAAGTCTAGTTCTCTCCTCATCGCTAAGACCTGTCATGTTCAGCGTTTTATTGTGCGCTTCTTTCTTTTCTTTTTGGGCTGCCGCAATTTCATCGTTCCACCACGCATCGCCAGACTTTCTTCCTACAACCGCTGTACCACATACTTCGGTCGCAGATTTGACAATGACATCCCGTAATAAAGTCCACGCGCCCTCTATATCTTTATTGCTTATAAGTGCTTCCCACGTTGCCCTATCTATGCTTTCAGTTCACCTCTTTTTAAACTCTGTTTGCACTTCTTGTCTCTGTAAATTTTCAATTTTTATTCGTGTTTGTTTCGTTTTCTTTGTTTTCTTTGTTCTCCATCCCCGCCCTAAGTTTATTTTGCAGACTAAAAGGTAATGATCAGAATTGCATTCGGAACCCCTCATGACTCTTGTATCTTTAACTAGTTCTCTTAATCTTTCATCCGCAATAACAAAGTCAATTATGCTGTGGCTATTTCCTTTACGCCAGGTGTACATGTGGATCATTTTATGTCTAAACCAAGTATTCGTAATAAATAGGCCCTTTTCTAAGCATAAACTAACTAGCTTTTCCCCGTTATAATTTTTTCTTGTTGGATCTCCAAAATTACCTAGCACCCTTTCTGTATCTGTATCCTGACGTTGGACACCGACCCATCCGTTCATATCTCCTAGCAGAATTCTTCTTTCACCTTGATCGCAAATACTTATTGTATCATTTAGAGTGTCCCAGAAGGCGTCCTTAACTTCCCTCGAATCGCTATCAACTGGTGCGTAGCACGCTACGATAAATAATCTTCTGATTCCTACCTTCATTCTAGCCCACAGCAATCTGGGTGATACAAAATTATGCTCTATGAGATGATGACTTGCTTTTTCACTCATAATTAAACCGACCCCTTGACTACGATGTGATTCGCTATCTACTCCTGACCATATTTCACAACCGCCTTTCAACACCCCATTTCCTATTTTTCTAAATTCGCAACCCTTTTTCTTTGTCTCGGGTACACAAATAATGTCTAGTTTCCTTACGTGCATAGTTTCTCGTAGTTCTCTTATCTTAAGATCATTCACTCCTCTAGCATTCCAAACACCCAGTCTCCATTCATCGCCCGAAACACGACCTTTACGTTTACCGTGTGCATGCCTTTGGTCAATCCGAGTTTCAGTCCTTTCCGAGGCTACTTTATTGTTTGTATTATTCATGTTTAGATTGTACTCCCAACTATCACCTGTATGCGCGAGATTTGTTTTGCGAGTCGAAATCATGTCCGAATTAAGCAGTGATTTGTCTTATGGTGGAGTCAAGCTGTAACGTCAGTCCCACCGAAACTTCTGTTACTGGAGGGCGGGGGGGGGATAAGGACATGAGAAAGGAAACCGAGAGTCTCAATAGGTGGGTGATTTATGCTGAGAAGGTCACCAGCCTTAAGCAGCGTTTTATTAGATAGGAGTTGATATGCTCCCATTTACCGATTGCCGACCTTTATTGAATAAATCTGCACACATAAAAAGAGTTCATAGAAAAATAATGAAAATTTTAAAACTTCTTTTAAAATCTTTTGAAAATTTTCTTTTAAAAATTCTTTCCCTATTTTTAAATAAACGACTGTCTTCTGAGAGTACTAGAGTTCTTTAAAAATGAAATTCCTTTGAAACCACTAAAATCAATAAACTTCTATTCCAAAGTTTCACTTTAGTTACGCGGTTTTAAAATCTTTTATTGAATAAATCTGCACACATAAAAAGAGTTCATAGAAAAATAATGAAAATTTTAAAACTTCTTTTAAAATCTTTTGAAAATTTTCTTTTATAAATTCTTTCCCTATTTTTAAATAAGCAGTACTAGAGTTCTTTAAAGCCGACAATGAGAACTTAAATTATTTGAAGATACCCCCCCCCCCCTCAACCTAACCGAACATGGGGGGAAAAAAATGTATTTTAGCAAAAATTACTATAATTTGGTATATAATAGAAAACTCATCTTTTTTAAAACAGGTTGTAGAGTCTTCCATTTCTTGCCGTTTTCCAAGATTCACTTTGGTTACGCGGGTATAAAATCTTTTATTGAATAAAACTGCACACATAAAAAGAGTTTATAGAAAAATAATGAAAATTTTAAAACTTTATATTCTGTATTCAGTTCCTTCCCTGTTTTCAAATAACCGACTGACTTCTGAGAGTGCTCCAGATGGACTGAATTCAAAATACTTGAATTTTACAACGGACTTCAAAAGACTTAAAAAAATGTGTGTGTTTTTTTTAATAGGCGTCAAAAAACAAATATTCTAAACTTTTCGGAAAAAACGCATCGCCAAATTTCCTCTAAATAAAAATATATTTCGTCGCTGAAAGATTCTGCTACTTGAAATGCAGAACCTGTATGAATTAAAATGAATTCGATCCTTTTACATTACAGCATCAAAGTTTAATTTGCATCTGAATATCAAAAACCAATCAAGTGTCATATAAATATAATGAAAAATGACAAACCAATTTTCTCAAGAAATTGAGAGCCCGGATCAAAGAACCGGCTATAATCCTCCGGCCTTCAGAGTGGAGAGACTCCTCACTGCTCGAATTCAAGCGACGTTCAGGGGTCCTCCCAATCTAGAGGCCAGAACATTATAACCAGTTTTTCGATCCGGGCCCTCAATTATTGAATTCAAAATCGCCAATTAGTTCAAGTTTGAAATGAAAGTAATCTTTCTTCGTCTGAAATGTTTGATCACCTTGGACGAATTTGTACTTTGCGCGAATTACTTGTGAATCGAGCGACAAAGTGCTCTCTCGATCAGCCCGATATCGGAACAAACTTGGCGAGTTGGTCTAAGCGAGGTCGCGTAACTTCACCTCTAATTGTAACTTCTGCTCATTATGGCACGTGCTGCAAGCCTAGGTTTGGGAAATTCCGCGAATTCCACGAATTCAGTCAATTCCGAGAATTTATTGAATTCCATGAAATCCCGGAGTTCCATGAATTCCGCGAGTATCATGAATTCCGTGGATTCCATGAATTCCGCGAATTCCATGAATTCCGTGAATGCCATGAATTCCGTAAATTCCATGAATTCCGTGAATTCCGTGAATTCCGTGAATTCCATGAATTCCGTGAATTCCATGAATTTCGTGAATTCCATGAATTCCGTGAATTACATGAATTCCGTGATATCCGTGAATGTCATGAATTCTATCAATTCCATAAATTCCATGAATTCCTTGAATATCATGAATTTCGTGAATTCCATGAATACCGCGAATTCCATGAATTCTATAAATTCCGCGAATTCAACTTATTTCACGAATTCCACTAATTCCGTTAATCCCATGAATTCCATAAATTCCATGAATTCCATACATTCCTTGAATTCCATGAATTCCTGGTATTCCATGAATTCCTTGAATTACATGAATTCCTTGAATTCCATGAATTCCGTGTATTCCGTGAACTCCGTGTATTCCGTGAATTCCACAAATTCCATCAATATCGTTAATTCCGCCTATTTCATGAATTCCACAAATTGCGTGAATTCCATGAATTCCTTGAATTTCATGAATTTCGTGAATTCCATAAATTCCGTGAATTCTTCAAATTTCATGAAGTCCGTGAATTCCGTGAGTTTAACGAATTTCTCAAATTTCATAAATTTCGTGAATTCCGAGAATTCCGTGAATGTCATGAATTCTATAAATTCCATAAATTTCGTAAATTCCTCCAATTTCATGGATTCCGTGAATACTGTGAACTCCACGAATTCCGTGAATTCCATGAATGCCATGAATTCCGTTTATTCCGTGAATTCCATAAATTCCGTGAATTCCATGTATTCCGTGAATTCCACAAATTCCACAAATTCCATAAATTCCGTGAATTCCGTGAATTTCATGAATTCCTCAAATTTCATGAATTCCGTGAATTCCACGAATTCCGTGAATTCTATTAATTCAATAAATATCGTGAATTGCATGCATTCCGCGAATTCCTTGAATTCCGTGAATTCCTCGAATTTCATGAGTTCTGTGAATTCTTTGAATTCCATCAATTCTGTGAATTCCTTCTGCACAATTTTCGACGTATAAACGCTACAATACATGTATTGGAATGCTCGACGGTGACTTCATGATTTACAGCACTTACGATACATGTATTGCAATTTCTTCATTCCAATACCATGTTTGCAGTTTTACCTTACGCTCGTATTGGAGAAGTGTTGGAGAATTCCAAACATTTTTAACAGTGTAGTAATGTACACTTCTTTTATTACAAATTAATTGCTTCAGTAGAAGTTCGCACCGCTCGAAGCCACAATGTGGGGTAAAGTGGGTCATTGTTCAAAAAAGATTAACGAGGGTTGATTAGTTAAAATTTGGAATTTAATAAAATAATATATACGTTTTTGTACTTATTTTAAAATAAGATATGTAAAAGAACCACGTCAAAACATTGAAAAACCTATTCATCATGAATCAGAACGTAACCTGATATTTTTATCTTACATTATAACGAGATGATTAAATATTCAATTCTGTTTTGTAGCGAAAACAAATTCATACTACTAGAATATATTTATGTGGGTCACCATCTGTCCAACGCACAGTTTGTCCTTTTTGGTTATGTCTCTTATTAATCTAACTAGAACAAAATCTTCAGCATGATTCTGCGTTCCAGGGACATCCTCCATAACAACGCTATCATAAACTTCTACGTTGGTTTTCCATTTGCTGATTCTTTACGACAATTTTTTGGACTTATCTGGCTAATCATAGCTGCAAAATTATCGCTATCGTGACATGCATTTTTTAGTTCCTCAGTTGAAGACTCCAAATTATCAAATTCTACGATGGTTTTCGTTTTCTGAGGTCTTCTAGGACGTTTCTTCGAACTGCTTTCGCCAACTCTCCAGAACTCTCAGAACGAATTCTGATTCAATTTTGAGAGTTATCCTGTCCCCGCCTCGTTTATTTGCAGTTCTTGACAGTTGTGGAGAAACTGTTTTCGGAATTATCTTGTCGTTTTTATTCTTCCAATCATTCAGAAACACTCTCTAGTCCTCCTCCAACAATCAAGATACGCAGACGTCCAATGTTTCAGTAAGATGCGTTGAATCAGGTGGTAGCAATATGCAGTCAATATTATTTTCCGGACACTACTTGATGACTCCAATTGAAATACAGCTAGCTACATCATCACCAATTACAGTTTTTTTTCTAGTGATTTCTTAAAAAATGGCAGACATACTTTTGAATGGTAGTCCTCAAAGATTTCCATAGCAAACTATCCAGTTTTATTTCGTTTGTAACGAGCGTCTCTAATACTTTCTTCTATCAACGCAGGATAGAGATGGCTTGATTATTACACCGTATAAGGAGGAAGACATTTATCATTTCCAGTTACTGCAAACTTGACGCTAGTGAAAGATTTTTATGAATCAATCATTCTTACTGGGTGTCAAGACCCTCTTCTGATGATAACCTGTGTGCTTCAGTATCATCTGTAAAATTAATCTCATCTTAATCAATAATATTATCTTCAGGTATACCATCAAGCGCAATCTTCAGGGTCTCGAAACACTTGTTCACAATTTTATCATCAACTTTCGCTCTGGATCTTTTGACATTTCCAGACAGACGCATCCATTATCATTCCTGAATCGCCCCGATTTGCTTCTCTTTCGAATCACGTATGACTGTGTAATATCACAAACGTCACGATAAGTTGAAGGAAATCCCATGATGCTGTAATTATTAATCCTTCAGCTAATGTAGTCTCTTCTGATTTGGCTGAAGCACAGCGACGAACATGTTTCTGAGGACGGCTGTTATGGAAATTAGCTCTTTTATTTTACCTTCTTAGAAGATATTTCCTTTGCTCAATGTGGCTTGGATTTATTACTTAGAGATTCGTTGAATAAAAAGGATGTTGACTTGTAGTGGTGATTGGTATAAACAAACTCTATGTATTTGTTACAGTTTTCAACCAATTGTTTGAACAATTTTCAAGTGTTGACATTCAAAATCAACAATTAATATGTTTTTCAATAATTTTACTTAAATAAAACTGCCTAATAGTACTAGTGACATGATGTTATACCTGTAAATATCTACAGGGAAAATTTGATTATAGAATTCGTTTTTGAATTGAACAAATTATATCAAATAATATATTTCCAACACTAAACAAACCGAATAAAAGTCCACCAAATAAAAAAAGTGAGAGAAGTCATGGATCACCAACTTTCGCATCAACCATTGTTTCCGTTTATTCATTTTGTTAATTGTTGAATTTTGTAACAAGTAAAGAAGATGAGGTGCGTTAATAATTCTGGCTTTTCCACCTTGAAGCGAAGAGCTGCTGGTGAAGGTGACGTAGCAAATTTGAAAGTTGCACAATACTGGCTTTTTCATTGTTTCAATAGAGTTGAAAATGCTACACAATCGCGGTCTCCTAATATTATTACAAGATAAAGAATTTGATAAGTTTATATAATATCGATGAAATTTTCGAGAAATTTAAAAATCCTTGCGAATTATCTAATTGAATTTTTAGAATTTCACCTCAGAGTCATAGTTTTTTTTCTGTTGTTTACAGAAATACTATCCGCTATGCCGCCCAAAGAATTGGATCTTCTGTCACGTGTGGGGATGACTAATGAACATGCAACTCATGAAGGTAACCCTAGTTTTCAAAAAAATAGTCGCCCCAATAATCTATCTTTTTTTTTTAAATTATTATATTTAAAAAAATGTTACGTAAGATTTCTTGAACGCTCTTTCCTGCCTCCACATGATAACCATAATAGGTTCTTTCGAAACCTCCCAGTCTCATAACAGTCAAAATTTAATTCTCTGCTTCTTACAGCTGTATTACGTTCACAGTGGGAGTGTTCGACAAATAGCGCACCTTTTCCGTTTATTGATCGCTGCTCACCTTCTTCTTCAGACAAGCATCACTCTCTTGACCTGTCTCTTCTTCCTGCCAGACCTCATTTTCCTGCCAGACCTCATTTTCCTGTCAGACCTCATTTTCCTGCCAGACCTAATTCTTCTGCCACAGCTCTTCATTCGGCAGGGCCTTCTCTTCGTGCCAGGTCCAGGTCTCCTCCTTCCAATTATCCCGTTCCTCTCTTCAAGTGTAAACCTGAAGACCTTAAATTCATACGGCTTATCCCCCACAAAAATCCGCGACGGCTTTTCGAAGTTTGCGAGTACACTTTTCCTGCCGATAAGCCACTTCAATTGAGAGGAGTCGCTATGCCCTTGCCAACCGACGAGCAAACTGTTCTGAAAACAGACACTGGTGACGTCCTTGCAATATTAGAGCAAAATAATACAGTGCTTCGTGGAATGTATACACGTGATATCGCTGCGACTCGTGCGAAAATTAACATGTATAGCGGCAAGGTTTCCGAAATGGAGCTAAGTGAAATAAAAGAAACTCCCTGTGGCCTCCGAAAGCGAATCAGAAATAATTATAAAGTCGTACGTCTCAGCCACGTCTGAACTGCAATTTTCGAAAACATTAATTCAATTGGAGAAAATATAAAACTACAGGGAGGAATGGTTCGTTGTCCGAAGGTAGATCAACATTTTATAAGTAACATGTATGCAATAAAAAGTTAATGTTCTTTCGTTTCCGAAGTTCTAATTTTTTGTCAATGCCTCAGTCACTCTTTTTCGGATACAGATAAAAATGTTTGCCTTTATTCCCTCATATAAAAATAATTTATAAGGGAAATTATCATTAGCTTATAGTGATATGATAAGTATAATTACTTCATTTCAATAACTTTCATATATAAATATCACGCAATTGGTCAATCAGATTTATTTAACTTTTTCAGTTTATAAAATAAATAGTAGGTGAACCTCAAATTACTCCGGATTATATAGGATTACTCTGGATTACATGAAATTATGGTGGATTACCCCGCATAAGCTAGACTTACGCGAAAATCTAACTGAAATGGTTTATTTTTTAAGAAAATTGTTAAATTTTGAACAAAATAGTGAATTTTTCAACCAAGAACGTTAATTTTCTATGAAAAAAGACGAATGTTTGAAAAAATACATAAATTTTCTACTGAAAAAGATGCATTTCAAGCCAAATAGTTCAATCTTCTAATAAAAAATATCAATGTTCCACCGAAAATGAAATAGGTAAATATGCAGTTCAAAAAGAAACATTCACCTGAAAAACAAGGATTTTTTAAATTAATAGTTGAATTTTCAAACAAAGTGATGAATTTTCACCTAAGATGATGAATCTTCAAACAAAATATGAACTTTAAAAAAATACTGTGGAATTTTCTACAAAGTAGATTAATTTTTTACCAAAAGAGATGAATTCTCAACAAAAAATGTAATGCATAATTGTTATTTCAGCCCAAAAAAATTTTAATTTCGAATAAAAACCCAGTTGAAGTCATCCAAAAAGACGAATTTTCAACTAATTTTTTTAACTTTTCAAACAAAGAGGATACATTTCAACATTTTTTTTTTCAAATGTTGATTGTCAACCAATTTTATGATTTTTCCAACAAACTAGTTTAGTTTTTTACAAAGTTGATTAATTTTTAACTCAATATTTGAATTTTTAACCAAAAATATAAATTTTCAACCGACAAGATTAATTTTACCACATAAAAAGACAAATTTTGAAATGATACGAACTGTTTAATTTTTAACTAAGAAGCATAACAGAATAATTAAATATCCAACCAAAGAGAGAAATTTCAAATAAAACAAAAATGAAAAATACTGAAGAATAAATTTTCAACAAGTAGTTTGAATATTAACCAAGGGATTGAAGTTTCAACCAAAATGATTAATTTTTAACCAAAAACGACAAATATTCAAGGAAATAGATGAATTTTCAACCCTGTAATTGAATTTTCAACTGGAAAAGATAAACTTAGAATCAAAACTGTATTAGTTGAATTTTCAGCTAATAAAGTTAATTGCAAACCAATAAAACCGATTTTCCAACAAAATAGTTCAATTTTCATTTAAATAATAATTGAATTCTTCACTATGAAAGATAAATTTTCAACCGAAAATGAAATACTTACAATTTTAGCTAAAAATAAATCTCTTACAAAAAATAGAATATTCAACAAAATAGTGAAATTTGTAATCAAGGAATGAATTTTCAACTTAAATGAAGGACGTTCAACTGGAATACTTAAATTTTCAATTGAGAAAAAAAATTTAAAAAAAAAGAACAAACGATCTTCAACGAAATGGTTGAATTTTCAAGCAAATAAGCGAATCATTCAATCAAATTCATAGAATTTCAAATCCAAAAAGACGGGTTTTTAACAGAGCAATTGATTTTTTACCAAAAAATGACTTCTCAACAAAATTGTAGAATTTCCTACAAACGAGATTAATTTTTCACCATAAAGGTGAATTTTAATCAAAATTTTACTTAATTTCTTCAAATTTTATGAATTTCATGAAATCCTTTTGAATTGTTGGGAATTAATTTAATTTGATTTTATTCATTCAAAAAAACTCATCATAATTATCTTGAAATCTTTGAAACTCCGAAAAATTGTTTTGCATCCCTTGGAATACTTCAAGTCTCTTAAAATTATTTAGAATCGCTGAGAATTCTTTCAAATTCAATTTATTTTTCGAAATGCATTATAAATATTCTGCAATCTTTGGCACTCTAAAAAAATTCTTCGAAATCCTTTACATTCATTTTTATTTGTTCAAATAAGTAAGAATCCTCAAAAATATATTCAAAATTTTGGAAAACGTAACAATCAATTTAAAAAAGTATAAAAAATTTGAAAGCCATTTAGTATAATTTTAATGAAACTCATCCATAAAAGGTATCTAAAAAATTATTTAAATACCCATAAATCTTCAAAACATCTTGAAATCTTAGGAAATTTGATGAAATCCCTGAATATAGTTGAATTCCTTCAAATACCCTAAAATCCATTGAAATCTTTTCCATCGCTGGTAATCCTTTCAAATTTAGTTTAATTAGATTGATCTTACCAAATTTACTAGAAATATACCGAAATAATTGAAAATCTCTTGAAATTCTTTGAAATCTTTAAAAATTAGTTGAAATATTTGATAAACTTGAAAATCCTTTCAAAAGCTTCAGAATCCGAGAAATTCCCTCAGAATTTGTTGAAATCCCTTGGATTACCTTAAAATCTTCTGATATGTTTGAAAATCTAAGTAAGTAGATAAGAAAATCATTATTATACTCTTTTTTTTGCGTCAACTCTCAATATTTAAACATTATTTCTATACTGTTCTTTTTTAATGATTTTCTATAATGATGAGGAATTCATTATAGAATAGCAAAAGAGTGAATTTTATTGCATAATAGTACATGAGATTGCATAAGACTGCATGGGATCACATAAGAGGACATGCGTTGCATAAGAGTGCATGGAATTGCATGAGAGATTAGGGTTTATATACGAGTGCTTGGGATTGCAAAACATTGAATAAGATTGTATAGTAATACATGGAATCTCTCTAAATATGAATTAGTGAAAATTTCACTAGTTGAATTAGTAAATGTATGGTTCACTGACCAAATAGTAATATTTTGATATTTTACTTTTGAAATAGTAAATATTTTACTAATAAATTAGTAAAAGTTTTAATAATCTCCATAAGCAAACATATTCACTATTATTTAGTAGCTTCGTTTCACTAATTCATTAGTAACTTAGCGCGATCACTAACGAATTAGTGAACTGCAACGATTTCGACCAATCTGAAGTCATATCCTCATATATGACATTGCGTGCAACTTTATGCCACGTTGCCACGCTATTTGAGGTTCGCATTGTGTTATCATGAAGTCAGAAAAAGTTTTCAATTGTATAGTTCATAATTTTGTTAAAGAGAGGATTTATACTGCCGGTATTGTGTAAGTACACTGATCAAACATATATTAATCTAATGATTAAATTGTACGATATTATAATATCACATTATAATTATTCAAATAAGTTTAATTTATAATTTAACTTTGAGGTTAGCTTCATCAAAACACAACTATCAATTCCAATGATTCCAATGATATAAGAAAACATTCAGAATACGCAGGATGTGTTATATTAATAATGGCTTTTATTTTAGTTATTATTAGGTGGATCATTGTCGCTTTCCAGCGAAAATGTCCAAATGCTTTGACGAGGCTGAAAAGCTCACCGCACAAGAGTTGGCGAATGAGTTGTGTCAAGGCACAGGTGCCTTATTTAGATGAAGATTCGTCAAGAATTTGGATGAGTATAAAAACATTATTAACGACCAAATTTGAGTGTAGAACAATATATTTTAGGTAAAAGCAATAGGTATATATGTTTGGTATGTATCTTTAATATCGACTGTTACCAGGAACGCTTTTATCAGGGTTGATACAGTATGTCGATTTTAATTTCACGAAAAAACTGGGAGTTTTTTGAGGCCGGGAAACACCGACAAATGACAATTTATTTTTTGACAGAAAATTTAACAAATTTTTAGAAGAAAAATTTATCTCTCAACATTTCCTGAATGTTAAGTTCAGTTGTTAACTTCTTCAGTTGCGATACCATTCAGTTTACAATGCGTTATTCTAAAATCTTTTACTTTAAGCATTGTTCACTCTAGATTTTTATTTTTAAGCTTATATTTTCAATTTTAAGAATTTAAAGATGTAGGTTTGAAGAGCTAACAATTGAAAGCGTTTGAAATTCAACATTTTTGATGAAAAAAGTTTTTAATTCATCAACTGTAAATATAAATTAATTTATGACTTTTTGAATTCAACTGTCCTCAAGGTATTAAAAGTGGAACATACAAATTTAAAAATTAAAGAGTTTACAGATTTCAACGACAAAAATTGAAATGTTGCAATTGGAAAGCCTTAGTAGTTCAACAAATGTTAACGTTCAATTGAAACTTTATAAACTATTTTTAATTTTGAAATAACTTCACATTTGGTCGAAAATTTATCATTTCAATAAAAAATTTAATTTTCTTGATTAAAAATTGAAACCTTTCCGTTTGTTAAAAATTGAGCTATTTTTTGAAAATGAATAAAGCTTTATCATTTCAGTTGAAAATTAATATCTTTGGGCGAAAATAAGTTTTTTTTTATTACAAAATTAATTGTTCAAACTGTAAATTGAACGATTCTCTGTTCAGTCAAAAATTTATACTGAAAATTCGACTATACTATTTTTGGTTAAATATTCATTTCTTTGATTAAAAATTGATTCTATTTCGTTAAAAATTTATTTCTATACTAGAAATTCAAGTATTCTATTTTTGGTTGAAAACTCATTACGTTTGTTAAAAATTGAGCTATTTTGTTGAAAATGAATAAAGCTTTATTATTTTAGTTGAAAATTAATTCCTTTGGTCGAAAATGAGTTTTTTTATTACAAAATTAATTGTTTCAACTGTAAATTGAACTATTCTCTTTTCAGTCAAACATTTATACTGAAAATTCAACTATTCCATTTTTGGTTAAATATTCATTTTTTCGTTAAAAATTTCACTATTTTGTAGGATTTTTTTGCTGTTGTAAAAATTCATCATTTAGGTTGAAAAAATCCAGTATTCAGTTGAAAATTCATTTTTTTCTTAATCATACATCACATCAGATGAAAAAATTCACTTCTTTGGTTGAATATTTAATTTATTTGTTGAAAATTCAGTTTTTAAAATGAAAATGTAACTTCAATGTTCTGTGCTGTTTTCCGCAAGAATATTTTTATGCTAACTCACCTGACAGCACTCGCTATGTTCCCAGAAATGTTGCTCAATTCAAATTTTTCTACAGGAAAAAGCTATACAAAATTCTAGTCAAATAAGGGTACTTCGTCTTGCAATATGAAAAATGTTATTTATTTGCAGATCGCAGAAACTAATTTTGGTGTCAATAGGAAAGGAATCGACAACGAATCGACCAAAGAGTACCATTCCAAGCCCAGATCTTCTTCGCCTACCACCAGAATCGTCGAATGTTACAAATTTTATATAGGAAGTGCAAGAGAAACGAAAGAGAAAGAGTTGATGTGTTGTCAGGATGATGAGCTTTTTAAAAAAATTAAAAACTTGAGCATATAGGCAATATGAAATTGATAAATTACAAGGGAGCCATTTTAATCGAAGAAAAAATTCCCGGTCATTTCCCCCTTCACAACAATTTTTCACAGTCAATGAAATTAAAAAATTTGAACTCTAAGGCTAAAAATTTTCCATTTGAAGTAATAAAAACTGAACAATTTCAAGTTGAATGCAGCTAAACCGCCAAATTAAAAATTTGAAACTTTTATTAATTGTAGAGTTAAAAGATTCAGATTCAGTTCCAAAAATGTAAATCCACATTAATTTTTAGAAATTTTGTAAATCTCCTAATATTCTCCTAAAATTAATTTTTCAAAAAAAAAGACCATTTTCAATTTTCCTAGGAATCTTAAGGAAATTATTTTTATTTCGTTGAAGCTTTTCACAATTTTCAAGAAGCTTCTGATTTTTTTGTGAAGTCTGCAAAAATATATATTCAGTTTTGAATTAAACTGTCAGCTATTTGCACCCAAATGTCGGTACGATTAGCCAGAGTTTGTCGGTACACGTAGACACTTCGTCTAAATTATTTGAAATCATTTCAAATTTAGAATTATTTTTGAAGTTTTCAAAACGTCTAAATACTACTTCAACTTACTCGAATTTTTTCTAAGAATAATAGGTGTTCAATTATTTTTTATACGTAATGTTCAAAATTTAATTTGTTTGTTTAGTTTTGAATGCCTTATTTATAATTACTGATTTCAAATGAACAGTCAGATATTTCTAAATATAAAGTAATTGTTCTTTATCTTAATTAGAAAATTCGAAATTTAGTTGTGTAAAAATGGAATCTTTTAGACTGAAACCATATTTAAAATTTAATTAAAGCTTTTAATTATGAATATATTATTTTGAAGCTATTTTGAAATTGAAAATGAACAGTATGTAAAGTTTTAATAGGGTGTTTACATTTGTTTAACTAATACGACTTTCCAATCGAAACAGTTTAATTTTTAAAGCAAAAATCTGGAAATTCTGAAATTGACAACTGATTTCTAATCGTCTTATAAAATCAATTATCATTCACATTTTAATCCATAAAGTACAGTTCAATTTTAAAAATCATTAATTTAATTTATATTCACAGTTGATCTACTAAAAATGGTTTTTCATCCAAAACCATCAATTTCAAACGCGCCGAATTTCTAATTGCTTAAGTATGTAAAAGTGAATTTAAAAATTCTTCAAATAAAAATGTACGCTTGAAAATTAAAATCTAAAATGGAAAATTTTTGAAGTGGAAGATTTTCGAATTACGCATTCTAAACTGAATGATATCATAATTGTAAAATATAACAATTAAAATATATAATTAGTGACTTTTCACTCTTCAATTAGTACACATTGCAATGGCAGGGATTACTAATTGCTTATTGGAATTTCACTAATTTCATAAGTGAACAATTACCACTAATTGAATTAGTAGTTTTCTACTAATCGTGAGTAGCCGACTTCTCTCTTATTGAATTAGTGAAATTTCACTAATTCAGATTTAGAGAGATTGCATAAGAGTGCATTATATTGCAAACGAGAACATGCGACTGTATAAGAGTGCATGGAATTGCATAAGAGTGTATGGGATTGCAAAAAATTGCATCAAACTACATAAGATTGCATAAGTGTGCATGAGATTGTAGAGGATTGCATAACATTGCATACAAATACATGGCATCGCATAAGAGTGTATGGTATAGCAAAAATTTGCATGAAATTGCATAAGAGTGCATGGAATTGCATAAGAGTGCATAGGATTGCATAAGAGTGCATGGGGTTGCATCAGAATACATGGGATTGCATAAAAGTGCATAGGATTGCACAAGAGTGCATGTGATTGCAAAAGATTTCATAGTATTGCATAAGAGTGCATGGGATTGCAAAATATTTCATTGGATTGCATACGAGGAGATGGGATTGTATAAGAGTGCATGGGATTGCATAAGAGTAAATGGAACTGCAAAAGTTTGCATGAAATTGCATAAGAGTGCATGGGATTGCAAAAGATTGCATGGGATTGCACGAGATTCCAGAGAGAGTGTACACCAGATTGCAGTAGTTATCAACCACTCGGTAAAAACTTTTTATAGAATGCTACATATTTTTATTATTACAGTAAATTACATAAATTTAACAGATTTTCCCTCAAGAACAATTTTTTTTTTAAACATTATGCTAGACCACAGTGCCGGTTTATAATAACAATGGTTTATAATTAGATTGTAGGAAAATCAGATAGTCGTCATAACAGTATTATCCTTTGGTTCACTTGCTTGTCTCTTTACCCTTTTAATCTGAAAATAAAACGATATACAATTTTAGCATTAGCATCATCAATTGCGCTCTATGTGCGACTGTCTTTTTTTCCAATTATGGGGCAAAACTACATTACTTTCCACCCGCTACATCATCTACTTTCTGCCCTTCGGAAAAAATAAATTTCAGATCTTTTTTCGATAGATGGGCCAATGAGCGAATACTTTAAGTGAAACAGCCTGATCTTTTGAAATTTTTGGAAAAATTTATATAAGTGTTTGGAAATTTAATCAAAATCTTCCAATATTTTGGAAATTTTTCACAAATTGTGAAACTTTTTGCGAATTTATCATAATTTCCAAAATATTTAAAACTTAAAATTTTGGAAATTTCAGAAATGTATCAAAATTTTGAATATTGTTGGAAAGTTTTGAAATTTGTAGAAAATTTGGAAATCGATTAAAATTTCTAAAATTGAGAAAAATTTCGAAAACTCATTACAATTCTAAAAATTTGTTAAAATTAGAGTTAAGGAGGGATATGCGAAGGAATTCATGGGAGGGTTAACAGGGAAGGCGAACTTAAGAGGAGTAGAGAGTGGTTTCAGTAGGCTCATTAAAGGAAGGGCAGTTGGAAAGGGGTGGGTAAGTAAGGGGTGGACGAATGGGAATTAGAGTATGAGCTAAACGAGAAGGGGAGTGAAGGTG
Organism: Andricus quercusramuli; assembly: GCA_932178445.1. Lineage (NCBI taxonomy): Eukaryota > Metazoa > Arthropoda > Insecta > Hymenoptera > Cynipidae > Andricus > Andricus quercusramuli. The sequence continues at coordinate 24,725 of CAKNXH010064118.1, forward strand.
GGGCAGTGAGGGGAAAGTGGGAGGGTATGTAAAAGATTATAGTTGTAGGAAAGTATGAGATGGTAGGGCGGGCTAGAGATGGATGGGATGGGGTAACTGTAGAAGGGTTCGCGAGTTAAGGATAATAAGAGAGGGAAGGGCAGAATAAGGGAAGGTGGAGGGGTTTAAAAAGTGAGAAAGTATGGCTTGTGAGTAGGGTATGGTGGTATGGTGGAGAGTACGCGAAGTTGCTGGCTGAGTGGGGAAGATGCAGTAGTGGAATTAGGAGAGGGGCAGTTAAATAGGAGAGAGAAGGAGAAATATAAAAGAAGGCGGCACGTTAGGAGTGGGTGAAGGAAATACGGGAAGGTAAGTATGTGAAGGAATTTATGTGAAGGGCATATGGTGGAATGAGAGGAAGTGGAGGGGAGATTATGCGAAGTGGCTGGCTGAGTAGGAGAAGGCAGCAGTGTAATGAGGAGAAGAGCAGTTAAATGGAAGAGAGGAGGAGAAATATAAAAGAAGGCAGCATCTTAGAAGTGTGTGAAGCAAATATGGGAAGGTAAGTATGTGAAGGAATTTATGTAAAGGTCGTATGGTGGCATGAGAGTAAGTAGAGTGAAGAGTATGCGAAGTGGCTGGCTGAGTGGGATAATGCAGCAGTGTAATTAGGAGAGGGACAGTAAAATAGGGGAGAGAAGGAGAAATAGAATAGAAGGCGGCATGTTAGGAGTGGGTGAAGGAAATACGGGAAGGTAAGTATGTGAAGGAATTTATGTGAAGGTGATATGGTGGTATAAGAGGAAGTAGGAGGGAGAGAATGCGAAGTGGCTGGCTGTGTAGGAAAGGTACAGCGATGGAATTAGGAGAGGGACATTTCAATAGATGACAGAAGGAGAAATAGAAAAGAAGACTGCATGTTGGGAGTAGCTGGAGAAAGTAGGGGAAGGTAAGTGAAGAAATTTATGTGAAGGAATCTAGGGCTGGAGAAGTTAAGGATGTGTGGTAGTGGTGCTTGGAATTGGCCAGTAGGTAAGGGCAATAATGAAGGGTTCTTGAAGTAGATCAGGAGTTGGCAAGCGTGGAGTGGGTGGAGGAAAAGTTAGGGGATGGACAGTTTAAGAGATGATGTTAGGAAATGAGAGAGGATGGTAGTTGTGGATGGGGAAATGAGAAGTGGGACAGTAGCATGAAAATGGGGAAAACTTTGTGTAAAAAATGTTTGGAATTCGTATATGCAACATTAAACGAACTTACTTGTTCTGATAGAATTTCTCTTTTGCGTTCACTACATCATCCGAAGCGCATGGTAGCGCTCCTTTGATAACATTTCTTTGCAAATCAGCAGATTTTGTATCAGATAATTGAAGAGCATGATTAGCTTTTATTACATTGTTCCACCTAGTCACTTCATCAGGACCATTCTTACATACTTCTTGTAACTCCGTATCAGTTATATTGAAGTAATCTCTCACATATTGTTTGGGGTTAGTGTCATCACTATGAGGAGCAACCGCGTTTAACCCCGCAGTAAATCGCTCAACTGAAAAAAATATCAAAAATGGATCAGTTAAGTTTTTCAATTTAAAAAATGAATTTTGTAACTAAAGAAGACCGCTCTTTTAATTAACTAGTTTGATTTTCGCAAGAAAAAATGAATCTTAAACCACAAAGATAAATTTCTTAACCACTTATACTCACCGATAGAAACTGCCACCAAAGCAAGGACGAAGAGCTTCATCCCAGACGTAATTCAAAATTTATCCAAAAAGATCGGAATTTCAGACTTTTAGCACAAACAATAATTTAATTTTTCCTTGTACTGATTCAAAAATACTGTGTTTAGGCTACTTATATACTGAATTTTTGAGGTGATTACCTTGTCTCCATTTAAAGTGGGTCTCTCACGAATGAAAAACACCTGCATGAAATGCATCTTCTCTTATTTACCCGACCTCAAACTTAGTCTGGATAACATGTTTTTCAACGAGAATTTAAAATTTCAGGCATTTTTTCATTCAAGTCTTGTTTAAACTTTTTCATATTTTGGGGTCAAAAATGCAACCATTTTGCAGAAAATACGTTCTTTTGGATTCAAAGTTCGACATTTTGGATAAATATATTTTTCTTTATTGACCAAAAAATCATTTTTGGTTGAAAAATCAATTTTTTGGCTAAAAATTAAATTATTTTCTTATAAACATAATCATTCAAGCTTAAAAGATTTAAATGTCCCGTTGAGAATTTGTCTTTTTTTTCCAAAATTGAACCTTTCTGATGGAAATTTTTTTTTATATTGCTTGACAAATCTTTTTTCGTTGAACATTTTACTTTAGTTATTGAATTCTTTATTCAGATAGTAGAAAATTCATCGAATTTGTTAAAAATTCACCTCTTTTTTGGAGAATTTTACTATTTTGTGGAAATTCCTTTTTTGTTGAAATGAAGATTTTTCAACTGAAATTCTGCATATTCCACTTTTGATAAGAAATTTATCAGTTTCAGTCGAAAATTGAACTATTTAAGGGGAAGTGCATGTTCATTTCATGTGCAGTTAAATAATTTGTGATCATAGTTTTTTCTATCCTGCTTGAAAAACCTTTCTTAGTTAAAAATTTAACTACGTTGTTGAAAATTCACGTCTTTTTTTTAATTTTGACTTTTTAAATCAAACTCTTTTTTTTTAAGATTTCATTAGAAATTTTTTTTATCAGTTACAAATGAAATCTGTCAAGTGAAAATATAACAATTATGTTTTTGGTTGAAAATTAATATTTTTAGTTCAAAGTTAATAATTTCTGTTTAAAATTTGAATTATTTGTTAAAAATTTCACTATTGTGTTAAAACCTGCTTCTTTGGTTGACAATTTATCATTGTAGTAGAAATTTTATTCTTTTTATTGAAAATCTAACCACTGTAATAACAATTCTTTGGTATATTTCTTTCTTAGTAGAACGTTCATGTTTTTCGTTCAAAATTCAACTACTTTGTGAAACAAAAAAATTTCTTTTAAATTCAACATTCATTGCAAATTCATTTCTTATGTTCAAAATTATACTATTTTTTTTAAGATTTTTTTTTAGTTTTGTCAACTGAAAATTTAAGTTTTCCATATTTTAGTTGAAAATTCATCTTTTTGATGGGAAATGAATATTTTTAGCTAATTATTATTATTATTATTCCACTTACTTCGAAAAAATTTACATTTGTGATTTTTTGTTTAAAATTTATGTTCTATGTTGAAAATTCAAATTTTTGGATGAAATTTTCTGCAACTAAAAAAATGAATTTTTGTCAAAATAGTTGAATTTTCAACAAAAATATGATATTTAAACCATGAAGATCAAGTTTCAACAACAAAAAATTTGCAACAGAGTATTCAAATTTTCAATTTAGGAAATGAAATCACAAAAAAGATGAATTCTAAATGTTGAAAATCAAACTGAAGATTCATCAATTTATTTCAAAATTTCTTTCTTTTAATAAATATTAATTTCCAACTGGAAATGTCAAAATCTAAATTTAAAATGATATAAAATAATATATACTACATAATATAATACTACGTTAATTATGATAATGATAACATTATTGAATAATTTGAAGTGATAAGAAATAACGAGAAGATAAAAGTAGGCCATACAAAATAATGTCACCTTTGTTTTCGAAAAATATGATGTTGTTTTCTAAAATATGGTGTTTATTCACGAAAGTGTGTTATCATCGAAACTGAAATACCTTGCATTGAGAGAACATGGAAAAGGCGGTTTCTGTATTGAATATTTTCATTTATGAAATAAATAAATAATCAAATATAAAATTATACATGAAAATTAAAATTAAAATATAAAAATGAATGTATGTTTATTTTTATATATTATTCTTTGTTTTGCAATGTAACAATGTTTTAATTTTTCAGATTTGAGAATTCCATTATTTGAAAATTTTCCTTTGTCGTCAATTTTATTTCTGGAATTTTCTATCATCGGGAATTCTCAAATTCATTAACCTCCTAAAATTGTCAATTTTATCAGATGACTGAAAAATCCTGGAAGACCAAATATTCGACATAGAAAATTTGCGAAATTATAAAATTTCCGACATAGTGCATTTCTCAACACTCGAAAATTTCCGAATTCAAACAATTAGAAAAAAATGTTTTCGATCAATACTATTTATTCATAAAAAATAAAGTAATTAAATATTTCAATAAAAGAAGAATCTTTCGCATCCGATACCGGTAGTGTCTGTTGTTGATGTCTGTGATGAGAGTGATGGTGTTTGGAGAAAGTCGGTCGAGTGGTTAATAGTTGTCAAATTAGAGAGAGGGATGTTGAGGTTAGGAGCTACAGATAAGAGTGTGAGGGGTGGATGAATGAGAAAAGACAAGGGAAAAACAGAGTGGAAAGTTCAGGCAGAGAACACCACCCAAAAGGCGGTTAGGCGATTTCGTTCAGGAGGCCTCGAGAACCTCTTCAGAGGTTTCTGAGATGACACGTGCAAAGGGTTGGAAAGACTAATGACGCAGGGTAAATAAATGAAGGAGGAAGTAAAAGAAATTGGAGAGAAATGAGAGGAATGGAAAGGAGAAGAAAGAGGAAAGGAAAAGAAAGAGGTGGTGTGGAAGAAACTGGAGAGTATAGAGAGCAAAAGGAGAGTGAGAAAGGGAGGAGAAGTGAAATCAGCTTTATTGAAGAGAGAGTCAGTAAATTAGGGCACAAGAGTCAAAATGAGGTGGAGGTGGGAGTAGGAGACGTAGTAAAGGGGACCGATACGAAACTGCGAGAGGAAAATAAGAGAATGTGCATACGACTGAAGGAAATAGAAGTAAGACTATAGGGGGAAGAAAAGCCTAAAAGAAAGTGAAACATAGTGATTAAAGGAATAACAGTAGAAAGCGATTTGGGAAAGGTGGAAGTGTAGAAGTTGATAAGCAAGGTAGAGGCTGATGTGAGAGTGAATGCGGTAAAGGTGTTGAAGTGAAAGACAGAAGGCAGCACTGGTGTGCTCACAATTGAAGTAGGAAGTGAGGAGAAGAATAGGGGAATTATGAAGAGGATGATGCGCTTAGGCGAATAAGTGAAGGAATTGAAGAGGGTTTGACATGGAGAGAGAGTGGGGGGAGGGGAGGATGATTGAGCACATGAAAAAGCAGGGAGAAAGACAGAAAGAGAGGCGTGAACTGCGAGTGTTGCGTTCTGGAAAGTTTCAGTGGTTATAAACAAAAACAAAGGGTTATGGAGGGCTATTGAAAAATGAGACGTGGTAATGCTGAGAGAAAAATGGGTGGATAAAAAGGACTGGAAAGAAACTGATGAGAGATAAAAGAGTGTAGGAGGAAGAGAGAGAGAGAGAGAGAGAAAGGAAAAAGTGGAAGGGGTGATGGTGAAAAGAATAAAGTTAGGAAGAGACAAGATGGCCAACTTTTGTGTATAGGAAGAGAGAAAAAGAAGAAATATTGAGAATAATCTGGAAATGGATGTAGGAAAGGAATATAGAGCCGATGTTAATAGGAGGTGGCTTAAACACATAACCTGGCGAGTTTGGGAGAAGTGAAAATATGGGTTCAAAAAAGCGAGACGTTTTGAAGAAACTCGAAGCACAGGGAGCTAGACCGGGAGTTTGAAACTTTTCTGAACCTTCCAGGAGAGGATGGTGGCTTATTTCGAATAGAAGTATGTAGAAAGAAGAAGAAAGAGATGTGACGTTTATAGGTTAAGGAGAGAGCGTGATAGATTATATTCAGGCAAAAGAAAGAATAAGAAAAATAATGGATGAAGTGGTGTTAAATAATGGATATAGGCTTGGAATAATTCCCAATAACAGAGACCCTGAAAAAATTAAGGATGGAATCAGTATAGTGAGAGATACGGAATGAAGAGGGGATGGTGAAACGCAAAATGCGAGAAGAGTAAAGAGAGAATGAAGGAATGTGTGAAAAAATGGAGAAAAGGGAAGATAGGGAAATAGGTATATGGCAGGTGACAGAAGGAACGCAAAGATTATTAAACGATAAAAGGCAGTTGGAGAAAAGTCAGTATATGAAAGAGGTGGAAAAAGTCATAAGGGAAGGGACATAAATGCGGATGATCAATAGATAAAGAAGAGAGAGAGAGAGGACTATAACAAGGAAATCGAGATGGATGAGTGGACCTGGTACTTTGAGCGCCTGTTGGGATATGAGAAAATCAGTGTATTAGGTGGAAAGAGGAGGAAGGGAGTAAAGAGGTCTCACACTAATGTCGGTCGGCTAAAAAATATATGCGGTGATACTCAGAAAGAGATGAGAGAGGGTGGCAAAAGAGAAAGGCATAGTTCCAAACAATTAGAATGGCTTTAGAAAGGGGATCAGAACGATAAGCAACACCTAAATACGTAACTCGTGTAAAACAAAACTACCTGCTTTTGCCCCGAGAGGAATTTATTTATGTTTTGTGTTCGGAGGGTGGTTGAACGCGTCCGGAATTTGTGTGCGCCCGTCTCTTGTTGGTGGATTTAGAGGAGAAACTGGAGAAGAAAGAAAAAGTGGGAACATTCCTGAGGAATAGCAAGGTTTATTCCTTAGAATACGAAGATGATTTATCCTTATTAGCGGATGATGAGAGAAGAATGAGTTTGATGGTGAGAGCGCTCAAGGAGTATGTGAGAGTAAAAGACCTGACAGTAAATGTGAATAAGACGAAGACGATGTATTCCAGGAAGAGAAGGATATAATGTAGCGTACTAATGATCCAGGTGTGCGGTATAAGGAAACGAAGATTTAAGGACGATTAGAAGATGAGAGTGCAGATGTGTAATGCTTTAGTGTGGTCAGTACCAAGTTACAGAGTAGAGATATGAGGATCCAAGGGAGAGAGATGATAGGAGTAGAACAACGAGGGAGGCAGACATAGAGGAGCTGAGTGACGAAGAGATAGAGAGACGGATAAGGATGTTAAGAAAGTCAAAGGCTGCAGGGCTAGATGCGGTAGAGAACAAAGCGTTGTTGTTAAGAACACAAGATGTTAGGATGAGGCTGAAGGAGCTAGTGAAGAAAGTACGGAGGGGGGAGAGATTTTCAGGAGAGTGGAGAGAGGGTTTATTAATGTCACTATATAAGAAAGGAATATTGCCAGAAACGCAGGAGGGCTTAATGGCGGGGGGGGGGGGGGGTAGGAGGACTATCGACAATATTTACGTTCTGCAGCACGTGATAGATAGAGAATCAGCGAGGGGCTAAGTGCGATATATGAAGAGACAAAAGATAAGGTAAGAGGAGGGGAGATGTTTTCGAAGGGATTCTATAGAAGGAGTCAGGGTAGGAGGATAAGAGATACTGTGAAAGAAGCGAAGAGGCCTTAAAGGAGATGATGAAGTTGAGAAGATATCTGGATAAGAATAAGTTAGATCTGAATGAGTAAAAGTCCAAGGTCATGATGTTCAGAAAAGAAGGTGGAAGGGATGAGGAAGGGGAGTGGAGGTAGAAGGGAAAGGCTCACAGGAGGTGTCAGAGTTTTCGAACCTGGGATTCTTGTTTTGGACAAATGGGTATGCAAGAGTGGAGCACTCTTTGGAGGACTGTCTGGAGGTAGATAGGATTGGGATAAGCATGGAGATATTGATGCATGAGAGGATGGGGTGTCGCGTAAGGTATAGAAGAAGAAAAGGATGGAGGAAGAGGAACTGAAAGGAAAAGTTTATAAATAGGAGAGCATGTGGATGTAAGTAAACTGTAAATATTGTAAATAAGTATTGGGTATTAGCCGTAGAGGCAGATTTTGGAAATTCGAGGCAAAGCGAGAAAGTAGGGACATGCGTGCGCTGCGGGATAAATCGAGGAAGGCAAGACGATAAGAGCGAGCGCTGTCTTAGAGATAAGGTGTGGATGGATGTGAATTTTGAAGGGTTAGTTTTTGAGAAAATATTGTAAGACACTGAAGTTTAAACCTATTATTTTTTTGTTAGAAAATTGATCCTTTTTGTTGAAAATTCGACTTTTCTAAAAGATAATTAATCCTTCTAATGAAAATTTTATCTTTTGGGTTACAAATTCATTTCTTTGATTGACAATTTAACTATTTCTAAAATACTTTCTTAAACTGCAGCAAGTAGGAAAGGGGACGGAAAGGGAAGTACGAGAGGGGGTAGCACGTTAGGTGTTGTTTGCGGGGAATTATGGAGGAGGAACTCAGGTCATGGGAGAAGAAAGTATGGGCAGGTAGGGTGAAGTGAAATGAGAGGAAGTAGAGGAGAGTTTGCGATGTGGCCGGCTGAGAGGGACAGTAAAATAGGGGAGAGAAGGAGAAATACAAAAGAAGGTGGAATGTTAAGAGTGGGTGGAAAAAGTAGGGGATGGTAAGTAGGTGAAGGAAATTATGTGGAAGAATCTAGGGGTGAAGAAGTTAGGGATGTGTAGTAGGGGTAGTTGGGAAGGATAATTGTTCAGGGGCAGTAGTGAAGAGGAGGCAAAGTAGAAGTGAAGTAGGCAAGTGAGGGGGAGGGAAGAAGATAAGTTAGGGGATTGGCAATTTGGAAGAGGACGTTAGGTTTGGGATGCGAAGGTAGTTAGGGGCAGGAAAGTGGGGGGGGGGGGATTCGGCAAAATCTTACTGTTTCTCATTGGAGGGTGGAGCATTAGAAGATCTTAGGAGAGTAATTGGTTAAAAATTAAACTGTTTTGTTGGGAATGATCTTCTCGTTTCGCTCCGCTGTGAATCGAACAACAGAACTACTGACTTCCAGTCAGGAGCTTTCCTGTTGAGTTACTAAAGAGACCAAAAGAGTAAAGTTTTTTTTAGAAATACACGCATTATTTTGCTAGATGGTACAAATTAAATTTTTCAAGGAATCTGTATTATCTTTAAAAATTTGATTTCTACCATCCATGAAAATGATGCGTGTATTTCTGGAAGAAGTTTCTTTCCTCGATCTCTCTAGCAGCTTAATAGGAAAGCACCTGACCGGAAATCAGTAGTTCTGTAGTTCGATTCCCAGCGGAGCGAAGGAAAATATTTTTGCAGAAAAAAATTATTTAAAATAATTTCTCTTTTATGGCTCCATTTAGTCTGAAAAGATATTAAATGTTTTCTGTTTCTCTCTAATGATAATACAGATTCTTTGGTAATAACTTTTTATTGAATGCTACATATTTTGATTATTACAGGAAAGTTCATTAGATTATTCTCCCCCAAGGAAAAACTCAACTAATTCAACACCTCAACGGCTGCGCCCGTCTTTCAAATATCTGCACTAGTATTCAGCTACAATTTTGTTTCCGTAGTACACAAGGAAAATCGCAGAAAAACCCGTGTATAGTACAGCAGATTTAATTTCGACTATAATCCAGAGGCAAGTGTGTTTTTTCATATTTCTTTTTTATACTTGGACACAGTGCTAATTAATAATAATAATAATAGTAATAATAATAATAATAGGTTTATAATAGGTAATAATAGGTTATCACTAAATTGTAGAAAGATCAGAAGTTGTCATAAATAAATTATCCCATGGTTATCTTTACCTGCTTCAATAAGGTAGATGGACCGAGGGTGGTCTGAAAATGAAACCATATTAAATTAAGATTTGGATTTTTGATCAAAAACAGTTGGAATCATTCACAAAAGAGAAATTTTTCAAAACAACTTTTCTTTTTTATTACTAAATGACAATTGAACCATTATTAATTTGGAAAATGATAATATTATTAGTAGAGGTTTGAGGAGGGGAGAACAATTGTCTGAAAAAATAGTTTGAAATACATATACAAAACTTTAAACGAACTCACAGTTTCTTATAGTAGTTCAGATGGTTGTTCCGTTCTTCAGCTGTCGCGCATGGTAGCGCTGATGCGATAACATTTTTCTGATTGCTGTACGCGAGTTCAGGATCATTCTCAGTTTCTTCATTTTTTACTGTTTCAAAATCTTTGTATACATCGTAAAGCCTAGTTCTGTCATCAGGACGATTGTGACATTTGACATCCAAATCCTTTTTCTGAATATTAAAAAATGCTGCTAATGCTTCTATAATGGTATATTTCCCGATTTTCGGGGGATTCTTGTAATCAAAAGAGCATTCTGAGAATCCTGAAAATTTTGAAAAAATTAATATTTTTGTGATGGAAACGCTAGATACTATCGTAAAAAAGAAAATGTTGAAATTAGGTATCATCCAGAAATAAGGCAAGGTAATTTTGGGACAGGGGGATTTGGTTTCTTTTGAGGGAATTCAAAATAAAATCCAGCAGACATTCGATCGGAACACAAGACTGATCTAAAAATTTGTTACGAATTATTTTCTATCAGGAAGTTTTCGCTTTATTTACAAAAAACAACATTAGAAACGAAAAATAAAGTTTTTTGGACAAATGACACACGCTATGAAAAAAATTGCAAAAACAAAAATTTCTCTTCCAAAAAAGTGAAAACTTTTTCAAATTTGTCATCCATAATTTTTTGACTGGGCGCATGTATTTTGATTGTACGAAATAACATTACATGGAAAAAAATTAATTTTTTTGAAAAATGCGAGCTGTGCGCGTAGCGCCTGATAAGGATATGCCAGCTAACTGATAAGATAAATTTTAAATTAAGAATGGAATAGTCAAATTTTTATTGAAAAATATAATTCTTCACTGAAAAAAATGAATGTTTAATAATGTAGTGTATTTTTCCACCAAGTAGCTGAATATTTAAATTAGAAAAGGTTAATTCTCAACGAATATTGTAACCACTGATATTTCAACCAAAAAATATTCGAATTTTAAATAAGAATTATTGAAAAGGTTAGAAAAGCGCCTATGGAAATTTGTGGATGACCACAAACAAGAAATTGTTTCTAATAATTTGATTTCTTCATTTATACTCACCGAAAGAAAGTGTCACCAAAGTAAGGACAAGGATCTTCATCATAGACGTAATTTAAAATTCAACAAAAGAAGGAGAGTAAGACTTTGAGCAGAAAAAATCAACTGCTTTAATGTCAATATACTTATTTTGTGCCATTTATATACTGATTTTTTTCAGGTCATTACCTTGTCTCCATTTAAAGTGGGTCCCTCACGAATGGAAAACACCTGTATGAAGTGCATCTTTTCTCATTAAGGTTTCATTTACCAGACCTTAAACTCAGTCTGAATAACATGTTATTCAACTAGAATTTAAAATTTCACGCATTTTTTAATCATATCGTTTTTAAACCTTTTTCATATTTTCGGGTTAAATATCCTACCATTTTGCAGAAAATACGTTTTTTCGGCTTTAGAGTTCAACATTTTGCACGAATATATTTTTCTTTATCGTCTGGAGAATAATTTTTGGTTGAAAAATCAATTCTTTCGCCAAAAAGTAAATTATTTGTTTAAAAATATAATGTATTGTTTTTTTCGTAGCAAATCCATTTAGTTAGGTGAGATTTCAACTATTCCATTTTTGTGTGCAGACTGATCTTGTTTTTTTGAAAAAGAAAACGGGTTTTTGGCACATTTTGAAAAAGTTTTTTACATTTTTGAGAGAACCAACTTTCCAATTTTGACTTGATTTTTTAGAAAAAAACAATTTTTTTTTTCATAAAGAGAAATAAAATTTTCGGTTCCCGAAGACATTTGAAATAATTGAATATATTTTCATCATTATATTAACAATAATATATATTATACGATATATCATTATAATTACAACCATTGAATAAATTCAACAAACTAGGAATTAAGAAAAGATCAAACTAGTCGATAAGAAATTATTTAGCTTCGTTTTCCAAAAATATAATGTTGTTATATAAAAGGTTATGCTTATTCACAAAAATGTGTTATCGACGAATATGAATTACCTTGCAGTAAGTGAATATGGAACAAGCGGTTTCCAAATTGAATGTCTTTCTTAATGGAATAAATAAATAATAAAATACAAAATGAAAGTAACATAAAAATTATTTTCATTATTAAGTATTAAAATCGATTTATCACGTCGTGTCACATACTAACTGAATAACTGAGTGTTAAATTATGCTCTTCTATTGTACCGTACGGTAATGATGCGAGAAAAATGATGAAGTTTAGCCTTTTCTAATATTCTTGAAAAAATAACAGATTTAAATAATAAAATGTAACCTACTTATGAAAGAAAACACCGTTGATCAAGTAACGGAATTGTTTTTATAATCTTTTTTCACTTCGAAAGTGGGTTTTAACGCACGTATGGGAATGACGTATTGTTGTCAGAATGCACTTTTCAGTTTTAATATCAGATTCACAAAAAAAGAGTTGATGTTCCAAGCTCTATTTTATAGAATCTTGTATTAAACGATACGCTTAATATTTCTGTATTTATCACTCAACGGTAACTACAAGATTTTACTAGAAAAAAAGACGTACGGTAATGACGTCTGAAATGACGAAAATCGAGGGACAGACTTTAACGTTTTTACAATAACATTAATTTGATTTAAAAAATGTGCATACATTAAATTTAGGTTCATCTGAAGTTTAGAAACTTGAGACGTTAAGCATTTTTCAGGTTACTCTCTAGAAAAACGGAGACAATCAGTTTATCCTTGAGCAAAGTGGGGTTGGGACGATGTACGGTAATGACGTTTCGGGTGTTCTTATATTAAATTAAAGTAAGTAGAACATAAATGAAAAAAAAGAACTGATCGTTTTGTAGAGGATAATGAGTATTTATTAAATTAAAAAAAAAATCAGTACGAGTCTCTAAGTTAATGTTATATTACTGTGACTTCAAGTTTGCCTTCCATTTGAAAATTACCCATATACTAAGTCAGCTTTTTTCAAATTTAAGAATTTGGTCTTTAATAGATTGTAATAAGATATCGTTCAGTTTATTTTTTATTGAAAATACAAGAGATAATTTCAGTTTTTTACATGTTCTGATAAGAAGTAAATAGAGTTTTTCGGAATATGGTAATACAATCACTCTGGATAAATCGATCGGATTATTAGTTAAGGATTGTGTTTGTAATGGAGTTTAAGGTAAATTGAAGAAGGCGAGCCTTTTTTCAATGTTATTATTAATGAAATGAAATGGGTAATTATTTTCAGTTAAAATTTCTTAAATTCGTGAAATATTTTTATCAGGAAAAGATGGTTCAGAGATTTGTATAGCTCTGTCTACTAAAGAAAACACTACACCCTCTTTATGAGGTTATGAAGTCATGAAGTTTGGATACTATTCTAGTATCTATATTAGAAAAGATCGATACGGCACTAAAAGATACGAAAGTATAGTCTTCAAGTATGTTTACGTATTCTGCTTCCGAAAATAATTCAAGTTTTTGAAATTTTAAAAATTTTGGTCATAACGTAAAACATACTTGTTCAATTATTTGAACAATTATTATCTACTCTCTAACGTGTACAGATGACTATCAAACATCTCAATGCGACCACCAAACGTTTCGACAAAGAAAAATGGATGATTCATTATTTTTGAGTCAGCCCCCACCACTTTTGAAAAACTACTGTAAATTGAAAATCTTTTAGGCGTTAAAGTCTCTTTATTAATTATTCAAATAATTATCTACTCTCTGACGTAGACAGACCACCACCAAACATCACAATCTGACCACCAAACGTTTCGAAAAAGAAAAGTGGATCATTTTTTATGTTTGAGTTAATCCCTGTCACTTATAGAAAAACTGCTGTGAATTGAAAAGAATCTGGGCGTAAAAGTTTCTTTTTTAATTATTCAAACAATCATCTACTATCTAACGTGGAAAGAAGATTACGAAACATCACAATGCGACCACCAAACGTTTCTAAAAAGAAAAGTGGATCATTTGTTGATTTTGAGTCATCCCCCATCACTTTTAAAAAACTGCTGTAAATTGAAAAATTTTTGGGCGTATATGTTGTTTTTTTAATTATTTGAGCAATTATCTACTTTCTAACATGCACTACCAAATGATGACTACCAAAAATCACAGTGCGACGACCAAACGTTTCGAAAGAGAAAAGTGGATCATTTCTTATTTTTTAGTCAGCTCCATCGCTTTTAAAAAACTGCTTTGAATTGAAAAGTTTTTGGGCGTAAATGTTCCTTTTTTAATTATTTGAACAATTATATACTTTCTCACGTCTCTCCCTAGGGATCGCGTGACCTTGTAGCTGGTGGGAGGGCTTACGTGGCTCATTGACCACAGATCTGGAATTGGTGAACCTGAAGGGCTATATCGCGAGGTGTGGCTACTCTGGGGAACTGACGGACTCTGGTCGGTGAGACTCAAACTAAGGAGCGGTCCTTCCAGAGGGCCGTGTCGAGAGCTGAATGGTACCAGGGTTAACAAATCCTTCGACATCCCGGCCTGCCCTCCTCGGCAGAGGGGGACAGGCGAGGGTCTCGAAGGAGGTGCTTTAAAGGGGACTTTGGGATACCAGGTCGAATCCCTTAGTATATAGACCCGCCCTCCACAAGCGGGGCTCTGTGGGGGGTGTTTCTTATTTCCCTAGCTTCTCGTGGGACAAAAAAATGTTACACAACAAAACAAAATTGCAAAACACAAACAATGAGGGATCCGCTTCGGGTCCCTCTCCCAAACCACCGCCAAAAGTGGGAGGCTCCGTAAGGGACAACCCACCAGAGGTGGTGCGAAACAGTGATGATGGTGGAGACAAAGATGTTGAAGCCGTAGGAGTGCAACCAACGGAGCTCTTCGTAAAGAAGAGGAACCGTTGTGGTGCACAAAGGAAGAGAGACCGTAATGCACGACTCGAAAACAGCAGCCAAGGCTCCTCACAGGTGGCAGTAGCTGCGGGAAATTTACCCGGAACAACTCCTCAGGCTTATTCTATAGGCAAAGGGAAGAAGGGCTCCGGAGAAACTCCCCCAAACAGGAAGTTGAAACGGCAGAAGGCCCTGGTAACACAGGGTCTTACATTCGCACAGATGGCCAACAACGCCCTGGTGAGGGTTGTCGTTGCGTCGGGTTATCCTGATAACTGTCTGACTCTTGAGGCCTTGGACAGTTTGAGGGATGAAATCTCAAAAGGGATTGACGCATTACCTCGCGAGAGACGCGCCCCCAGATTCAACAACATCTTCCTTAGGTCGGGAGCCATCGTTGTAGAAGCTGCTGACATCTGGTCGCGAGACTGGATTGTCGAGAAAACCCCAACGTTCAGGCTAAAAGAAGGTCTAAACTTGGAAGTCAAGAGGACGGAGTGTCTTCAAAGGTACCGCAGAGCGACCGTAAGGTATTTTCCTACGGGCAGGGATCCAGGCCGAAGGGGGTAGGCTGGATACTGGTTGTTAGACGAGTAGGATTACCTTCCGGGTAACCCAACTGGGATCCTCAGGGGTCCCAGAAGCGTCCGGAGATGCCCCGAAATAGCCTCTTAATGGCTGAGACGGGAATCTCCATTACGCAGATTAATTTGCACCACAGCAAAGGCGCCTCGGCGGTTCTAGGCAGACGCATGTCTGTGGTGCAGACAGGGCTCGCCCTAATCCAAGAACCCTGGTTATACAGGGAAAGGATTTGTGGCTTGTCAGGATGTAGCTCCATATACAAGGGGTCCACACGAAAATACGCCAAGGGCGTGCATAGCCGTCAAGGGTATGGATGCGATCTTGGTGCCCAAATGCTGCTCCAGAGATCTCACCGTTATTAAGGTGAGACTCGGGGGCAGTAGCGGAGAAAGACTAGAGGTATTTATTGCCTCGGCTTATTTCCCTGGTGATGCCGGGGGACCTCCGCCTTCCAGAGAGGTGGAGGCTCTAATTCGGTATTGTCAGGAGAATAAGATTCCTCTTCTGTTGGGCTGTGATGCTAACTCTCACCACACGGTGTGGGGAAGCACAAACATCAATGACAGAGGGAGAGATTTAATTGAATATATAGCAGGCACAGAGCTGGAGATTCTGAATCGGGGTGATACTCCCACATTCCAGACCAAAAACAGGAGTGAGGTTCTCGATTTGACTCTATGTTCAGGTGCACTGAGGAGCAGGGTAGTTGATTGGAGAGTCTCCAGTTGATTGGAGAGTTGATTGGAGAGTCCCACTTTGGGACATATAAAGAGGAACTCGAAGGGAGGCTTGCGGAATTCCCCACAAGCTATGGTACCATTGACGAGTTGGAGCACGCCGCGGATTTTCTGCGAAGGGCTCTGACAACATCATATGAGAAAAATTGCCCTACAAGCATTTTCAAGTCTAGGAAGGGAGCAGAATGGTGGAACACCCACCTGGAGACTCCGTAGAAAGACAAGAATATTGTGCAATAGGGCGAATAGAACTAAATTGCCTTCGGACTGGGACATCTATAAGAGGGCCCAGTGCGAATACAATAAAAATATAAGGAAACATAAGCAGGAAGATTGGAGGGGCTTCTGCGAGGAATCGAAAAACATTCCGGAAACAGCGAAGCTCCGCAATATCCTAGTGAAAAATCCGGAAGCTCGCTTCGGGCTCATAAGGCTCGATAATGGTGAGTTTGCCGAGGATGAAGAAACAACGCTGAATCACCTGATGGAAGTTCACTTCCCAGATTTTCAGTGAATCGGAACCGACCTAGAGAAGGAAGACCGGGGCCAGGGGTGGAGAGGGCCGACTGGAGTTTCGCCGCTAAGGTCGCTGATTACAAAAAGGTGGAATGGGCCTTAGGGTCCTTTTGCCCCTTCAAATCACCAGGGGTGGATGGCATTTATCCAGCGCTTTTACAAAAAGGCATGGATTTGGTCGTCCCTCCTCTGACGAAATTATTTAGGGCAAGTATAGCCCTTAAACACGTGCCATCGGCATGGAAGGATGGCAGAGTGGCCTTTATACCCATACCTGGGAGGGAGGGTTACACTGCCGCCAAAGATGTCCGACCAATCAGCCTAACGTCCTTCATTCTGAAGACGCTAGAGAGGCTGGTCGAGAGATACATTAGGGATGAGGTGCTTTTGGCCTCCCCGCTGCATAGAGGGCAGCATGCTTTCCAGGCAGGCTGCTCGGTAGAAACTGCGCTTCAAGCTGTTGAAGCAAAATTGGAGCAGCAGTTGGAACAAAAGGGGTACGCTGTGGGCGCTTTCTTGGATATAGAGGTTGCCTTCAGCAATACACCTCCAGAAGTCATCTGTCGAGAGGCTCGGAGATGTGGCGTGCCATTTCAGCTAGTATGCTGGATAGGAAGTATGCTACGCCGAAGAAGACTCGAAACCAGATGGGGTGAAGGCCTAGTAAGGGGGATAGCTCCGCGGGGGTGCCCACAGGGGGGGTGTCCTGTTGCCCCTCCTGTGGTGCATTTTAGTGGACGACCTCCTTCGAAGGCTAAATGAAGAAGGGTACTATACCCAAGGATATGCGGACGACTTTGTAATTCTAGTTAGGGGGGCTCACCTGGAAGCACTGATGGGTTATATAAGGTCGGCGCTGCGCATCGTAGAGCTCTGGTGCGATAGCACAGGGCTCTCAGTAAATACGGAAAAGACCAACCTGGTAATTTTCACCAGAAATTATAAAGTTCCGAAAGCTGACGCTCCTGCATTTTGTGGTGGGAAGCTGACGTTTTCAGATTCAGATAAATATCTAGGAGTAATCCTGGATAGCAAGCTGAGCTGGGCGCAGCACCTGGAGACCCAACGCAGGAAATTTGTCATGACTTTTTGGATGTGCAGGAGAGCCTTTGGGCTGACGTATGGGCTGACTTATATGGGTCCCTGGCCACACAGGGATCAAGGGCAACGAAAAGGCGGACCAGTTGGCAAAGTGCGGCGCAGCGGGCGAATTCGTAGGACCGGAACCGGTACTGGGAATAGCGCGTTGCAGTGTCGGGATGGCTATTAAAAACTGGATCCGAACAAAACACAGGGAATACTGGGAACAAACCAAGGGTTGTCGTCAGGCGAAATCCATCCTGGGGTATACCTATAGGATGGACAGAGCCAGGGAAGTCCTGAGTTTACCCAAGAAAGACATAAGGACAGTGGTACGGACCCTGACAGGGCACAATCACTTGAACTATCATATGCACAAAATGGGGTATAGCCCCATGACAGAGTGCAGGAGGTGCGGCAGGGATGACGAAACATCCCTGCATGTATTATTCCAGTGCCCGGCATTAGCTAGACTCAGGCAACAGACCCTCGGTGTCCATTTTATGGAAACAGAGGAAATCGAAACGCGATCGGTGGTCGACATACTAGGCTTCGTCAAGAGGTCTGGGGTCGACTGCTGAGAGTGAAGAAGTAAGGGTGTGGCACAATAGGCTTTATAGCTTGAGCGCCAGGGGAGTTCTCTAATGGATTTCCCGCCCGTATTAAACCTAACGTAACCTAACCTACTTTCTCACGTGGACAACCAAATGATGACTACCAAATATCAAAATACGACCACCAAACGTTTCTAATAAGAAAAGTGGATCATTTTTTATTTTTGAGTCAATCCCTGTCACTTTTAGAAAAACTGCTGTGAATAAGAAAGTATCTGGGCGTAAATGTTCCTTTTTTAATTATTTGAATAATTATCTACTGTAACAAGACGAAATTGTATGGATCTTTATTCAAATTATCATTTGATTTTTAAAGCGATATCTGTTTTCTCGTCACGTGGCACGGCACTCCAAGGGCATACTTAGGTTAATTTTAAGAATTAGGATTAATTCTCAGGGTATTTTGTTTTTTATCCATGACCTTGCCTCATCACTCTTCTCAACGAAGGACAACGAGGGATTGCGGAATTCTGTAGGCTTGCGGAAAAACTGGGATTTCGCTCGCTGTCTCTATCAAAATTATGAATCGAGATTTGAATTTAAATCTGGTTCCCGCCTTTCCGTTTGCCGTCTCCAATAGTCCCGGGACCTGGCTGGAAACCTTGGATGCCTCCAGAGCCAGGGATGCTTCGGATCCTCCTCCCTGAGCTTTGGGAATGAACTTAGTAGCCTTGAAGCTATACCTGGGTCTGCACCAGTAATCCTTATGAGGGAGGAAGCCCTCACATCCCCTAACCGGGCCCTTCGCGCTACGGCACTGGACCGAGATTTCAGCCTACTCCAAGACTCCCGCGATGAGGATGAGAAGCAGGTCTGTTTTGTCCTAGATTTGTTGTCGTGTGTTTTGCCAATGCGGACATTCGCTCCAGAGTGAGGAGAGAGCTTCCTCATTTACCGGGAATGCTTCGGATCTACGCTTCAGATATTTTGATTTAGTTACAGATTATAAATTGAGCCGCCCCTGCATCTTCTACCAGACGGGCACGGCGACATAGAGACGAACGAGCTACATTCAAATCGACCAATCCCACGGCCGCGCCGAGCAAGCAGCCAATCAGCGCCGCGCCAAGGAAACTCGCCCAAAGGAGACGAGATGACTCGCTCGACGACCGGCAAGCCGGGTCCTCTTTCGTTCGGCAGCCACGTGCCGAGAGACAGTCGCGACTTTGCCTTCTTGAATCTTTCTTTTGCTACCGCGAAGTATCGCGTTGGTACGCTACGGATCCTCGCGGGCACTCATGTTCAGAGGAGTAACTTGAGTTTTAGAGTATCGTTTGTGAAATAATACTCTGAACATGAGGAACCCCTCGAGTCTCCAAATTCTATGGTTTTATTTTTCGTAAATTTTGCTATCGTATTGTGGAAAAATCGGCATTGATTATCGCCTTCATGTGTTGCTCTCGTTAGTCATTTTCAGTTAAGGTTGAATACTCGGTAATTTTGTCGCTTCACTTGGTGAGCGTTTCTTTCAAATGCAAGATGGTCTCATTTGTTCATTTAAGAATTTATTATAAAATAATGCTTTCGGGTGTAGTCTTGACGCAAAATTAATGGTTGCGATCAGGACGCCACGTTGACCGCATGTTAAAATTCTGAGCTACCGGTGAGATTCACTTTCTTTTTAGCCTTTTTCTAGTTATGGATAATGTAGCTCACTTTAAGAAATCTCGGTTTGTAGAAAATTTTGAGGTTAGTTTCTTTTAATTAGTATTAAAAATTACGTATTTTATCTATTGAGCTTTGGAGTACCGGCCGAACGAATTAGGTTTCTCGTTATCAGCTATCGTCTCTTTTGTTGTTATTTATCGCGAAATTACAAAAATTATTGTATCTGCCGATAAGTTTGAATAAATGTGAACACCCTTTTTTTGCAGTAACTAGTTTTACCTTATTTCCGAGTAAGGGTCGCGTTTGTGCCTAAGGATTTTTCGAAAATAGGTTGAACCACCCCCCTCTACCTACCACTTTAATAAAAGGGCTGAAGTCGGCCCGGGCAACCATCTGGCACACGCCCCGTTTATGGAGTCTTATGATTTTTAAGTGTCCCGTTGGCGCATGCCCGCCTGGCGCCCACCTCACATACACAAATTTTGGTTTTACCGTAGGGAATTTCAGATAATGGGCGTGAGCCGAGTAACAGTAAGTTGTGAAAACAATTTTACCGTTACACTACTTTCTAACGTGGACTACCAAATGATGAATACCAAACATCACAGTGCGACCACCAAACGTTTCGAAAAATAAAAGTGGATCATTTCTTATTTTTAAGTCAGCCCCTGCCACTTTTAGAAAAACTGCTGTGATTTTAAAAGTATCTGGGCGTAATAGTGTCTTTTTTAATTATTCAAACAATCACATACTATCTAACGTGGACAGAAGATTACCAAACATCACAATGCGACCATCAAATGTTTCGAAAAAAAGGAAAATGAATGATTTTTTATTTTTGAGTCACCCCTACCAATTTTAAAAAACGGCTGTGAATTGAAAAGTTTCTGAGCGAAAAAGTTCCTTTTTCAATTAGTTAAACAATTAGCTACTCTCTAACGTGGACAGACCACTACCAAACATCACAATGTGACCACCAAACGTTTCGAAAAAGAAAAGTGGATAATTTCTCATTTTTGAGTCAGCCCCTGTAACTTTTAGAAAAACTGCTGTGAATTGAGAAGTATCTGGGCGTAAAAGTTTCTTTTTCAATTATTTACTCAATTATCTACTATCTAACGTGGACAGACGACTACCAAACATCACAATGCGACCACCGACCGTTTCTTCTTGAGAATTTAAAAAGAAGAAAAGACTCTCCTTCATCCTTGCCATCTAAAAATTATCTAAATACATTAGCTAGATAATTTATAGATGTCAAAATTAGCTAAAGCAGCTAGATATTTAGTTAACACAGCTAGAAATGTAGATAACACAACTATATATTCTTAGGAGACAAAATCCGGCTGAACTTTTAGTTGAGACAGCTAAACGATTTTTTTCAGTGAATGGAAGATCAAGAAGGTTTTTTTCTTCTTTTTAAATCCTCAGGATGCTTCCCAGTAGTGTGTAAATCACTATCTTCTTGATTAAAAATATAGAACGAGTGTCTGCAAAGAAATAGTGGGGACATTATTTGAAAAATCCGAAACTTTATTACTAAATTTTAAGTCATCATACTTTATCTTCTATTTTAAATCAAGGTCGGTTCTTTTCCCAAAACTGAAATTATATCCTGACCATTTAGAATATAAGAGTTCGTAAATTAAACAATTTGAAGTAAATATATTATCTTATTTATTATTCTCACAACTTGAAGGAACACATGCAAGTATACATTTTATTATATAAACGTGAATTATATGGATAATTTGATTTAAGACTGAAATCTTTAGTTCAATCATTTTTTACCACTTTTTTTTTTCTCGTACACAATCTGGAAAATTTCAGACCCAGAGGAATACATACTTATTATCTAAGTTCTATTAAATATGAAAAATTATATTACCATTTCTCTCTCTGATTCTACTCAAATAAAATTGAATGGATATTGTACTGGGTTAAAAAAAACACCTAGTATATTCTAAATCAAGAAGATGGTAATTCACACACTACTGGAAAGTATCTCTATATTTTTTTCAACCAGAATTTAAAATTCCACGCATTCTTTCCTTTAATTATTCTTTAAACTTTTTAATATTTTTAGGATAAAAATTCAACCATTTTGCAGAAAATACGTTCTTCGGGTTTCAAAGTTCAACACAGAAAAATCTAGGAGTAAATTTTGTTGCAGGTAATTTCGTATTTTTACTCGCTGGTGTAGGTAGAATATAAATATTACCTATGGTGGGAGTAATTTGTCTGCTATTACCTGATCTGATGGGTAAATAGAGAATATTACCGTGAGTTAAGAGTAACTGTCATTGCTTCTTGCAATAACCCCACATATTAGTCTTTACAAGTGAAAAGGCGAGTGTTTAAATTTGCAATGTGTATGTATAACGTTTACAATTATTTGCACTGACGGGCAATTTAACCATCGATCAATTATGCAAAAATAGCCAATGCCCTAGGTGTAAAAAACACATCTTCTCCGGGGAAGTCTAATGTTTTACAGTACTTTAGGGTCCCTGGAGTAAGTTCCATAAAGACACGAGATTGAACTAATAAACCAGGTGTAAAAAATGCATCTTCTCCGGGGAAGTCTAGGTTTTACAGTATTTTAGGGTGCCTGCAATGTGATCCTCAAGAACACGAGATTGAACCAATACCCCAGGTGTTAAAAACACAACTTCTCCGGGGAATTCTGGGTTTTGCAGTACTTCAAGATCCCTGGAATAAGTTCCTCGAAGACACGAGATCGAACCCATGACCCAGGTGTAAAAAACACATCCCCTCCGGGGAAGTCTGATTTTTACAGCACTTCAGGGTCCTTGGAGTGGGTTTGACAACGACACGAGATTCAATCAATACACCAGGTGTAAGAAAAAATATTTTTTAGGGATGTCTGGTTTTTACAGCACTTTAGGGTGCCTGAAGTAAGTTCCTTGAGGACATCCTAAAGTACTGTAAAAAATCAGACTTCCCCGGAGAAGATGTGTTTCTCACACCTGCTGCATTGGTTCAATCTCTTGTCTTCGAGGAACTTACACCAGGGACCCTAAAGTACTGTAAAACCAAGACTTCCCCGGAGAAGATGTGTTTCTTACACCTGGTGCATTGGTTCAATCTCGAGTCTTCGAGGAACTTATTGCAGGGATCCTGAAGTATTGTAAAACCCAGAATTCCCCGGAAAAGTTGTGTTTTTAACAACTGGGGCATTGGTTCAATCTCGTGTCTTTAAGCAAATTCAGGGACCCTAAAGTACTGTAAAAAATCAGATTTCCCGGAGATGTGTTTCTGACACCTGCTGCATTCGTTCAATCCCGTGTCTTCGAGGAACTTACACCAGGGACCCTAAAGTACTGTAAAACCAAGACTTCCCCAGGGAAGATGTGTTTCTTACACCTGGTGCATTGGTTCAATCTCGCGCCTTTGAGGAACTTACTCCAGGGACCATGAAGTACTTTAAAACCCAGACTTGTTCGGAGAAGACGTGTTTATTACACCTGGTGCATTGGTTCAATCTCGTGTCTTCAAGGAACTTACTCCAGGGACCATAAAGTACTTCAAAACTTAGACTTCCCCGGAAAAGATGTCTTCCTTACATCTGGCGCATTGGTTCAATCTCGTGTCTTTGAGGAAATTACTCCAGGGACCCTGTAGAAATGTAAAAAATCAGATTTCCCGGAGAATATGTGTTTTTACACCTATAGCATTGGCTGGATCTCGTGTCATCGAGGAGCCCACTCTAAGCACCCTAAAGTTCTGTCAAAGCCAGACTTCCCAGAAGAAGTTTATTTTTTTACACCTAGGGCATTGTTTGGATCTCGTGTCGTCGAGGAACTTACTCCAGGGACCCTAATGTACTGTAAAAAATCAGATTTCCCCGGAGAAAATGTGTTTCTTACACCTGGTGCATTGTTTCAATCTCGTGTCTTCGAGGAACTTACTCCAGGGACCAGTTTACAAGGCCTTCTAGGTGAATATTGAGAATTACTCACCACACGTAGGTAAAAACAGTAGAATACCCGAGATGTGCGGGTAAAGTTTATCCACACTCTGTTTTTTCTGTGAACATTTTGAGTAAATATATTTTCCTTTATTGAATGAGAAATAATTTTTTTGAAAATAGTATATTGTGCTACAAGTTGAAAAATCGTCGCTTTTTTAATGTGTGGGAAACGATACTTTTTCTGTAATTTTATACCAGAAAAGAATAATTTTTAACCAAATACATGAATTTTCAACCAAAAACATAAATTTGCTACCAAAAAAGGACAATTTTTTCTGACGGAATAGAATTCAACAAAAGCTTTAGTTAAATTTTCAATTACAAAAAGTAATTTTCAATAGAAAAACAAATTCTTAACAAAATAAATGAATTTTCAACCAGGAGGAATAATTTTCTACCAAAAAAGAATCATTTTCAAGGAAATAGATGAATTTTTAACTAAAAAAAGATCAATTTTCGCACAAAAAAATAGAATAGTTTAATTTTCAATTATGAAAATAAGTGTTTGAGCAAATAAAATAATTTTTCAATTAAATAATTGAATTTTCAATTGTAAAACTAATTCTCAACCAACGAAATGAAATTTTAACCAAAAAGACGAATTTTCTACCAAACGAGGAGAATTTTTTCTGACAAAATAGAATTCAGCAAAAGCTTTAGTTAAATTTTTAGTGAAAAAAAAGTAATTTTCAATAAATAAAACTAATTTTTAACAAAATAAATGAATTTTTGACCAAAAGGAATCATTTTCTACCAAAAAAGAATAATTTTCAAAAAAATACATGAATTTTCAATAAAATATTTCATTTTTTAATGGAATTTGTAATTTAATAGTTGAATTTTCAAGCAAAAAGTGAACTACTCACCAAGAAGACTAACATTCTACCACGAAATGCAAAGTGTCAACAAAATACGGAAATTTTCGAACAGATGGAATCTCAACTGAAGAAGATTGAATTATTTTTTTCACCAAAAAGGGATTCAGTTTCAAAGAAATACAAGAACTTTCAACCAAGAAGGTAAATTAGTTACCAATAAGATTAATTTCCTACTGCTTTGAAACCATTGAAAAATAATGAAAACTTATAAGGTATTTTAGGAATTTTGATTTCAAAAAATTTTCTCAAATTTCGAAAAAGAGTAGAAGATTTCAAAGCAAATTGTTTCAATTTGCCATGGTTGAAAAATATTTAAAAATCCAGTAAATTCAAGAAATATGTAAAAGAATTTAAGAGATTGAAAGAATTTAGGAAGGTTTTAAGTGAATAAACAAATTTTTTTTAAATTCCTAAGGAAATTTAGAAGATTTTAAGACAATTTCTTTATATTTTAAATGATTTTTCAAAATTTTAAGAAAAATTCGAGTTAGCTGAAAATATTTCAAGGAGTTTGAATTCTAGCTACTTTAGCATCACCGACATCGAAGAATCAGAGCAGAAAATAGGTTCTTTTGGCTTCAAAGTTTAACGTTTTGGATGAATATATTTTTCTTTATTGACTGAAAAATCATTTTCGGTTCAAAAATCAATTTTTTCGCTAAAAATTAAATTATTCGCTTGAAAATGTTTCATTTCAATGTTTTTGGCAGTTGGAAATCATTCAAGTGTAGAAGATTCAACTGTTTCGTAGAAAATTCGCCTTAATTTGAATAACATATTTTTGAACTAAAATTTAAATTCCCCGAAAATTCTACCATTTTGCAGAAAATTGGTTCTTTCAGCTTCAAAATTATACATTCTTTTTAACCATTTTTTTATGTATTGTTTTTTTCGTCGCAAGTTCAGTTTGTTAAGTGAGAATTCAACTATTCCATTTTTTTGTGCAAACCGATCCTTTTTTTTTAAAGAAAATGGATTTTTTACACATTTTTAAAAAATTGTATAGATTGTTGAGAGAAGTAACTTTCCAGTTTTGACTCGACTTTTCAGAACGATGCAAATTTTTTTTTTTTCATACAAAAAATTGTCTTCCCGAAGACATATTTATTATTTCTTAGAAGATCTAAGATCAGTGTTCAAAACATTAGAAATAATTGAATACATTTTTATCATTATGTTAAGAATAATATATATTATACGATATGTTTTGTTAGAATTACAATCAATGAATAGACTGAATGAATTGGGAATTAAAAGAGGCTAAAACTAGACGATAAGAAGTTATTCCACCTTCGTTTTCTAAAAATATATTGTTCTTTTCTAAAATGTGGTGTTTAATCACGAAAATGTATTATCGATGAATATGAATTACCTTGCAGTAAGAGAATATGGAACAAACGGTTTCTACTTCAAATATTTTTGTCAATGGAATAAATGAATAATAAAATACAAAATAAACATAAAATAAAAAATATTTTTATTATTAAGTATTTTACTTATTATTTTATATTTTGTAATTCAAAATTCTTTTAATTGTTTTCATTCGAAAATGTGGTCTTTTTTAACCAAAAAGATTAGTTTTCTACCAAAAAAGACAAACTAAAAAATGTTCAATTAGAGTCAGGTAATAGTGATATTAAAATAGTTGAATAATATTAACAAACATAATTGTCTAGACAATTCATTATTATTGTTAATAATATTCTTTTTGCTTAATGGTAGAGAGTTGCGGTTTTTTTCTGGAATTTTTAAGTCTATTTTTCACTCGGAGTGACTTAATAATTAATTAAATTGGGCTCAAATAATTGTTTGAACAAACTTTTATTGTTAATAACCATCTCCATCTACATTAATGGCAGAATGTTACACATTTTTATTATCACGGGATAGTAATTTTTTTTTTATATAGCACACAAGGAAAATCGCAGAAAAACTGGTGTATAGTAGAGCAGACCTTATTCTGACTATAATCCAAAGACGAGCGTGTTATTTCTTTAATATTTTTTATACTGGAACACAGTGCTGGTTAATAATAATAATAATAATAGGTTATAAATAAATTGTAGAAAGATCTGAAGTCGTCATAAATACATAATCCCCTGGTTATCTTTATCAGCTTCAATAACCTGGATGAGCCGACGCTGGTCTGAAAATGAAACCATATTCAATTCAAATTCGGATTTTTGATCAAAAACCGTTGAAATAATTCACAAAATAGAAATTTTGAAAAAAATACTCTAATCCTCAATCAACCAAAAAAGAAAGTTTCTGTGAATCATAGAACAACATTTATTGGCTCTCATTCCAATAAAGGTTTCTTTGTTTCCAATACATTTCGTTTTTTAACGGAAAGGATCGCTGGTGGAAAAAAATTTTACCAGAAATCATAACATTTCTACAACTTTCATGTTTGATTAAAATCTGTACTTTTTCACAAAAAACATTTACAAAGTTTAACAAAAAGATACAGTTAAATAAAAATAGCTAATTTTTTTCTTTTATTTTCTTGTAGACATGTAAGAAAATAATAATAAAGTATTAGATTCCAGAATTTGAAAATTTGTATAACTTTTTATCGATATTTTTTTTCACTTTGTTGTAAAAATCTTCAAGGTATTACAGAAAACAACAGGGTTTGACATTTTTTACATTTGGGTGTTTGACATCATGAAAAAAAAGCATCAGCGTTTCGACTTGTACTTCACTGCCAATTTTTGTAAAACATATTTATTGAATTGTTATGTTTTGTGAAATATGAAACTACATTAAAAATAAAAATATTACACGTTCACCAAGAACTTTTGCTATCATAATAAATCATATTGAACTGTAGTTCGATTATTGAAAATTGAAAAATAATCGACTTTACAAGACGATTCTGAATCTGTTCAAAATTAACCGTGTTACCGATTTTAACGTTAAAACTAGAAATTTATAATTGAACGCTCTTATTCAATTCCACATCCTATTTAAATATTGTTTCAATCCAAAATATTCGATTTTTGACCATTCAATTTAAAATTTCATAACTAAGGATGACACTTTTTCTAAAATTTATTGATATTTTATTTTTTCATTTAAAATAAGCAATTATAAATCAAATATTGAAAACTCAACTATTTACAGTAGAAAGCCTTGAACCATTAACATTTCAGACTGTTAAATTTAAACTTTGAAGGTAACAATTTTAATTGTTCTATTTGAAAAAATTTTAATAAATGTAAGTAAACGTATTAAATTTTGATGCATGAATAACAATTATACAATTATCTAATTTGGAAACAATTTTATTTCCTTTAAAAAATATTTACAAGTTTTGAAAAAATTCAAACTTTATTTAAAATTGGAAAATATTTCAAAAATAAAAAAATAAATTTAGCTTTTTGGAGATTTCGAAATAAAACTTTGAAGCTTTTCAGGGATCTTTGAAGGCTCAAGTTTGCTGGGAAAATTTGAAATGATTTTTTATTGTGAAAAATTAATTTTAGGATAAGATTTAAAAAGATTTAAAACAAAGTTCTTTGATTGATGAATGACAATTGAACCATTATTTATTTGGAAAATAATCGAGCAAGTTTAAAATATATTTAGAAGTTTTGGAAAGATTCCAAAATAATCTAAAACGTAAAGTTTGCGAGAATTTCGAACACAAAATTTATAAGCTTTTTAAGCATTCTAAAAGGTTTTAAATGAATAAAAAAATGTGTATCCAACTTTCTAGAAGAAACAACAATATATTTTTTTTAAATTAATTTTAAAAGAATGTTTGATAAGATTTCCAAAATTGTCAAAGAAGAATCTGGATGATTTTGAGGTAGTTTTTTTACTTTAGGAGGATTTGAAAAAAAAAATCAGGAAAAATTCAAGTTCCGAGATAATAATATTATTAGTAGATTCCTGGAAATTTTTTAAATTATTTGTTCAAAACCAATTTTTACGAGAATATCTAAAGAGACTCTAAAATCTAAACTCTAAACCCGTGATCAATTCTTTCTCAATTGTTCAATTTCTATCTTCGGTCAAAAAGTTGTTCTTTTTCGACCTAGGATGACAAATATTGATCATGTTTACATGATCGCATCTTAATTTAAAATTATCTCATTGCTGTATTCTAAAATTTGTTATCCTACATCGAAAAAGAACAACTTTTTGGCTGCAAAACATGTCTTCCTGCAAAAGGCAATATTCCTGTAGATTCTTGTCGTTGTAATTTTCCGTAAATTCTTCAGAAAATTGAAGCTACAATAAAATAGAATGATGTACATAAAAATACAAAGAAAGTACAAAATTCGTTTCAATAATAGAAGAAAGTTGTACTTTCCTGTAATTTTTGTTGTAATTTCTTTTATTTATTTATAGATTTCTGTAAAAATAGTTTTAGCATCCTGTAATTTTTTGTAAAAATTTTTTCACCAGGGATAGTAGGGAAAGTAGTAGAGAGAGAAGAGATATGCGGAGGAATGTATGAGAGGAGCAGTAGGGAACAGTAGTTTGGGAATGGGCACTTAAAAAGTGGTCCGGAAGAATAGGAGGATATCTTGCATGAAAAGAAAAGTTAGGGTGGGGCTGTGGGGAGAAGCGCGAGGGTATTTGAAAGACTGCATTGTTAAGAAAGTAGGAGATAAGGTGGCAAGAGAAGGATGGATTGGAGGAAGGGTTGAGAAAGTAGGGAAGGGATTGTAGGGTTGGTATGGTAATGACATTGTATGACATAAAGTAGGAGGGGAAGTTTGCGAATGAGTGTAGGGTTGGCTGAGTAGGGAAGGTGTCGTTGTGGTATTAGGGATGGATGGAGGCAGTAGGGTAAGTATGTGTGTAAAGAAAAGTAGGGTTGCAGAAGTTAGGAATGTGCAGTAGGAGTGTTTGGGATTGGCCAGTAGGTAAGACCAGTAGTGAAGAGGAGGAAGAGTAGAAGAGGAGTAGGCAAGTGAGGGGCAGGGTAGAAGAAAATTCAGGGGATTGGAAATTTGTGAGGGGATGTTGGGATCGGAAGGGAAAGGTTCTTAGGGGCGGAAAATTGAGGGTCGGGAGAGTGGTTTGAGGAGGCGGGAACATTTGTCTGAAAAAATAGTTTCAAATTTGTATATAGAACTCTCAGCGAACTCACAGAGTCTTATAGAAATTCACATGTTTGTCCCATTCATCACCAGTCACGCATGGTAGCGCTGTTGAGACAACACTTCTCTGATAAGTGTACTCATAGCCAGGAGTTATAGAAGGTTTTGAAGTTCTTAGTAATTCGAATTTTTGGTACACATTGTACAACCTAATTCTGTCATCACTATATTTGTTACATTTGACATCCAAATCCTTTTTCTGAATATTAAAAAATGCTGCTAATGCTTCTACAATGGTATACTTCCAGATTTTCGGGGGATTCTTGTAATCATAAGTGCATTCTGAGAATCCTGGAAGTTATAAAAAATTAATATTTTTGTGCTGGAAACGGTAGGAACTATCGTAAAAAATAAAATTTTTGAATTAGGTATCATCCAAAAATTAGTTAAGGCGATTTTGGGACTGGGAGATTTGGTTTCTTTTGAGGGAATTCAAAACAAAATCTAGCAGACATTCGATTGGTTTGAGTGAAAGTGAAATTTCCAACTGAAAAGATATATAGAGATTCTCAAGTGAAAATAAAACAGTTAAATATTTCCTTGAAAGCATTAATTTTTGACCAAAAAAAGATTGAATTTTCAGACTAGTTCGATTTTGACAAAAGATTATTAGTTTATCACCAAAAAAGGCGACTTTTCTACAAAGTACATTAACATTGAACAATATCGATAAATTTTTGAACTAAAAAGGTACATCTTCAAAAATAAAATGAAGATGTTCTTTTAATTCAGCAAAATATTTAACAAAAAAAAACGAATTTTCAAACCAAAAAAAAACTGGAGGTAAGGTTCATTAGCCAACTATTTTGGATATAAATGTATGAAGTTAGAGCATTTTGAAAATTTTCAATACCATTTTTTTTAGATTCGCAAATGCTAGGTACGGCTATTCATAGTACTCGGAAACTGGAACAATTAATCCTCATGGCTTTTTTCAATGAAAACAAAATTATCAGTTAAAGCATTTTTAAAATCCAAAAAAGCAAACGAAAATGAACATTTTGCGTCAAACAACGCACAATATGAGAAAAAGACAATAGAGGACAAAAATTGGTTTTTAAAATCCATACAAGATTATCATAGTAACCTTTCGAATTTTTTCAACATATTCAAGAAAAAAAGTCAAACTATGCAAGATGCAAAAAAAAAATTAATCATCAAAAATTGTGCACACAAGAATGCTCTAAAAATATGTTACGAATTATTTTTGATCAAGAAGCGTAGTTTTTGCTTTATTTACAGAAAACAACATCAAAAATAGAAAAAATAAAATTTTGGACGAATGACACAAGCTATGGAAAAAAAATGTAAAGGCAAAATTTCTCTTGCAAAAAAGAGTAAAAACTTTTTCAAATTTATCATCCATAATTTTTTGACAGGACGCGTAGTTTCTGTTTTGATCGTAAAAAATAACATTGGCTATAAAAAATTAATTTTTTTGAAAAACGTGAGCTGTGCGCATAGCTCGCGATGAGAATGTGCCCACTCACTGGCCAGATTTTTTTATTATAAACATTAATTTTGAGCAGAAAAAAACAACATATTTTTATCCGAATAGTCAAATCGTTATCCAAGAAAATGAGTTTTCTACTAAAAATAATAATCTTCAAACAAAAAAAAAAAAAAATTTGTGATAAGGTTGTTCAGCTCTCAAGCAAGGAGTTGAAGTTTCAACTAAAAAAATGCAATCAAAGAAGGAATAGTTAAATTCTCAGTTAACAAAAAAATTAACAAGAAACACCATCTTTTCAATAAACTGGTTTCATCTTAAAAAGATAAATTTTAAACTAAGAATGGAATAGTTGAATTTTCATTGAAAAAAATCATTCTTCAATTAAAAAAATGAATTTTCAATAATGTAGTTTATTCTTCCACCAAGTAGCTGGATATTAGAAAAGGTTAATT
>CAKNXH010064118.1:56492-73554 GCA_932178445.1 Andricus quercusramuli
TGAACCAGAAAAAGAAATTGTTTTTATTAATTTGATTTCTTCACAATACTCACCGACAGAAAGTGTCACCAAAGCAAGGATTAGGATCTTCATCATGGACGTTATTCAAAATTTCAACAACAACAAAATGGAGAGTAAGACTTTGAGCAGAAAAAAATCAACTGTTTTAATGTCGACTTACTTAGTTTGGGCCATTTATATACTGAATTTTTTTTAGAGCGTTACCTTGTCTTCATTTAAAGTGGGTTTCACATGAATGGAAACACGTGCATGAAATGCATCTTTTCTTATCCAGGTTTTATTTACAAGACCTAAAACTCAGTCTGAATAACATGTTTTTCAACTAAAATTTCAAATATCACGCATTCTTTCAATTGATTGTTTTTAAAACTTTTTCATATTTTTGGGTTAAAACTTCAACAATTTTGCAGAAAATACGTTTTTTTTGGCTTTAGAGTTCTAGATTTTGCATGAATATATTTCTCTTCATTGACTGAAAACTCATTTTGGTTGAAAAATCAATTTTGTCGCTAAAAACTGAATTATTTGTTTAAAAATATAATAATTTAAGAATAGAAGATTCCACTGTTTCGTAGAGAATTTGTCTTGATCTGAATAACATATTTTTCAATTCAAATTCAAATTCCCCGAAAATTCTACCATTTTGCAGGAAATTGGGTTTTTCAGTTTCAAAATTCAAGATTCTCTATGACAATTTCCCATGTATTGTTCTTTTCGTAGAAAATTAATTTTGTTAAGTGAGAATTCAACTATTCCATTTTTGTGTGCAGAACTGATCTTTTTTCGTAAAAAAGAAAATGGGTTTTTGGCACATTTTGAGAAAATTGTTTACGTTGTTGAGAGAAGCAACTTTCCACTTTTTACTTGATTTTTCAGAACAATGCAAAATTGTTTTTTTTTTCATAAAAAGCAATAAGATTTTCTCTTCCCGAATACGTATTTATTATTTCTTAGGAGATCTATGATCAGAGTTCAAAGCATTTAAAATAATTGAATACATCTTTATCATTATATTAACAATAACATATATTATAATATGTATTATTATAATTACAGTCATTGAATAAATTTAACGAATTGGAAATTAAGAAAAGATAAAAGTAGACGATAAAAAATTATTTCACCTTCGTTTTCTAAAAATATGTTGTTGTTTTCTAAACTGTCGTATTTATTCACAAAAATGTGTTATCGATGAATATGAATTATCTTGCAGTAAGAGAATATGGAACAAGCGGTTTTCAAATTGAATATTTTTCTCAGAGGAATAAATAAATAATAAAATACAAAATGAACATAAAAAATATTTTCATTAATAAGTGTTCTACTTATTATTTTTATTCTAATTCAAAATTATTTTAATTGTTTTGTTTCGAAGAATTTGTCGTTTTCAACCAAAAAGATTAGTTTCCTACCAAAAAAGACAAACTAAAAAATGTTCAATTAAAGTCAGGTAATAGTGATAATCAAATAGTCCATTGATGTTAACAAACATAATTTTTCAGACAATTCATCATCATTGTTAATAATATTCTCTTTGCTTAATGGTAGAAAGTTGCGTTTTTGTTTTAAATTTGTAGGTCTATTTTTCGGTCGGAGTGACTTCATAATTAATTTAATTGGGCTCAAATGATTCTTCAAACAAAATATTATTGTTAATATTTTGGATAAATTGCATAGCATTGAGTTTACAAATAAAATTACCGGTCTTAGAGAATGATTTTCTTTGTGAAGTTTTATTAAACAATAAAAAAGTGGTGGGAGACCGTTTGTACATCTTAAAAAGTTGTACGTTTTTTTATCTATTTGAGATACAAACCACCATAGATACTGTTGGATTTTTCATGATCTCACATGGTTTTCGATCATTTAGAAGGCTTAAGACTTTTTCTTTATAACTAATTTTTTCTATTATAACGGTGACGTTACCCTTGTATGCTCTAGCTATTAAGAGTCCTGGATCGTTTTTAATAAAAAATGTTGTTTCTTCAAATTTTTATTCTAGTAGTTTCTAATTAGGATTCCAAATTATTTGTGATACTAGGTATTTCTTTAAAGTAAATGTCAAATTACTTCTAAGGCAGTTCAAGTCTTTTTCTGAAATTTTCAATCTTCTGTTCTCAACTCCTAAAATGTAGTCATTTAATGGTAGACTCTTCTTATTATATGGCATAGCAAATTTTCCGCCCAAAGCTAAAATCTCTGTTAAATTCTTTGGAATTAATTTATCAGACAGATTTTCTATGAAATCTTCTGTGTGAAAAACAGGAAATGAAGTTTGTTTTTTTCTGAAATGTTTAACTTTGCTTCGTCTTTTTAGTTATGAATCAACATTGAATAAACATTAAAGAGAAATATATTTTAAACCTCTCTCTTTTTTGTGAAAATATTTGGCTGGAGGAGGGGGCTGATATCAAAATATGTGCAATTCAAAATTTTTTTACGCGTCGCAATATACTTCTTGCCGTCATTCAAAACAAAACTTTCACAGACTTTAAGAAACTAAGAAGTCAAAGCAAAACTGAAGACTTCGGAAAAAAGAAGCTTTCTAGCATTACCATAAGAGAAGGTAGTCATAAATAATGATACATTTTTTATACAACTATGTTAATTTGCATTATTTATTACTTTACTAAGTACAAAGGGGGTTTAAGGAAATTACCCGGAAATAAGGTAATAGTGCTTTTAAATCTGGATATGAATCATCAAATGAAAATTGTCGTAATTATTATTGACAATTTCAGCAATAACATATCCCAATCTGCCATTATCAGGAATAAATATTATATTTCTCAATTTATTCATTATTGAAACAATTTCTTAAATATTTAGATTTCTAAGTTTTCCGTTCCGGCAATTTTAAGTTGTCCTGAACTTTATAATTTGGGAAATCTAATGTTTTGTTGTTGAATTACAAAAAAAAGTGATGAATGAAACAAAATACTTTTATTTGATACAAACATTCCTTACTTTATGTTGATTTCTTATTAGATTATTCGTTTATTCTGAAAGAAAAATCGATGTTGAAACCGCTGGTTCCCTATTCTATTGCTGCACGGTAATTCATATTCATCGATACAAAATTTTCTTCAATAAGCACCACATTTAAAAAAACATATTTTCAGTAAACGAAGGTGAAATAATTTCTCATCGTTCAATTTCTAGTTAACAAAATTAGTTTTCAACACAGAAAAAAACTAACAATTTTCGATAAGATGGTTTTATTTTTAACTAAGGAAATGATTTTTAAACTAAAGTGACGAATCTAAAAAGAAATGAATGTTTGACAAAAAATTCTTATTTTCATCAAGATAGTTCAAATTTTCACCAAATTGATATACTTTCATTTGGAATGATTGGTCTACCAAAAAAGTAAATTTTTAACATGCCAGTTGAATTTCCAACAAAAAGAAAGATTTTCTACAGATAAATCTTCAGCAAAAAAAAAAAAAATAATAATTTTCAATTAAAAAAGGCAAATTTTCAACAAAAGACATGAATTTTCGTACAGATAGTTTAATTTCTCACTTAAAATAGTACATTCTTGACCGAATGTGGAATAATCACATTTTCAGGTGAAAAATCTAAATTTCAAACAAAATAAAAACAAATTTTCAACAAAATAGTTGAATTTTCAACTGAGATGATGAATTTGCTACCAAGAAATAATGAATTTTCAACAAAATGGTTAAATTCTTAACCAAGAAATATTTTCATGCAATATGGAAAAAAAATTGTCTCAAAAATTTGAAATCTTGAAACCAATAAGACAAATTCTCTACAAAAGAGTTGTATCTACTACTCTCACACAGTTATATTTTTAAATAAGTAATTTAATGAGAAACAAAAAATTTGAGTTTTTAACCAAAAGCTCAGTCAACAAAGAAAAATATATTCATTCAACATGTTGTACTTTGAGGCCAAAATAACGAATATTCTGAAAAATGGGTGTATTTTAAACCCGAACAAAATATGAGAGAATTTTTTATTACTAAAAACAATTGAAATAATAATCGCCTGAAAATTTATATTGTAGTTTGAGAACATGTTATTAAGAAAAAGTTTATGACCTGGAAAATAAAAGTTTGATAAGGAAAAATACATTTCATGCACGTGTTTTTCATTAACAGTCAATCTGACGTTGTTAGCTCTGTTCTTGCATTGTTATAAGTTAAGT
This sequence comes from Andricus quercusramuli, assembly GCA_932178445.1. Lineage (NCBI taxonomy): Eukaryota > Metazoa > Arthropoda > Insecta > Hymenoptera > Cynipidae > Andricus > Andricus quercusramuli. The sequence goes on from CAKNXH010064118.1 coordinate 60,688, forward strand.
CATTTTATTAAAAATAAGATTACAAATAGTTCATTCTTGACTATATAATCGGTGAAAAACAGCTTTTTGTATTTGCAAAAATATTAATAACAATTTTATAAATAAATCTTGGATCTATTCTTCCAGATTATTAGCAAAATTAATCTAATTCCTACAATAGTTAAACAATAATGATGATTTGCTTTTTGGAGGAAATACAATTCAAGACATTTGTTTGTAGAAATCGTTTCCAATAAATACGAAAATTGTTGTTTAATTTCTAATATCCTGTTTCAAAAGCCATCTTGACTTATTGTCGGATAATTCCTGTGAAAATTTTTTTTTTTTTCATTTGGAAAAATGAATGAAGGGGCACACTGTATGCAGTAAGTGCCAAATTTCGAAAATGCGTTTTATTGGCCTAAAATAAGTTTTTGAAGCTTACTCATATTTCTGTGGAAGATTACGCTTCAGCCGGCTCGAAAGAACTTCTTTGTTTTTTCATTAATTAAAAAAATAAAAAACTCATGCGAATTTTTGATGTAATTTTATAAAAATTATTGCAACAATTATGATTTAATGTCCTTTATCTAGTTTCGAAATCACTACTAAGTTATTTTCGGATACATACGTTCACTAAAATTACGGTTTCTTGTAGTCAAAAATGATGAATATAAGTTTTTCTTCATCAAAATGTTTATAAAAATCATATAAATTAATTTTTTATCAACTTCCCTAGTTGATCGTTACCCATAAGATCATTCTGATAATAGTTGAAGAAAAAATAATTTTTTTTAGGAGGTGACGACCGATTGAGATATGGTCATACCTTTTTATTGAATGCTGCATATTTTGATTATTACAGGACAATACATTACATTATTCTCGCCGTGTGTTATTGTTTTCATTTTTTATTTTATTCCGAAACACAGTGCCGGTTAATAATAATAATAATAACATAATAATTTATAACTAAATTGTAGAAAGATCTGAAGTCGTCATAAATACATTATCCCCTGGTTATCTTTATCCGCTTCAATAACCTGGATGGGCCGACGGTGGTCTGAAAATCAAACCATATTTAATTCAAATTTGGATTTTTCATCAAAAACAGTCGAAATCATTCACAAAAGAAAAATTTTCAAGAAAATACTCTAATCCTCAACCAACAAAGAATGTTTCTTTGAATAATGGAACAATATTCATTGGCGCTCATTCCAAGAAACATTTCTTTTTTTCCAATACATTTCGTTTTTTAACGGAAAGGATCCCTGGTTGAAAAAATCTTTACATGAAAGTACAACATTTCTACAACTTTAATTTTTGGTCCAAGACTGTACTTTTCTGTAAAAATATGTAACAAAAAAATACAGTTAAACACAAATAGCTAATTTTTTGCTTGTATTTTCTTGTAGAAAAGTAAAAAAATTAACAATAAAGAATAAGTTTCTACAGGTCAAAAATTTGTATAACTTTTTATTAATATTTTTTTTATATTGTTGTAAAAATCTACAAGGTGTCATAGAAAACTACAGGATTTGACATTTTTTTACTTTGGGTGTTTGACGTCATGAAAACACTTTCAATTTTATGTTTATTGTAGGAAATTACAAAAAATATAAATTTTTACAAACAATACTTTTAGAATCTGTATCAACGTTTCGAACTGTACTTTACTGCCAATTTTTGTATGATATTTAATATAAAGGGTTATAAGTTTTTACAAGAAACAACAATTAAAAAAATACACTCTTGCCAAGAATTTTGGCTATTATAATAAACCACATTGAACTGTACTTCATTATTAAAAATTAAATAATAATTGATTTGACAGGACTTTTCTGAATTTGTTTAAAATTAAGCATGTGACTGATCTTTACGTTAAAAATAGAAAATTTTCAATTTGAAAGCCTCAGTAGTTAAACAAATGTAAATTTTCGATTTAAATTTTATAATCTATTCTTAATTTTAAAATAATTCAAAATTATCAAATTCATAATTATATATTGTTACAATCTAAAATATTCGATTTTCAGCCATTTAATTTGAAATTTTATAACTAAAGATTACTTCTTTTTTATTTAGTAATAGTTTACTTTTTCATTTTAATAGATTATCAACTAAGAATAAATATTAAAAACTGAACAATTTCAAACTGAACTAGTTAAAATAGGAAGCCTTGAATCGTTAATATTTCAGGGTGTTTGTTATAGGCCAAAGGTCCTATAGTTGGCAGCCACTGTCGAGAATGATTTGAGCACGTAATTTCTCAACTCGATTTTCTTAAAAGAAACTCGAGTGGAAAAATTTTACGCCTGAATCATTTTACGACTGTGTTTGTCAGAAACGAGCTTGCTTTCACCCACTTGAGGAAATTGTCAGGTAACGGTAATAGAGACCCTAAACATTTAACCGAGCATTAGCCTATTATTTTGGGTCCTTGAACGGCGCGCCAGGTTAGCAGCTGTCCTGCCGGGATTTTCCCGAGGACAATAACAAGTGTCTGAACACGTGCGCCAGGCACATAAATAGGCCGGTAGGCACGTACGAGCGGAACGAAAACAAGCCGCTCGTCACGTACGCCGGCCAAGCTATTCTCTGTCCTCGTCTAATCTGTGCGCGTCACTACAGAGGATCTCAACACAAGGCTACGATTAGTTTGGGATATTTTCCGTTTTCCAAATACTTGCTCTAAAATGATAATTTTATACTGTTCTCTATACTTCTCTATCACCTACATTAATTATTATTTTTTTTTTATTCATACTTCAATATTCTCGCCTATATCATTTATTTTATTACATTTGCAATGATCATGATTACCGCGCAACTTGAATATTCTGGAAGAACTGGGCCTGAGGCTTAAATTTAGGACTTATCTTTTTAATAATAATATTCATTCGCTTGTGACTATGTATATTCAATGTAAATAGAATACTCGTTATAGCTTAATTTTACGAATAATAGATCTAAGATAGCTAGAGTAGTTTCGCTTTCGCAAGATGAAAATTTAGAATAGTAGGCATTTTTAGGATTTATTTAATTTTTATATTTTCAAATTTTACTATTTTTAATGTTAATTTAAAAGTTTCAAAATTATTGTAAAAGGCGAGAGGCGCGTGAGATCAGCGGCAGGCAGCACGGAGTACGGTGTCCCCACCGCTCCGTTGCGACTCCAGTTCCGAGCGTCTTAGCCAATCAACGAGTCCGCTGCCGCTCCCTGCCTCGCTCTAGCTCGCGCCCCTCTCGCCCATATAAGCCGGTGCACGAGCAGTTATCGTCACTTGGCGACTTGCAACCTCTCCAGTTGGCAATGCGGGCTCGCTCTCTCTGAAGCTCCGCACCCAGCTGATCACGAGACTTTTTGTGCAATAGCCGTTCTAAATTAAACAAAAGTTCACTTATCCTTGCTTTTTTCTTCTGCCTTACCTCTTCACCTCTCTCTTTCTCCCTTCTTCTTTGGTTGATTGGTCTGCCTTCGAGGCCCCAATCCCGCTCTCTTCTCTCACTCTCTTTTTCGGTCGACTGGTCTGCCTTCGAGGCCCCAATCCCGAATTCTTTTCTCTCTTTTCTTCTCAGGTCGATTGGTCTGCCTTCGTGGCCCCAATCCCTAACTCTTTTCTCTCTCTCTCTCTCTTTTCTCGGTCGACTGGTCTGCCTTCGAGGCCCCAATCCCGAATTCTTTCTCTCTCTCTTTTCTCGGTCGACTGGTCTGCCTTCGAGGCCCCAATCCCGAACTTTTTCTCTCTCTCTTTTCTCGGTCGACTGGTCTGCCTTCGAGGCCCCAATCCCGAACTCTTTCTCTCTCTTTTCTCTTCTCGGTCGATTGGTCTGCCTTCGAGGCCCCAATCCCGATCTACCCTCTCTTCTCTCTCTCTCCTTTACTCGTTCCTCTACATCATTCCTTGTACTGTGGTGCCCTGGGCCCCGGTACACTCTCTCGCTCCTTCTCTCCTTTCATTTCCTCTCTTCCATCCTTCAGGCACCTCCAACCTTCCGTATGCCTGGAGGGCACAAGCGAAAGCGCTCCCGTCTCAACCGACAAACCCGGCTTCGCCGTTTCTTCGCCTCCCAGCATCCTCAACCTACTCCACATGGACGGACTACAAGCCTACAGGTACCTCCTTTCCTCCCGAGGTACCCAGAGAATTTGCCTGCCGCCACCCCGTAGCCGACGAGAGGAAAAGAAGTCCATGGAAAATCTAGACAAATTCCTGGCACGCAATAATCGACATCTGCCAACACGTGGGGCACCCGCGTTTCAACTCCGTCCGGCCGATGCCCGACCGGCCCCACAATAGCGCCTGACCAGCGCCGCACTAGTACCTGACCAGCGCCCCATCTGCGCCCGACCAGCCTTCCAACGCGAACTGTCGAGAATATTTATACTCCACAGACCTCGCACTCACACCTGTGATTAAGTCGGCCATTCCACAAAACCGGCTTACATCATGTTGAATTTCAACTTTGAACGTTACAATTTTAATTGTTCTATTTAGTAAATTTTCAATAGATGTAAGTGAAATTAACATTGAAGCTTTTTAAGGATCTTTAAGGGCTTAAATTTGCTGAGAAAATTTGAAATGATTTTTCATTTTGAAAAATCTGTTTTTAAAGAATATTTAAAAAGATTTAAGACAAACTTTTTTGATTAATAAATGACAATTGAACCATTATTAATTTGGAAACTAATCTAGCAAGTTTAAAATATATTAAGAAGTTTTGAAAAGATTCAAAAATAATTTGAGACGTGAAATTTATGAACATTTTGAAGACAAAATTTATAAGGTTTTCAAGCATTTTAAAAGCTTTATTATGAATAAGAAAATGTGTATTCAAATTTCTAGAAAAAACAAACAATATTTTTTTTAATTCATTTTAAAAAAAATATTTAATGAGATTTCCAAAATTGTTAAAGAAGGATCTGGATGGTTTTAAGGTAGTTTTTTTAATTTAACAGGATTTATGACAAATTTTAGGAAAAATTCAAATTTCAAGATCATAATGTTATTAGTAGATTCCTGGAGATTTCTTAAATTATTTGTTTAAAAAAAATTTTTTAGAGAATATTCAAAAAGACTGCAAAACAAGTTTTAATGTATAAAATTATGTTTCGAGCTTAAAATTGCTTAAAATGATATAATTTTTGAAATTTATAAATTAAAAGTATAAAAGTGGAAATTTTGTAGTTTGATGGATTCTAATATTGGGAAATTTTATATTGAAACTCGTTGAAAGCTTCCATTCTGTACGCGTAAATTATTGAGCTTCGAATGAAAAATTATAAAGTGTAAATTTGAAAGTGTGGGAGGGGTAGTAGGGTAGATGAAGTTAGGAGGGGTACAAAGTTGAAGGAGAAAGTAGGGGAGAGATTTCTTTTGATGAAATAGAGGGGCGGGAAAGTATAAGAGAGGTAGTTGTGTTAAAGGGGTTAGTAGTGGAAGGGCAGTAGTTTACGAATGGGCACTTGAGAAGTGGCCAGAGGGAATAAGACGATATCTTTCATGGGAAGGAAAGTTAGGGTGGAATAGTAGGGACAAGTGTGAAGATATTTCAAAGACTGCATTGTTAGGAAAGTATGTGTTGAGAAGGCAAGAGAAGGATGAATAGAAGGACGGGTTGATAAATTAGGGTACGGATTGTAGGGTTCGTTTGCTAAGGACATTATATGAGATGACGTAGGAGGGGAATGATGCGAAGGACTGAAGTATTGGCTGAGTAGGAAAGTTGTCGTTGTGGTATTAGGGATGGAACAATAGGATAGGTGTGGAGAGAGGGAAGTAGAAGAGGGGACGCCATGTTAGGGATGGATGGAGGAAGTAGCGTAAGGCCAGTAGCGGAAAGGATGTAGAGTTGAAGAGGAGTAGGCAAGTGAGGAGCATGGTAGAAGAAAAGTTAGGGAATTGGAAATTCGTGAGAGGATGTTGGTGTTGGAAGGGGAAGGAGAAAGTAGGGGAGAAATCTTGTTTGATGAAATAGAGGGGCGGGAAAGTAGAAGAGAGGTAGTTGCTTTATAGGGGTTAGCAGTTAAAGGGCAGTAGTTTGGGAATGGGCACTTAAGAAGTGGTCAGAGGGAATAAGAGGATATCTTGCATGGGAAGGAAAGTAAGGGTGGGACACTAGGGAGAAGCGTGAGGGTATTTGGAAGACTGCATTGTTAGAAAAGCATTAGATGAGAGGGCAAGAGAAGGATGGATAGAAGAAAGGGTTGATAGAGAAGGGTAGGGATTGTTGGGTTAGTTTGGTAAGGACATTATATGAGATGAAGTAGGGGGGCGGGGATCTGTGAAGGAGTGTAGGGTTGGCTAAGTAGGGAAGGTTTCGTTGTGGTATTAAGGATGGAACAGTAGGGTAGGAGTGGAGAGAGGGAATTAGGAGAGGGGATGCCATGGTAGGGATGGTTGGAGAAAGTATGGTAAGTATGTGTGTAAAGGAATGTAGGGTTGCAGAAGTTTGGAATGTGCAGAAATGTTTGGGATTGGCCAGTAGGTAAGGCCAGTAGTGAAGAGGAGGAAGAGTAGAAGAGTAGGCAACTGAGCAGCAGGTTAGAAGAAAAGTTAGGGGATTGGAAATTTGTGAGGGGATGTTGGGGTCGGAAGGAAAATGAGAAAGTAGGGGAGAGTTTTTGTTTGATGAAACAGACGGGCGGGAAAGTCGAAGAAGGGTAGTGGTGTTAGAGGGGTTAGTAGCGGAAAGGTAGTAGTTTACGAATGTGCACTTAAGAAATGGCTAGAGGGAATTAGAGGATATCTTGCATGGGAAGTAGAGCTACGGCGAGGCAGTAGGGAGAAGTGTGAGGGTATTTGAGAGACTGCATCATTAGGAAAGTCTGAGATGAGAGGGCAGGTGAAGGATGGATAGAAGGAAGGGTTGATAAAGTAGGGTTGGGATTGTAGGGTTAGTTTGGTAGAGACATTATAAGAGATGGAGTAAGAGGTGAAGTATGCGAAGGACTGAAGTTTTGGCTGAGTAGGAATGTTGTCGTTGTGGTGTTAGGGATGGAACAGTAGGATAGGAATGGAGAGAGGGAAGTAGAAGAGGGGCCGCCATGTTAGGGATGGAAGGAGGAAGTAGCGCAACTATGTGTGTAAATAAATGTAGGGTTGCAGAAGTTAGGAATGTGCAGTAGGGGTGTTTGGGATTGGCAGGGGAGCAGGGTAGAAGAAAAGTTAGGGAATTGGAAATTTGTGCGGGGATTTCGGGGTCAGAAGGGGAAGGTTCTTAGGGGCAAGAAATTTAGGGTCGGGAGATTGGTTTGAGGATGCGAGAAAATTTGTCTAAAAAAATAGTTTGAAATTTGTATATAAAACTTTAAACGAACTCACAGACTCTTATAGTATTTCAGATGGTTGTCCCATTCATCAGCTGTCGCGCATGGTATCGCTGCGGCGATAACATTTTTCTGATAGGTGTACTCGTATCCAGTTTCTGTAATAGGTTTGTTATTTTTCAATTCTTGGAAACACTGGTAAATATTGTAAAGCCTCATTCTGTCATCACCATGTCTGTCACATTTGACATCCATTTCCTTTTTGTGAATATTAAAAAATGCTGCTAATGCTTCTACAATGGTATACTTCCAGATTTTCGGGGGATTTTTGAAATCATACTCGTAGCATTCTGAGAATCCTGAAAATTGTGAGAAAATTCATATTTTTGTGATGAAAACGTCCCATACTATAGTGAAAAATAAATTTTTTAATTAGCTATCATCCAAAAATTAGTTAAGTCGATTTTGGGGCTGGGGGATTTGGTTTCTTTTGAAGGAATTAAAAGTAAAATCCAGCAGACATTCGAACGGTTCAAGTAAAAGTGATATTTTCAAATAAAAATAGTACATTGTGTTACAAGTGCGTGAAGTTGAACATTCCAAGAGTGGAATGTCTTCCAGCACATGACACACACGATATTTTTTGCAACAAATGCATGAAAATGCGATGAAAAATACGATATCGAGGTGGGGGCGGGGTCCAGGGCGCAGCCCTGGTGGCGGTGCAGGGGGCGAAGTCCCTGCTAGGGGGGTTCGGGGGGCGAAGCCCTCCGACTGATAAAAAAATCAAATATTGATTCACAATATTATTACATTAAACTACAAAAAAAAAAAATAAAAATTAGACTAAAAAAAAAAACTAAAACGAAATAAAACTTAGATTATTGTTATTCAGTTGCGTTTAATAAGTAACATTGGTTTAATATTCTAATAATATTACAGTTAGTTGATAGTAACATTACAATTCGTTAAGTGGAAAATTTTTGTGTTTTTGTCCTCAACAACTTCAATGTTTTGTGTTTTTTCGACTTTAGATTGCTTTAGTGGTATGATGTTTAAATCAGAATTATCATTCGATGTTGATGCGTTTAGGTTAATTGATTCAGTTATCATGTGTGATATTTTCCTTTTGTTATTGATGGAGATTTCGATGTAACCCTCAGCAACTGATGTTGCCTTCCATCCACCGTGTTGTTTGATGGTAGTAATGTTGGCACCGGAGTCTGCTAGCAAGGTAGCAGACGTTCGGCGAAAGGCGTGACCCGTGTATGAGCTGGCATGTGGTAGATTCAAATACTCTGCGATTCGTTGAGGCATAGCATCAAATTTGTTTATGCCAATAGGTTGCATAGTGCACTTTCCCTTTGCGTAATTTAAGAAGAAACGGTGGCTCGTTGCATCTTTTGGTCGAAGGGCTTGATATTTCTTTACAATATCATAAAATTTTCCATCGATAGTAAACGATCTTGGAATTTTCGTGTTCGTTTTTGGAATTTTTACGAGCAGCATTGATCCATAGGCTGTTACGTCGTTTACGGTTGAATTTGTCATTTCCTCGCGCCTGCAGGCCCCGAGGACACCGAAAATCAAAGCAACCTGTAAATAAAATTTCATTTTTATATAATTTGTAGAATTTTTCTCACGTATGTGTGTGTGTGTTTTTTTGTGTATATGTGTCAAGTTACAGACGTTAAGTAAGAATTTTAACCACAAAATGTCTTAAATTTAATATTTTTTGTGCAAGAGAAAAAGTTCCAGTTCTAACCACTGTAATTATCACTTCGAATAAAAAAAACGGAATACTGCTGTGAGGCAGAAAAAATCTAAATTTAATTTTTCTAGAGAAAATAGAAATTTGAATGTTGAGGATAAAGATTGTTTTCAGCGTGCTTAATATAATTTATTGATACTTTGTAACACTTACTTTTGTTGCAAGATATTGCTGGTCGGGAGCATCATTGAGAAATTTTTCCACATCTTCGCTCGTCAAAATTTTTGATTTTTTACTCTGATATCCATCAGATTTTCTTTTCAAAAGAGCAGTTAGTTGGTGATATCATTCAATATTGATTTTTTCCCTCACATTCAATGTGCTTTTCAACATTGAGTAACGTGCCCAAAGTGTTGATGGTGCCAAAGTTTTCGATAGTTCGTCAAAATAGGCAAGGAGCACGTTCTCTGTCACAGAGGTGATTTCACTTGTTTGGCACCAGGTTATAAACATATTATAAACTAAGTTATAGTTTTCTAATGATTTTCGCGGCAACAGTTTTCCGGCAGCTGCTTCAGCTGCAGCTCGGATTTTTGGCGGAGTACCCGGCAACTTTTTTTCTGAATCACTATTCATATCGACTGGTCGGATGTTTGACATCTTTTTATGAGAGTAATGAAAACAAATGAGGTCAGTTGAGTTGCCCGGGCAACGCCGCGTAATTGTTTCACATTCCGTGTGAATATTAATTCCCCATCTAAAGAAAAGCGCTCGTAAATAATTCAGTGCGGGAATGTTACCTTCCCGCACGCTTCAGTCAAGCTGAATAATTTCCTGCCAAAGGAGGCGAATTTTTAATAACGTAGTTCAATTGCCAAAGGAAGAAATAAATTTTCAACCGTACGAGTAGATTTTCTACTAAAAATAAAACAGCTGAATATTTCCTGAGAAAATTAATTTTTGACAGAAATTAGAAATTGAATTTGATAGAAATTTAAAAAGTTGAAGCATTTTTTTAAAGAATTCAAAAATTAAAGTTTTAAACTCGCAGAAAATAATGGAAAATCAAAAATTCCATTTCGCAGTCAAACTATGCAAGATACAAAAAAATTAATCATCAAAAATTGTGCACAAAAAAAAGATCTGAAAATTTGTTAAGAATTGTTTTTTATCAGAAAGCGTAGTTTCTGCTTTGTTTACAAAAAACAACATTGAGAGTCAAAAAATTAAATGTTTGGACAAACGACAGAAAAGCTATGGAAAAAATGAAAAAACGAAAGTTACTCTTCCAAAAAAAGAGAATGTGCCCGCACACTGGGAAGATTTTTCTTTTTAAAACATCAATTTTGGGGGAAAAAAACAACATATTTTTATCCGAATAGTCAAATCGTTATTCAAGGAAATGAATTTTCAACTAAAAACGAATTCAATCAAGAATGGAATAGTTAAGCTTTCAGTTGAAAAAAAAATTCACAAGAGAATACCATCTTTTCAATAAGCTAGTTCCATCTCGAAAAAATAAATTTTAAACTAAGAATGGAATAGTTAAATTTTTAGTGAAAAAAAATGATTCTCCAAATTTTTGGATTACTTGGAAAAAGAATTTGTTTTTATTAATTTTATTTCTTCACTCATACTGACCGACAGAAAGTGTCACCAAAGTAAGGATTAGGATCTTCATCATTGACGTAATTCAAAATTTACGAAAAAAATGGAGAGTGAGAGTTTGAGCAGAAAAAATCAACTGTTTTAATGTCAACATACTTATTTTGGATCATTTATATACTGAATTCTTCGAGAGAGTTACCTTGTCATCATTTAAAGTGTGTTTCTCACGAATGGAAAACACGTGTATGAAATGCATATTTTCTTATCAAGGCTTTATTTACAAGACCTTGAACTTAGTCTGAATAACATGTTTTTCAACTAAAATTTAAAATTCCACGCATTTTTTCATTAAATTGATTTTAAAACTTTTTCATATTTTCGGGTTGAAAATTCAACCATTTTGCAGAAAATACGTTCTTTTGGCTTCAAAGTTTAACATTTTGGATAAATGTATTTTTCTTTATAGACTGCAAAATTATTTTTGGTTCAAAAATCAATTTTTTCGCTAAAAATTGAATTATTTGCCTGAAAATGTTTCATTTCAATGTTTTTGACTTTTGATATTTGTAGAACAATGCGAAATTCTGTTTTTTCATGAAAAGAAATAAAAATCTCTCTTCCCAAATACGTATTTATCATTTATTAGCAGATCTAATATCAGAGTATAAAACATTTAAAATAATTGAATACATTTTTATTATTATATGAACAATAATATATATTATACGATATATTATTAAAATTACAATCATTGAATAAATTGAACGAATTGGGAATTAAAAAAAGATACAACTAGATGATAAGAAATTATTTCACCTTCGTTTTCTAAACAAATATTGTTGTTTTTTAAAATGTGGCGCTTATACACGGAAAATCTGTTATCGATAAATATGAATTACCTTGCAGTAAGAGAATACGGAACAAACGGTTTCTACTTTAAATATTTTTGTCAATGGAATAAATGAATGATAAAATACAAAATAAACATAAAATAAAAAGTATTTTCATTATTAAGTATTCTATTTATTATTTGAAATTTTGTAATTCAATTCCTTTCAAATGTTCAATTAGGGTCAGGTGATACTTCATTAATGTTAAGAAACAAAATTGTCTAGACAATTTATTATCATTATTGATAATACTCTCTTTACATAATGGTAAAAATTTGCAGTTCTTTTCTGAAATTTTTAAGTCTATTTTTGAGGCGGGTTGACTTAATAATTAATTAAAGTGAGCTAAAATAATTGTTTGAACAAACTATTATTGTTAATAACTATCTCCATCTATATTAATGCCAGAATGTTACATATTTTGATTATTACAGGACAGTCATTTTTTTGTGTAGCACAGAAGGAAAATCGCGGAAAAACTCGTGTAATAATAATAACAATAATAATAATAATAGGTTATAAATAAAATGCAGAAAGATCTGAAGTCGTCATAAATGCATTATCCCCTGGTTATCATTATCCGCTTCAATAACCTGGATGGGCCGACGGTGGTCTGGAAATAAAATCATATTCAATTCAAATTTGAATTTTTTATCAAAAATCGTTTAAATCATTCAAAAAAGATAAATTTTCGAAAAAATACTCTTATCCTTAACCAACAAAAAAGAAGAATTTCTGTGAATCATAGAAAAATATTTATTGGCTCTCATTCCAAGAAACGTTTCTTTGTTTCCAACAAATTTTGTTGCTTTGACAGGAAGGATGAACAACATTTTCACAAGAAATTACAACATTTCTATAACTTTAATGTTTGATTAAAATCGGTACTTTTTCATAAAAAACATTTACAAAGTTTAACAAAAAAATACAGTTAAATACATATAGCTAATTTTTCTCTTGTATTTTCTTGTAGAAAAGTAAAAAATTAACAATAAAGTATAAGATTCCAGAATTTGAAAATTTGTATAACTTTTTATTGATATTTTTATTTACTTCGTTGTAAAAATCTACAAGGTATTACAGAAAACAACAGGGTTTGACATTTTTGCATTTGGGTGTTTGACGTCATGAAAAAACGGTTTAATTTTACGTAAATTATTGTAGGAAGTTACAAAAAAATATAAATTTTTACAAAAAATACTTCTAGAATTTGCATCAGCATTTCGACTTGTACTTTACTGCCAATTTTTCTGAAATATGTAATATATAAATCTCTACAAGAAACTACAACTAAAAAAAAACTTTTCCACATCCTATTCAAATATTGCTTCAATCTAAAATATTTGATTTCTAACCATTCAATTTAAATTTTTTATACTAAGGATGACATTTTTCCTAACATTTAGTAC
>CAKNXH010064119.1:0-10256 GCA_932178445.1 Andricus quercusramuli
ATATATATATATATATATATATATATATATATATATATACTATTATTCATTTGATATAATTCGGTAAAGTATGAACATTTTTTTTAGATGCTGCGAGTGCTTCAGCATTCGACTGAGAAGCAGACCATTCCATTTTATTGGAATCAGAATTTTAATTTGCTGGAAAATGTTTGCCCCCTTACCTTGCAAAATTCTGCTTCCCGCTTAAAATATATTGTATCGAAAATAGAAAAAAAAGTTCAGAACGATCCTCACGTGATTGCCCAGTTTATTTGTAAGCCTATAGATACGAAATATAATTAAAAATTTATTTCTAATATAAATAAGCAGGGAGCGTATAAGAGCCACTCTGAAGTTGTCTGAAGAGCGCAGCTCGGATCTCACATGCGAAAAACCCCGGTTAGACCCGCCGTGCGTGCGCATGCCGGGGACGCACGTCGCTTCGCGACCCCCTCTCTTCCGAGCCGACGCGATGGTTCTCTGTATGTGAGATCCGAGCTGCGCTCGTCAGCTGGCTTCGCAGTGGCTCTAATCCGCCTCCTGCTCATAACTGATTCTGTTACCCAACTAATACAAAATGTTCACGTTTTAGTAAAATAAGATGAATTAAAATAGTTTGAGCACCAAATTGAAGGAGGCAATTGGTTGATGTTTATGTATTTGATACTCATTATGATATTTGTCTATATTATCAGCATTATTGGAGAACAAAAATTCTAGAAAGATAAGATTATTATCAGCAACCTTGGCGATACTTTTTTAAATAAAATTTTCAATACGTCATTTTAATTTCCGAAAAGCTTTAGATAGTTGTTTTAAAGTAGTGCACGCTCAAAAATCATATTTGAATGTATGTAATTTAATAAAGAATTTTACATTAATAATCTGTAAAATATTTTTATTTTGCACTACTATTAATTCTAAATCACAAAATTTGCATAGAATTTCTTCTTCTTTAAATATATTACTTCAAAAAGTGTGTCACTCAAGAAAAATATTCTAACTTACTACTTAAAGTCGCATAATCTTTTTCCATTTTTCAAAAAATCACAACTTTTTCAAATTCTGCGTTTTTGGACCTAATTCAGAATTTTATAATCCACGAGAATTTTTTTTTCTGAAAATGTAATTTTCGAATATTTTTTGTAAATGATGAACGATATATCAAAAGATCAAGAGGCGTTTCTGTAAAACTTTTTTAGATATGCAAACTTTAAAAAATTTTGTTTTGGTATCCTTTGCTGTTTCCGAGAGAAATGCGATAATTTGAACTAAGAAAAAAAATTCTTTTGACTACAAAATATACTTAGCCCGCTTAAAACTTACAGAAGGCCAAATTTAAAAAAAATGAGATATAAATTATAAATGTAGATTTCTTTGGGAAAATCTACTTTTTATATTTTTTTTTTAAATCCTCGTAAGTTTGTTTATTTTCAACAATTGTAAAATTATCCGAGGGACTTAAGTGTAGAACTTGTCTGTTTTTGAATGGATTCGATCCATATAAAAATCTCAATTATGGGAATTTTTCAATGTATTATATGAAGGAAAAAATTATAGGGCATTTTTTGTGCGCTGTTTTGAGATTGAAAATAAGCACAAAGAAACGAAAAAACGTTCTATTCATATTGGGACGACTGAAAAATCCAGAAAAATAAAAATCCCGACACTGTAAAATTCTCAAGTAATAAAATTTCTAAATAATAAAATACCCGAATTGGAAAATTCCCGTATAATAAAATTGCCGAATTATAAAATATCAGAACTAGAAAATTCTCGAATTTAAACAATTAAACATTTTTTATTTATAAAATTATTCAAATGATTGGAATCAAATTTATATTACAATTACAATTTTTTATTTAAAAAAACTTTTTTTTAGTTTTTTACATTTGGGAACTTTATCGTTCGGAAATTTTCTAGTTCAGATATTTTATAATTCGGCCATTTTCAGTCGAGAATTTTATAATTCGAGAATTTTTAATTCGGCAATATTATAAACTGTACGAGTGTACGGGAATTTTACAGTATCGGGAATTTTATTATTCGGAATTTTTCAGTCTTTCCTTCTTATTATCATGTTATGAAGATGACTGAAACAAACCATTTGTTCAACTTTGCGTATTTGTCCATTTATTTGCAAAAAAATAAATTAGTAATAAAATAAATAATAAGTCATATTATAATATATTACTTATTTAAAATAATAATATAATAAATTAATATATGTTAATAACTAATAAAATAATAATAAATTGAAGAAAAACGTGTTATTGTCAAACACTGATTAATATTCATTCTTGTCAGAAAACAAAATTTTTTAAATATCTTGTATTGTTATTAATATAAACAGCATGGTATTGTTCTTTAAATAAATTCATTAAATTTGAGATTTTTTCTGTTTTTATTCGAAATTTTTTGTTTTCCAACTGAAGATTGCATAAAAAAATATTTAATTGGAATTTAGTTTTTCTTATTATTAACGTTAGATGGCAGCGAGTTCGTAAACTCTGTTCGTGGCTTCGAAATTAATGGGTTGGAAGTCTCCATAAAAAGGTGGAAGTGGAAGAGTCAGTGGAAGCCGAGTCTCAAGCATCGATGGTCAAAGCCGATATAATTATCTGGTATTTACTCGCTTACTTGTAAGTAAATTTAAAATTGCTAATACTGAGAAGAAAATTTTTTCTTCGTATTCACTCTTTTTAAATTATTTTTTTATTTCATCTAATTTATTTTACTGTGTCGTCAAAAATCAAATCAAGATCCTAAAAACCACGTATGTACTGGGTGAACTTAAAAATACTTCTATCGAGTCGTGCTATAATCGAAATATATTGTGTAACAATTCTTTCTTCGCAAATTACCGAGATAATTTGAAAAATAGAAGGAAGTTAAAAAAATTATTTACATTTACATTTCAAGATATAATTTTTTTCCTCTTATAAAAATAAAAATCTATAAGGTTTTCTCTTTTTTGTGAACAATTAATTTTTTTAACTGAAAATTGTATCATTCTATTCTATTACTATTCCTTTTTTTTTTAAACGTTTGTTGAAGATAGTTTCTAGTTGAAAATTAAATATTGTGTTGGAAATTCGTCTCTTTTCGGCTGAAAATTAAGTTTTTTAACTACAATTTCAACTGTTCCATTTTTGGTTGATAATTTGTAGGTTTTAATTGAAAATTCAACCATTTGATTGTGAATTTGTATTATTTTTTCGTAGAAAATTTCTTCTTAAGTCGAAATATAGTATAAAAATTCTTTTTTCGGAAATTATACCTAGATAATACATACTAATATATGTGTACTTTTAACATTCTTTACATTTAAAAAATAGTAAAAAGTTAACAAATTATTTATATTTAAATTTTAAGAAATAATTTTTTTTTCAAGTCGCATAAAAATAAAAATTTATAATAAAGTTGTTGTTTCCCTTATTCCCGTATTGTTCACTTTTTTTAAATTCCCCTTTCTCCCCCTGTTTTCAAGAAACTTCCCTTTTTTCCCTTTTCAACAGTATCCAATAAGAAAATAATTCATCTTTCTTGATCCAAAATTAACTTATTTGCATAAACTTCAACTACTTTTAATAAAAAGACATATTTTTTGGTAGAAGACATTTCTTTTATTCTTAAATTCGAACGATTGGTTGAAAATTCAATTATTTGTTAAAATTTTGAAGTGTTCAGTTAAAACTTCAAAAATTTTGTTGAAAATTCGTCTCTTCTATTTGAAAGTTCAACTATTTGTTTATAAATGAAAAGGTTTCATTTAATTTTTCAATTGTTGATAATTCAACTATTCGGTTTAAATTAATCTTATAATCTGAATCATTGACTATTCCACTTTTGGTTGAAAGTTGGTTTGTTTGACTTGAAAATTCATATATTTTATCAAAGATTCATCTTTTTTAGTAGAAAATTAGTCTTCCTGCCTGTGTAGGAATCCAACCATGGTTGGAAATTCATTTTTTTGGTTGAAAATTCAACTAAATTTCGTTGAAAGTTGAAAATTTATTTTATTAGTAAAAGATTCATCATTTTTGTTGAAAATTCATCTCCTTGGTTAACAAATTAACTATTTTCCTGAAAATTCGTTTTTTTTATTGTTAAAAATTTTAATAATTTTATTATCTGAAATTTTAACTATTCCACCTTTGGTTGAAAGTTGGTTTCTTTTAGTTGAAAATTCATGTATTTTATTGAAAATTCTTCTTTTTTAGTAGGAAATTAATATTCTTGGTTGAAAATGTATCTTTTTGGTTGATAATTCGACTATGCTTGGTTGAAAGTGAAACTACTTTGTTGAAATTTTGTTTGTTTGTTGGAGATTCATAATTTCAGATCAAAATTTATCTCTTTGGTTGAAAAATGAACTATATTGTTGAAAATTCGTTTTTTTTTGTTTAAAAATAATCTTTCAAACTGGAAATTTAACTATTTCACTTTTGGTTGACACTTGATTTGTTTTAGTTGAAAATTCATCTTTTTTCATTCATTTTTTTTTGAAAGTTGATAGTTTCTAGTTGGAAATTTCAATATTTTCTTGAAAACTCGTCTTCTTTTGGTTGAAAATTGATAGGTTTGAGTTGAAAATTCAACAATTTGGTTGTAAATTTGTATTTTTTTTTTGTAAATTCTTTCTTCGGAAATTATTATTATATTACATTATATTATAGTTAACAAATTATTTATACTTAAATTTAAAGAAATAATTTTTTTTAAGACGTATAAAAATAAAAATTTTCGATAAGGTTGTTATTTCCCTTATTCTCCTATTTTTCAATTTTTTTAAATTCCTCTTTTCTTCACTGTTTTCCAAAAACTTCCCCTTTTTCCCTTTTCAACAGTAAGAAAATTCAACTATTTTATTAAAAAGTAATCTTTTTTGATCAAAAATTTCACTGTTTTGTTGTACGTTCGTCTTTTTGGACTGAAAATTCATCCTTTTGGATTGAAAATGGTTGTGAATGAATTTGTTTTAAATTCATCTTGGTCCAAAATTAACTTCTTTGTAGAAAATTAAACTATTTTATTAAAAAGACATATTTTTTGGAAAAATTCAATTATTTGTTAAAATTTTCAACTGTTTGGTTACAAATTCAAATATTTTGTCAAAAATTCGTCTCTTCTATTTGATAGTTTAACTATTTATTTGTAAATGCAACGTTTTGATACAATTTTTTTAATTCGGTTGAAATTCATCTCTTTGGTTTAGAAAATAACTATTTTGCTGAAAATTGTTTTTTTGTTTATTAAATATTAATCTTATTATCTGAATCTTAAACTATTGCACTTTTGGTTAGAAGTTGGTTTATTTTTGTTGAAAATTCATGTATTTTATTAAAGGTTCATCTTTTTTAGATTTTATATTCATCTTTGTTGCAAATTAATCTTTTTGGTTGAAGATTCATCTACCAGTTAAAAATGTATCTTTCTGGTTGAAAAATGAACATTTTTTTCGAAAATTCGTTTCATATTGAATTCAATATGGCACCTAAAATAATTTTATTTCAAAGAAAATTATTCCCCTATTTTCATGAAAAATCACCCTATTTCTCCTGTTTTGAGACCATTTTAGGCTGTAAAGTCTGTAATTAGTTTATCTAACATTTTATAGGTTTTTGGAGATAAAGATCTAAATTTATTCATTTCCATATATGTAAAGGATAAACATGGCTTCATCGAGAAAAGCGCAGAATGTTGAAAATTCTCTGTTTAAGGATGATAGAGTGATCCAAAATATAAACAAATATGTTTCATTGCAAAGTGACGAAAAAAAGCAGAACACTGAACACATGGAAAGGGTGAGTTTTTCATTTTCAAATTGTTTTTTGTTCCTTTTTTTTTAATAGTATATTCAAGCACGAATCAATGATGTATTACTAATTAAATTTAAAATTTTCAGAAACTTGTAAATTCTTCTATTATAGGTGAGCTTTTTTTTATTGTTTATAAATTTTTGTTTAGGCAATAAAAAGAGGATTGATTCCAAGAATGCAAGATCAAGATCCACTTTTGAAAAAAAAGTTTCCAACAATAATGCATGGTGGTTCGTATTATAAGCAGACTAAAGTTGGGAAACCTCTCGAATACGATTTAGATTTGGTCATCAATTTACCCTGGGTTGAAGAATCTTTAACGGTAAAAAAATATCTTAATTCAGTTTCCAAATTAAAAATACTGCTGTGAAGTGCTACGGTTGTATTCACTATGGGTGTAATTATTTGTGCTCATTTTATGAGCATTTTGCTTCCTTATAAGTAGCAAATAAATTTGTTTGCTCATAGAGGGAGGTTTTCCCTAGCAAACAAAAAAAAAGAAATTTATACTTTCAATATTTTTCAAGCCTATGTTTCTGTCTTTCCGAATATTTTATTTTTAGAAAATCAGAGGGCCCACCAAAATCTCAATTGATGTGTTCTGTTATAATGAACAACTCTTTAACCTACCGTAGTTTCCCGTAGTCTCGAAGACCCGAACAATATTGCATCAAATGCAGTACTTTTATATTTCCAATATAAAAAAATCTTCTCATAAACAAGGAAAATAATTTTGTTGAAAAAATAAAAAACGAGATTAGAAGGTTACTGTTGATCATGAAAAGTTTTTAATTTTGACAATCGATGCGTCTCGAAAACGCGAACAAATATATTCTATGCATTATAGTTGTTTTCCAAATATTAAAAGAGTTTTCCTTATATTAACGAGATAAACCAAATATTTTGGCAGTGGTTTTGATAGATTATAAGAGGTTAAAAAGGTTCTTCGATAGGTCATTCCATATGTCTCTAAGACGCAATCAAATATTTCAAATACTGTACTGTAATACAAAGTTTTTCTCATATAAACAGAATACACCATTTTTTTGAAATTTCATAAATCGGTACTGGTTGGTCATAAAAAGTTCATCTCAATAGGTCAATTGATGCGTCTCGAGGACGCAAACAAATACTCTACATGTAACATTGTTGTATTTTGAATATGAAAACAAAATTTATTATATAAACAGAATAAACCATTTTTTTAAATTCATAAATAGGTACTAGTGAGTCATAAAAGTTTTATCAATAGGTCAATAGAGGCGTCTCAAGGAGGCGAACAAATACACTGAATATAAAATTGACGCATTTTGAACATCAAAAAAGTTTTTCTTTTATAAACAGAATAAACAATTTTTTGAAACTTCATAAGTCGTTACTGATAGGTAATCAAAGTTTTAACAATAGGTCAATTGATGCGTCTCAGAGACACGAACAAATACACTAGATGTCGTATTGTTGTGTTTTGAATAACAAAAAAGTTTTCTTTATGTAAACAAAGTAATTTTTTTTTTAATTTCTAAACGCAAGAAGAACCTACTTCTAAATGGTCGATCTGCCTTAAAATCCTATCATACTTGGATATAAATTAGAGCTGCACTTCATCCAAATTATGGTGAACAGAAAACAGTTACACACGCACACACACACACACGATCATTACAAACCTCTCTCCATGAGGAAGCCATAAATATAAACTAATTTTTTATTCATTTTTATAGATTGAATCTCCTTGCGAGAAACCTGGATATGTAAAAATTAAAGTGGGAGAAAATAGCAACTTGCCCGACTGGGAAATACAACATTTTAAGTAAGTTATTTAACAACTCTGCATAAATTACGTCAAGTTTTTTAGGGTTTCTGCCTTATAGTTTCGGTTGGGTGCCTGTCCGTCCGTCCATACTTAGTACTTTTCTCCATTGAAGGGAAGGGAAGTAGGGGGAATGAAGGAATATGAGAGGTGGTGAAGTAGAGAAAATGAGGGGAATGAAGGGGGGTAGTGAGAGTAATGAGTGGAGGGGAAGCGAGGATAGGTGATGGGACGAGTAGTAGGGTAAGCGAGAGGAAATGAGTTTAGGAGGAGTAGGAGAAGTGAGGCGTTAGGGAACTAGTGGTAGTGAGGGGAAGTGAGGGGAGTAGGGGAAGTGTTGGAAAAATTAGAGGAGGGAAGTGAAGGGAAATGTGGGGAAGTTTAGTACGGGAAATTAGGGCAGGGGGAATAGGATAACTGAGGTTGAATAAGGCGAATGTGGTAGTGAGGGAGAATAATGGGAACTGAGGGGTGGAGAAGTGAAGAAATATGAGAGAAGGGGAAGTAGAGAAAATAAGAGGAATGAGAAGAGGGGAAGTGAGGATAAGTGATGGGACAAGTACTGTGGGAAGTGAGAGGAAATGCGGGTAGGGGAAGTAGGAAAAGTGAGGTGACGGGCAACTAGGGGAAGTGAGGAGAAATGTGGGGAGTAGGGGAAGAGTGGGAAAATCAAAGAAGAGGAAGTGAAGGGAAATGCGGGGAGGGAAATTAGGGGAAATAAGGGAAGGGGGGATAGGAGATGTAAGGTGAAATAAGGTGAATGTGGTACTGAGGGGGAATAAGAGGAAATGAGGGGGGGGATTGAGAGGAAGGCTAGTGGGGTCGTGCAGGTTGGTAGGGAAGGGCAAGCAATGGCTGGGAAAAGAAAGTGAGAAAATAGGAGTGATAACTGTGGAAGTCAGTTTAGTGGGAAGTAGAGGAGGAAGAAGTTGGGGAAAGGAAGAGAAGCGAGGGTTGAAGTGTGAGTGGGGAAGTATGGGAAGAAGAGGTTTGAACGACTTAACCCCCTTTCTTGGAGTCCGCAAATTTTGCCCCCCCCCCCCGCATCTTACGTTAAATTATCAACTAAAAAATATAAATTCCAAACAAAAATGATAATGGTTGTTACTTTAGCCAAGACAAAATTTTCGTTTTCAATCGAAAACAGTTGAATTGAAACAAAAAACCGTGAATTTTAAACAAAATAGTTGAGTCATTGACCAAACAGATTTTTTACCAAAAAGGATTAGTTTTCAAACAGAAAAGATTTTCCAACTGAGGAGACAAATATTTAACAAAATACATACATTTTTTACCCAATACATTTTTTCAACTGAGAAGATTAATTTTCTATCAAAAAAGACGAATTTTCAATAAATTACATAAATTTTCAAGCAATTAGTTGAATTTTTAAACTAAGTAAGATAATTTTTTAAACAGAAATGGGATGTTCAAATGTTCCATGAAAAAAAAATTCAATAAATAATTTTCCGTAAACAAATTGAGCATATTCGTTTATGGAAACTGTTTGAATAATTTATCGTTCTTGTGAATTTACATAAGCAACATAGAAAACAGTCATCAGAAGGACTCTTCTGAGCAACATTGAAAAAAGTAATCTTGAAGTTATCGCCTTTCGAGTCTACAAGTCCAAGCCTAAAACTGGATAGAACTGGATTTAAATGAAAACTAAGTATTGCAATGAATGAAATCAGATTCTCAATTGCGTAATATTTCAAAGTTTGTTTTTAAATTAAAAAAAACCAAAATTTATTATAAAAAATCAAAACAAGAATTTTCCGAAGTGTCAAAAGCTTAAATTGAAAAATATAAACAATACTCAAAGTTTGGAAATTTGCAAATATTTTGAAATGTAAATGTACTATTACTAATCAAAAATAAATTTTTCAAAATACGAATAAAATATTTAAAATTTCAAAAAATAAGTTAAAGGAATAGTATATATACGGAAGTGTACATGCACAGACTTCTCCTAAGCTTCTTATGAAAACAAACATCTCGAATTCAAATAAACACAGCTCGCCCATCGTCGATGAGATCGCCTTATACTTATCATCGACTCACCACTGGTAGTCATTTGGACTGTTGCCACAATTTGATTTTCGAAAAAGTTCTCGCAGATGACGTCTTAAACTACCTGGTGCGCAAACCGGTGCACCTGGATCGGCGACTCACCACTGCTAGTTATTTTGGATGTTGGCACAATTCAAATTTTAGAAAAGTTCTTATAGAATATGTGCCAAACTACCTGGTGCGCGACCTAGTGCACCTGGATCGTCGACTCACTACTGCTAGTTATTTTGGATGTTGGCACAATTCAAATTTTAGAAAAGTTCTTATAGAATATGTGCTAAACTACCTGGTGCGCGACCTAGTGCACCTGGATCGTCGACTCACTACTGCTAGTTATTTTGGATGTTGGCAGAATTTAAATGTTAGAAAAGTTCTTATAGAATATGTGCTAAAATACCTGGTGCGCGACCTAGTGCACCTGGATCGTCAACTCACCACTGCTAGTTATTTTGGATGTTGGCACAATTTAAATTTCAAAAAAGTTCTCGTAGAATATGTGCTCAACTACCTGGTGCTTGACCTGGTGCACCCGGAACGTCGATTCACCACTG
>CAKNXH010064119.1:12897-31070 GCA_932178445.1 Andricus quercusramuli
TTTTTAGGTTGAAAATTCTATGATTATGGTAGAAAAACAATTTTTGTTTGAAAACTCAAATTTTCAGGTTGGAAATTCAACTGTTTTATAGAAAATTCGTCTTTTTGAGCTAAAAATTCAACTGTTTTGTTGGATATTCTTCTTTTTATGTTGGAAATTGTGTTATTTCAGTAGAGAATTCAATCATTTCAATGAAAATTAAGTTTTCAGTTGAAAATTCATATCTTCGAGTAGCAAATTCAACTGTTTTAATACAAAATTGGTTTCTTGACTTGAAAATTCAACGGAATTGTAGAAAATTTCTCTTTTTTACTTAAGAACTGAACTGTTTTGTCGAAAAATTGGCTTTTTAATTTGAAAATTCTATTATTTTGCTAGAAAATTCAACCATTTCATTGAAAAATAACTTTTTGGTTGAAAATTCCTATTTTAGGGTAGAAAATTGAACTTTTTTGTTGAAAATTTGCCTCTTTGGTTTAAAAATTCGACTAGTTTGTTGAGAGTTTATCTTTTTGACTTGAAAATTCAATTTTTTATCGAAGATTCGTCTTTTTAGTTTGAAAATTCAACTGTTTGATTGAAGATCTTTTTGACTTAAGAATTCAACTGTTTGTTTGAAATTTCATTTTAATATAGGAATTCTGTTACTTTGGTAGAAAATTCAATGATTTGGTTCAAGGTTTATTGTTTAGTTGAAAATTCATATTTTATGATTTAAAATTCAACTGTTTTATTGAAGATAACATTTTTGGTTGAAAATTCTATTCTTTTTAGGAAAAAATCGAATGTTTGGTTAAAAATTCGTCTCTTCCGCTTGAAAATTCTATTATTTTGTAGAAAATTAAACTTTGTGTTTGAAAATGAACTTTTTGGTTTTAAATTCATATTTTCAGTTTGAAAATTCACATCTTTTGTTGTAAATTTGATCTTTTTTGGTTAAAAATACAACTTTTTGGATAAAAATTGACCGTGTCAGGTTGAAAAATGAAGTCTTTCGTAGAGATTTAAACTGCTCTTTAAAAAATTCGTTTTTCTGGCTTAAACATTTAACTGTTTTGTAGAAAATTAATTTTTTTTACTCAAAAATTCGACCGTTTTGTTGAAAATTCATCATTTTAGGCTGAAAATTCTGTTATTTTGGTAGAAAAGTTAATTTTTTGGTTGAAGATTTACTTTTTGACTAAAAATTCATATTTTCGGGGGGAAAATTTAACTGTTTTGTAGAGAATTCACCATTTTGGCTTGAAAATTTTACGATTTGGTTGAGATCTGTTATCCCTCTTCACTAAAAAATCTTTCTTGGTTGAAAATTCACCTCTTTTGTTGGAAATTTGATCCTTTTTAGTTAAAAATACAACTGTTTGGTTAAAAATTTCAATTTTTTATTTTTAAATACATCTTGTTAGGTTCAACTATTTCAATAAAAATTGAACTCTCTTGTTGAAAATCTAATTATTTCGTTTAAAATTCAACTGTCTTAGTTTAACTGTAACTTTTTTGTTAAACATTTGGCTTTTTAGAAACCAATTAATCCTTTTGCTTGAAAGTTATACTATTTGGTTTTGAATGCAAATATTTGGTCTGAAATTAATATTTTGTTCTTGTTGAAAATCAAACTATTTGATTAAAGTCATCTTTCTTGGTTGCAAATTAACTTTTTTGTTGAAAGTTTATCTTTCCGGGTTTGAAAATCAACTCTTTTCCGAAACATTTGACTTCTTAGCTTAAAAACTCAACTCTTTCTTTGAAAACTCATCCCTTTTTGTAGAAAATTCAACTCTTTTGTTGAAAATTCAACTCTTTTGTTGAAAATACAATTTATTTCAGTTTAAAATTTTCAGCGTTTCATAATGAATTTAATATGGCTTTGAAAGGATTTTGGGCTGTGAAGTCTGTACCTATAATGTTTAGATTCTTATGGAAGTTATAATTTTTGTTAATCTACATTTTAGAAAAACTGGTTAGTCGTACCGAAACCTTTACCTAAAGAGGAGGTGGAAGAAAATTTGATGTGGCGTCTATGCTTTTATCAGCATGAAAAAGAGCTCGTTAAGGGAGAAATCAAGACTTTAATCAGATTAATAAAGGTCAAATTGAACAATTTTTATTATAAGATCCAGTTTCTTTGAGATGGAATCTTTAATTTTGATCTCTTTCCATTTTTCACAGAAACTCAGAGATAAAGAAGACTGGAAAAATCTATCCAGTTATTTTATAGAGTCCCTGGCTCTAGCTGAACTAGAATCAATTAGGGATCCATTTTTTAAAAATCAGTCCCGCACGAATTTGTTTATGCGAGTTAGTTTATTTTCGTTTTGAACTTTAGACTTAGACCTTAAGATTTTTCCACATGCTGATTTCCAATTTATATTTAATGTAGATGTTAGAACGTCTTCGAGATGCAACTGAAAAGCACTTTATCCCGTTTTATTGGTACAAAGATATGAATCTTTTAGAAAAACTTGGGAAAGATCAAATTAAAAATATTAATTCTCGATTGAAGGTAATCATATCCAAAATAGAGAAATCTATCCAAATCGATGGTTTCATCATTGCGAAATTTATTCGTAAGTATAATTTAATTATCAGCGAGCGAATAAGAGCCACTGTGAAGTTAGCTGACGAGTGCAGCTCGGATCTCACATGCGGAGAACCCCTGTTAGACCAGCGACAAGCGTGCACGCACGTTGCTTCGCGACCCCCTCTCTTCCGGACCGACGGTTCTCCGCATGTGAGAGCCGAGCTGCGATCGTCAACTGGCATCACAATGGCTCTAATTCGCTCCCTGTTAATTATAAAAGAATACCAGGGTAACATGTTAACGAATTTCATATTTCAGTAAAAGAAAACGAGTTGGGGGAAATGTTAGAGAAATTTACTGACAGATCTTCTCAAGACCCACCATCACCTGGAACTGAGAATGGTTTGTATAAAATCAAATCTAAACTATAACAGGGTGTCTACTCACTTGGAAAACCTGGAAACCCTGGAGTTGTTGAGAAATTTTTATATAGCTGGGAAAACCTAGAAATATTAGGCATTTTTTTTTAATTAGGGAATCTTTTCGAGAACGTGCTTAATTTTTTTTTTTAATTGAAAAATATTTTTTTTGTAGTTCAATATTCAAGTATTTGGTTGAAAATTTAACTACTTTGTTGAAACTTCATCTTTTTACATTTTCATGCCTGCCTGTCTGTCTGTATGTCTGTCTGTATGTCTGTCTCTCTGTATGTCTGTCTGTATGTATGTATGTATGTCTGTCTGTATGGTTACCTGAATGTTTTAGCCACGCTAACTTTTGATGGATTTGTCCAATCAAGTCAGCCTTTGATAAACAAATCAAGGGTCCTAAGATGAAGGTTAAGTGCGATAACCAGATATTTCCAACCAAAATAAAAAATTTCAGAGCATTTTCAAAATTTGAACAGAAAAATTTTTTCAAGTTTCAAAAATTTTTGCGAAAGTTTCTTACAGATAGGTAAAAGACTTAAAAATTACCTTTGTGAAATTTTTGATTTCGATGAAAATTAGAAAAGTTATATAGTTTTCAAAATTTTGAAAACTTTCATAAAGTAGAAAAAAATATATTTTCCTGATAGATTAAAAAATTTCAATCAAAATTTTTACTAGATGTGAAATATATTCCGAAACTATCCTTATCAAATTGTTTGATTGGATAAAAATTCAAAACGTAAGAGCATTTCCAAATTTGGAAACAAAATTTTTTGAAAAATTTCCGAAATTTTTGTGAAAGTTTCTTGTAAAAGACAAGAAAACTTGCAAATCATTTAAATGGCCTTCTCAATTTTGATAAAAATGAAAAAAATATATGTTTCTCAAAATTTTCGAAAAATAGAAAAAAAATCTTTTCTGATAAATTAAAACATTTTAAGTTACATTTTTGATAGGTATTAAAACTATTTGAACATTATCGCGCGCCCTAGTCGATAAACTCTTTTGTTAAAGAAAATTTAATTTTTCTGTTGAAGATTCGCCATTTTAATTGAAAATTAATATTTTTTGGTTAAACATTTAACTATTCTGTTTCAAATAATTCTTTTTTGTTAAAAATTAATTTTTCAACTCAAAAGTTAACGTTTCTAGCTGAAAAATCAAATATTTCGTTTGATTAAAATTTATAATCTTTTTTAGTTGAAATGTCAACTGTATTACATTTTTGATCAGGTGTTCATCTTTTTTGGTTGAAAATTCATCTGCATGCTTCCAAATTAAACTTTTTTGTTGAATTTTTTTTTTCAAAATTGATTTTTCAACTTAAAAGTCAACATTTTTAGTGCAACAATGAACTGTTAATTGCAATTTTTTTTAATCAATTTTTTCACTGGAAATTTAATTAATTCAGCTGAATATTCCACCACTTTAGTTGAGGATTCATCTCCTTGGTAGAAAATTAACTTTTTGGTTGTAAAATACGTTTCTTTTTCTTGTTTGAAAATCAACTTTCTGAAATGCAAATTTAAGTATTCCATTTTTTGTAGAAAATTGATCGTTTTTAGTTTAAAATTCAACTATTTGAATAAAAATTAATTTTTTTATTGAAAATCCATTGTTTTAGAATGAAAATTCAATTTTTTTGTCCGAAATTCGTCTTTTTGGCCTATAAATTCAACAGTTCAATTGAAAATTCTTGAAAATTCAACAATTTGGTTGACGTTTTTTTTCTCTATTGAATCAAACCTTTTTCTTGATTAAAAATGAATCTCTTCTGAATATCAACTGTTTTTTATTCAAAATTATAATCTTTTTTGATTGAAATGTCAACTATTACATTTTTGGCTGAGAGTTCATCTTTTTTGGTTAAAAATTCAACTACATACTTGGCTCATAATTAAACTTTTTTGTTAAAAGTTCGTTTTTTTGTTCGAAGTGTCGCCATTTTAATTAAACATTCATCTCTTCGGTTGAAACCTTAACTATTTTGTTGAAAATTCTTTTCTTGTTGGTAGAAAATTATCTTTTTAAACTGAAAAATTAACGTTTACTGTAAATGTAAGTAATCCAGTGGAATATTCCATCATTTAAGTTAAGAATTCATCTCTTTGGTTGCATTTTTTTTAAACATCCATGTATTTGTTTTAAATCTGACCTTTTCAGTCGAAAATTAATCTTCTTGATTGAAAATTCAACTACATGGTTGAAAGTTAAACAACTTCGTTAAATATTTATTTTATTAGTTGAAGTTTCATCTCTTTGGTTGAAAATTCAACTATTTTTTTGAAAATTCGTTTTTTTGTCGTTTAAAAATCAATTTTTTTAACTAAAAATCTAAGTATTCCATTCTTGGTTGAAAATTTATCGTTTTCAGTTTCAAATTTAACTGCGTGGTTGAAAATTCACATTTTTGGTTGAAAATTCATATTTTTTGATTAAAATTCAACTAGTCTAAAGGAAATTCATCTTTTTGGCTTATAAATTCAACTGTTCTGTTGAAAATTCCGAAAAATTCAACTGTTTGGTTAATTTGTTTTCTCTCTCTTGTATGAAAAATCTTTCTTGGTTCAAAATTCATCTCTTTTGGTCGAAGTTTCATCTTTTTAGTTAAAAATTCAATTTTTTTTTTAATTAATCTGCTACAGTTGAGAATTAAACTATTATGTTGAAAATTCATCTTTTTTGATTGAATTCAACTTTTTTTATTTTACATTAAAATAATTTTTCATTTGGAATATCAACTATTAAATTTTTCGTTGAGATCTCATCTCTTTATTGAGAATTCATTTACTTGGTTGAAAAATTATCTTCTTTATGAAAAATTCACATTTTTTGTTGAAGATTCATAATTTTAGTTAAAAATTCATCTTTTTGATTAAAAATTTAACTATTTTGTTGGAAATTCTTTCTTCGTTGGAAGGAAATGGATTTTCTAAACTAAAAAAATAACGCTTTTAGTGTAACAATGAACTATTTTATTGATTTTTTTTTCATTAATGTTTTTACTGGAAATTTAACTAATCCAATTGAATATTCCATCATTTTAATTGAGAATTCATCTCTTTGGTTGTATTTTTTTTTCAATATACATGTATTTGGTTGCAAATCTGACCTTTACGGTAGAAAATTAATCTTCTTGATTGAAAATTGAACTACATGGTTGAAAGTTGAACAACTTTGTTAAAAATTCATTTTATTAGTTGAAGTTTCATCTCTTTGGTTGAAAATTCTACTATTTTATTGGAAATTCCATTTTTGGTTAAAAATGTATCGTTTTCAGTTTCAAACTTAACTATGTGGTTGTAAATTAACTTTTTGGTTGAATATTCATATGTTTGGTTGAAAATTCAACTATTTTGTAGAAAATTCATCTTTTTGGTTAAAAATGCAATTGTTGTCTTAAAAATTAGCCTGCTTTAGTTGCGAAATAAACTATTTTGTTGAAAATTCATCTTTTTTGCTTGAATTCAACTGTTTTTATTTCAATTTAAAATCACTTTTTATTTGAAATATCAACTCTCAAATTTTTCGATGAGATCTCATCTTTTTTATTGAAAATTTAACTATTTTATTGAAAAGCCGTCTTTTTTTGGTAGAAAACTAATTTTCTTTGGTTGAAAATTCAACTATTTGTTCAAAAATTCAATTACATTGTTGAAAATGCAATACTTTTACTAATTTTACTCGAAATTCTTGGAATTTGAAGCGACTTAAATCATATTTAATATAGAATTCGCATTTGTTTGACTTAAAAGAGTATATTTCTGACAATAATCTCCTTATTTCCCCGTTTTAACTGAATTTCTACTCACCTATAGAAAATATCTTTTATACACAATATTAATCTATTCAGCATGCACTGAATTTTAAGTATAAGAAGATAAAATAAGAATTTTATTTAAATATTATTTGAATTCATGGACTTTATGTACAAATTCACTATTTTTACATATTTAAAAAT
Source organism: Andricus quercusramuli (assembly GCA_932178445.1). Taxonomy (NCBI): domain Eukaryota; kingdom Metazoa; phylum Arthropoda; class Insecta; order Hymenoptera; family Cynipidae; genus Andricus; species Andricus quercusramuli. Next base: position 19,811 of record CAKNXH010064119.1, read on the forward strand.
TTATAAGGAAACAAAAAACATTATTTATAATCAGTAAGCGCTTGGAGCCATTGTGAAGTTAGCTGAAGATCGCAGCTCGGCTCTCGCATGTGTCCCACTCTCTGCGAGGTCGACGGTTCTCCGCATGTGAGAGCCGAGCTGCGCTCGTCAGCTCAATTCACAGTGTCGATTGTTTACATTTTTTTCAGGATTTGAGTAGACGCCACGCATAAAAATGTAAGATTTCGAAAGATTAATAATAATTAGTTTTTGTGCACAGAACTGAAGATGAATTTGGTGGAAATATCACCAATCTCTTCTGCAAACAGCTCTCCATTATATATAATGGACAGAAATATGTTTCAATCTCCGGAAGACTCTAAGGAAGATAAGATAATAAGAATGCTTTTGGAAATTAAAGAAGAAATCAGAGAAATTAAAGAGGTTGTTCAAGACTTATCAAACCACATTTATAATCTCGAAGAAAACAAAGTTCCTTTGCCGAAAATACATCCACTCTTTGATATTTTTCCTTCAAATATGACTCTGCAATAATAAAATAATTCTGACTCTTAAGGGGCCGTGCATAAATTACGTAAAGTCTTTTGGGTTGGGGAAGATCAACGATTTTTCTATGCTCTCTTGTATGGTTACAGTGGGGGGGGGGGGGCATGGTAACAATAATTTTTTACGTAAGGTATTTTCATGTCTGTAAATCAGCAAAAAACCAAACTTTACAAATTTGGTAGGAAGTTCAACTATTCAGTCAAAAGATAAACTACTTTGTTGAACATTCATTTTTTAGTTGAAGATTAATCATTTTAGTTAAAAATTCATTTTTTTTGTCGAAAATTTCTGAACTTTTTTGAAAATTCATCATTTTTTGTATGAATTTATTCTTTTTGGTTAACATATAAAGTACTAGATTTTTCGTTGAAAATGCATGTTTTTGATTGAAAATTAATTTTTTAACTGGAAATTTTCATATTTTATTTTTGTTAGATAATTTATATTTTTTAGTTGAAACTTCAACTATTTGGCTGGAAATTTATGTATTTTGTGGAAAACTCGACTTTCTTGGTAGAAAATTAATTTAATCAACTGTTTCATATTTTGTTGGAAATTCTTTTTTTTTTAGATTGAAAATCAGTTGTTGTTTTTTTTTTGTTAAAAATTGATTTCTCTAACTGAAAATTCAACAGTTTTTTTGTTGTTGAAAATTTAACTACTTGGTTGAAAATGAACTATTTTGTTAAAAAATCATGTTTTAGAGTTGAAAATTCAACCGTTTTGTCGGAAACTCGTCTTTTTGGTTGGAAAGTTTGACAATTTAGTAGAAACTTTCACTATTTGGTAGAAAATTCAACTGTTTTATAGCAAATTATTATTTTTTAAATTAATTCTTCGTAATATAAATTTAGCTATTGCATTTTTGGTTAAAACTTGATCTCTTTCGGTTTAAAAATTTTACTATTTGTTTGAAAAATTTTATAATGTATTTGAAATCTTTTTTTCTTAGTAGACAATTCACCCTTTTGGTTGAAGATTCAACTATTCGGTTAAAAATTTATTTTGTTGAATATTCGCCTTTTTTGTTAGAAAATTAATCTTCTCGGTTAGAAATTTAACTGTATGGTTTATAATCTTCTGTATTTTATTCAAAATTCTTTGTTGTTGTAGAAAATTAATTCTGTTATTATTAAAAAATTGAACTGTTTGGTAGAAAATGAAACTATTCTTGTTTTAAAATAAAAATATTTTATAGTTGAAATATTAACTATTATTATGATTTTGTTGAAAATTCATGTTTTCGAGTTGAAAATCCAACTTTTTTTTATAGAAAACTCGTCTTGTTTCCTAGAAAAATCCACAAATGAGTAGAAAATTAAACTATTTGGTAGAAAATTCAACTGTTTTGTAGAAAATTAGTTTTTTTGGTGAAAATTAATTTTTTTGTTCAAAAATTCGACTGTATGGTTAAAAATGTATGTAATTCATTGAAAATTCGTCTTTTTTTGTAGAAAACTAACTTTTTTTGTTGAAGATTCAAGTATTCGGTTTAAAGTTCATTTATTTTGTTAGAAATTCGTTTGACTGAAAGTTTCAGTTTATTGACTGAAAACTAAGTTCATCTTAAAATTTCTTAAAATTTCATAAGATCACGAAGTTTTTTGTAGAATTCGTCTTTTTAGGTTGAAAATTCTATTATTTTGGTAAAAAAAATTGCTGCAAAAGCTTTTTTGAAAATGAATCTGTATTCGTTGAGGATTCAACTATTTTGTTGAAAATTCGTCAATTCTGGTTCAGTTAAACTGTTTTTGATTTAAAATGAAAATCTTTCTCGGTTAAAATATCAACTATTACATTGTTTCTTAAGAATTCATCTTTATTAGTTTTAGGTTGAACTACTTTGTTAATTAATAAAAAAAAATTGCCACAAAAATTACGTAAGACAGGGGGTGGGGGTTAAAATTGATGGACCCTACAAGAAGGGGGTTACGTGATTCAAAATTTCCGATAAAACGTTTACATAATTTATGCACGGGCCTAAGGCTACTTTTTGTGAGTTTCTCTATTTTTTATACGATTGTGATTTTATAATATCGACCTTAAGTATTTTAATATAATTTTTTTACTTTGATATTGTAGATTTATTTGAATATTCCATTTTCTCCCCTTTCTAAAAATATTTGTATACTTCGATAGTGCGATAAAAAGTAATGTGCTAGGAATGATAAGACTGTACAATGTAGCAAATTGTACATCACTCGATAAAATTATCATTTATCATGTTTCGGCGTATTTCGACTAAATAGTCACACAGGAAAGCATTCGTGATTTTCGATAACATTTAAGTAATTATAAAGGAAATAAATTTTAAAAGTGGAGTTATTAAGATCAATGTTATCAATTCCTCGATTAATTCAGGAAATGGTTATTGATTATAAATATAAATTCATGAAAATGATCCCTTTTTGCTTCAATGTAAGTTTTTCATTTGAATTTTACTTGAAAAACGTGATTTTACAATACTTACATATAGGTCTATTTAAAGTCTTCTGTTTGATGTTTTTTTTCGTGAATGGCATTTAGACACATTTTACGTTTCCGGTACAATGGTTTCTTGCTTTTATTTTACCTTGAAGGAACCCTCTGTTATATTTTTAGACTTCGCCATATTATACTCTTTTTATACCACGTTTGATGTAAATTTATCACTATTAACGAAAATCATCATTTGTGTTACCTCGAAAAGGATCATAATGTTTTTCATTAACTTGAATAAAATTGAAACAAAAATTAAATTTTAAATGAAAATTGGAATTTAAATTTAATATTGTGAATATTTGTTTTTAGTTTTAGAATTATGCGCAATTTTTTCATTGAATTTTGCTCGATAATAATGTGATATAAACCAGCTTGAATCTTCAAGTCCATTTCCTATTTTTTTTAGATAAGATTGGTTGGCATTTTTATCAGGTAGCTGACTGTATGAGTGTTTTGAATTTTAGTTGAGAGAACGCCGACGCCCGACAGCGTCCAATCCTGTTTTGTATAAAATTCGTCTTTTTAGGTTGAAAATTCTATTACAGTGAACTCTTGCCTATTCCAATGGCCTAGAAACGTAAATATGTGGGTATTTCGAAGCTGGCGAGGTCCCCACCTCTACAGCGAGTAGTCAGGTGATTTTTGTCAAGCGAAGTTCATTGGTTGCCCGGCCTTGTGTCGATGCGCGCGCTGTAAGCATATGCATGCAATTGCGCATCATGCATGTTAGTGTTTTTCAAGTATTTTTGTTGACGTACAGCGTGACAAATATAACATTCCGTTGAAATAGTACAATTTGACAACTAAAAATCAATATAATAGAATCAAAAAACGACTCAAATATTTCGCGAAATATTTAGTTGGCACATCTTGACACAGGAATGCATACGAGTTTTTGGGAAAAAAATTTTCTAAACGTAAAATCGGTTGAAGACCTTTCAGTTAAACGAAATACAAGCAACTGTCCGAAAGTTGAGGTGAGAGTACCCGATCTGATACACTAACCTGAAATTTGAGATATTTTATTTTATTTCGTGACACTGAAAGTTCGTCAATCGACAAAAGAATAGAACATGACTGAGAAAATTTATTCTACGATTAACAAATATTAGTACTCTGACATTTATGACTTACTTTTACGTTTAGAATATTTTCTCCAAAAAGTCGTATGCATTCCCATGACGTCATGCTAAAATACTCAATTCAAACCAACGAGGGCTTCCCGCTTTTACTGACGCGGGCGAGACCATACAGGCCCCGTGGTAGGAGGTGACGAAACTTCGTCACTTGGAATATCGCAGAATGGAGGACTTGGAATAGGTAAGCCTTGGAATAGGTACGCCTTGAAATAAGCAAGAGTTCACTGTATTTTGGTAGAAAAATCGACGATTCTGTTGAGAATTAACTTTTTGGTTGAAAATGAACTTATTGGTTGAAAATTAACTTTTTTGATGACAAATTTAACCGTTTTGTTGAAAATTCGTTTTTTTCTTCAAAAATAAATTTTTGAACTACAAATTTAACTATTCCATTTTTGTTTAAAAATTTAAATTGTTTGGTAAAAATGTAACTATTCGGTTAAAAATTAACTTTTCTGCCGAAAATTCAAATTTTCGGGTTGAAAATTCTAGTGTTTTGTAGAAAATTCATCTTTGCTTTGAAAATTTCACTGTTTCACTGAAAATTCTTATTTTCAGGATCAACATTCTATTATTTTGCTAAAAAATTCAACCATTTGATTGAAAATTAACTTTTTGGTTGAGAATTCATAGTTTCGGGTAGAATATTCAACGGTTTTAGAGAAAAATTTTCTTTTTGTATTAAAAATTCAACTGTTTGTTGAAAATTCGTCTTTCAAGGTTGAAAATTATATTATTTTTCTGCTAAAAATTTAACTGTTTTATTGAAAATTGTTCTTTTTAGGTTGAAAATTCTATTATATTAGTAGAAAATTTAACCATTTGGTTAAAAATTCTTTTTTCGCTAAAGATCAATTTTTTGAATTGCACATTTTAATATTCTATTTTTTGTTGAAAACGTATAATTTTTAGATTGAAAATTAACCATTTGGTTGAAAACTCATATTTTCGAATTGAAAATTTTAACTGTTTTTAAGAAAAGTCGCCTTTTTGATTTAAAAACTCGACGGTTTTGTTAAAAATTCGTCTTTTAAGTTGAAAATTCAATTCATTTGGCAAAAAATTTAACCATTTTATTGAAAATTAACTTTTCGGTAGAAAGTTTATATTTTCATGTGAAAAATTCAACTGTTCTGAAGTAAATTAGCCTTTTTTACTTGAAAATTCGACTCTTTTTTTTAAAGTTCTTTTTTTATTGTATTATTTTGGTAGGGAATTCGACCATTCAATTGTAAATTAACTTGTTGGTTGAAAATTCATATTTTCGAGTAAAATATTCAACTGTTTTAATGAAAATTTTCCTTCTTGACTTAAAAAAGTAACTGTTTTTTTTGTTTAATTCGACTTTTTAGGTTGAAAATTCAATTCTTTTAGTAGAAAATGACCTTCTTGGTTGAAAACTCATATTTTTAGGTTGTAAATTCATTCATAAAATTCGTCTTTTTGACTTAAAAATTCAACTATTGTTTTCAAAATTCGTCTGTCAAGTTGAAAATTCAATTCTTCTGGTAGAAAATTCCACCATTTCAACTACTTTGAATAAAATTGGTCTTTTTGACTTAATAATTCAACTGTTTTGTTTAAAATTCGTCTTTTTAGATCGTCAATTCAATTTTTTTGGTAGAAAATTCAAATTTTTGGTTAAAAATTCAACTGTTTTGTTGAAAATTCGTCTTTTTAGGTAGAAAATTCAATTTTTTTGTAGAAAATTAACTTTTTGGTTGAAAACTCAAATTTTGGATTAAAAATTCAACTGTTTTGTAGAACATTCGCCTTTTTGACTCAAAAATTTAACTGTTTCGTTGAAAATTCGTCTTTTTAGTTTGAAAATCCTATTATTTTGGTAGAAAATTCAACTCTATGGTAGACAATTTACTTTTTGGTTGAAAAATGATATTTTAAGTTTGAAAAATCAACTGCTTTGAAGAACTTTTTTTTTTTTTTTGAAGTCTTTTTGACTTAAAAATTCAACGGTTTTCTTGAAAATTCGTCTCTTTAATTGGAAAGTTCTATTATTTTGGTAAAAAAAAATACACTCTTCGGCTGAAGAATAATTTTTCGGTTGAAAATTCATATTTTCGGGTACAAAATTTAGATGTTTTGTAGAGTTTAGCTGTTTTGGCTTGAAGATTCAACAATTTGGCTGAAAGTTGAAATTTTTTTTGATAAGATTAACATTTTTGTAATGTAGCTGGCTGAATAGCTCCCCTTGTAGCTGCGTATTCTTCGACACTACTATATGTACTTTAGGCGCATAAACATTTGTATGCGTAAAATTGGTATGAGTGTTGAACTTCAGTTGAAAAAACGCGGACAGCGTCCATTCAATCCAGTTTGCTTTCTGAAGTCTCAAGAGGAAATCTTACCTTCATTAATGTAAGTTTTATAAATTTTATATTTCATTAATTTAGATATTCATACATATTTATAATAATTTCACCAAATGTATTCAACTACCAGAGTGTCTATCAGTTCGGAAAATTGAGAAATGAGCGGAATTTCGTTCACCGGGAAACCCCCGGGGTATCTGATTCACTAAAAAAATATAATTTTGACAATTGAGACAGGGTATTTCCGTAAAGAGTTATAATTTTGAATTTAAGGCGGGAATCTTCAGCGAACAAATATAATTTTTACGATTGGGACAGGCAGTTCCTATGAAGAATTATAATTTTGATCTTCGTACAGGGAATTTCGGTAAAGAAATATAATTTTTTCAAATTGCTACTGGGAATTCCGTAAAGAATTACAATTTTGAGTTTGAAACAGTGAATTTTGCAAAAATTTTACAATTTTCATTCAGGTTCACTTTAGAAAAGCAAATTTCGTTAAGAATTATAATTTTTACTTTGGGGCTTATAGGATTTATAATTTTGATTTGGAACATGGAATAAATAAAGGAAACATAAAAAATGCACGTTTAGAATTACAATACTTATCCTAATTTGAAACAGGAAATTTCAATAAAGATATATTATTTTGACAAGTAGCACAGGGAATTCCCATAAAAATTATCATTTTGAGTTTGGAATAGAGAATTTTAATAAAAAAATATAATTCTATCAATTGGGACAAAGAATTTCTCGTAATGAATTATAATTGTGTGTTTGGGACACGGAATTTCAGTAAAGAAATATAATTTTGACAGTCACATGGAATTTTAGCAAAGAATTATAATTTCCATTTCAGGTTTACTTTAGAACAGCAAATTTCGTGGAGAATTTTAATTTTAATTTTTGGGCTTATAGGATTTTAAATTCTGATTTGGAAAATGGAATAAATAAAAGAAATGTATAGAAAAATTCATGTTTAAAATTACAATTATCCTGACTTGCATCAGGGAATTTCAATAAACAAATATTATTTTGATAATTAGGACAGGGAATTCCCGTAACGAATTATAATTTTGTGCCTGGGACAGAAAAATTCATTAAAGAAATATAATGTCAACAATTGAGACGGGAAATTTCCGTAAACCATTATCATTTGGAATTTGGGACATGGAATTTCAATAAAGAAATATAATTTTGAAAATTGGGACAGGGAATTCCCGTAAAGGATACTCATTTTAAATTTGGGACAGAGTTTCAGTAAAGAAATATCATTTTTATTTCGAGACAGGGAATTTTTAGAAATAAATGCAATTCTGACTTGGAACAAGGAACATTGAATTTCTGTAAAAAATTTAAATTTTAAGTTTTGGACAGGAAATTTTATTAAAGAAATATAATTTTGACAATTGTGACAGGTAATTTCAAAGAAGAAATATAATTTTGAAAATTGGGACAGGAAATTCCCGTAAACCATTATCCTTTTGACAATTGGGACAGAGATTTCCCGTGAAGAATTATAATTTCGTGTTTGAAACAGGGAATTTTCAAAAATAAATCAATTGTGATTTGGAACATGGAACATGGAATTTTCGTCAAGAATTAAAATTTTAAGTTTGGGACAGGGAATTTCAGTGAAGAAATATAATTTGACAATTGCAACAGAGAATGCCCGCGAAAAATTATAATTTTAGGTAAGGGAAAGGGAATTTCTGTTAAAAAAATATAAGTTGACAATTGGAACAAGGAATTTACATAACGAATTATAATTTTGAACTCGGGACAGGGAATTTCAATTAAAAAATATAATTTTGACAATTGAAACAGGGAATTCACGTAAAGAATTTTAGTTTTGGGAATTAAAAAAAAATCAATTGTGACTTAGAACATGAAATTCCCGTAAAGAAATATAATTCTGTGTTTGAGACACGGAATTTCATTGAAGAAATATAATTTTGACAATTGGGACAGGGAATTTCAGTAAAGAAATATAATTTGACAATTGGAACAAAGAATTCCCGCAAAGAATTCTAATTTTGACTTAGGGACAAGAATTTTCAGTCAAACAATATATAATTCGACAAATTGAACAAGGAATATACATAACGAATTATAATTGAAGGGTAGAAATGCAAAAGGAGTCAAGCGCCAAATTTTCGAAATCGGGTTTATTAGCTCAAAAAATCAGATAAATTCTATTACACATTCCTGCCAAAGGATTTTTTTGGGGCATCATTTTTCAAAATTTCTGTTACTGTGTTCACAGTCCGAGAAGCTTTTCTAACCACAAAGTAAAAAATTAAATTTCATTTTTCTCGACACTGGCTAATTATTTTTAATTACTATTGGGTCCCTTCCGTTCATCACTGAATAACCCAAAACCCAATTCCTCATTTTTTGGAAATCTGCAAAATTATTACTGCTATCGTCATTATTTTGAAGTTGAAATGTCATAGTTTTACACCATTTCGAAGTCATAATTGGATTTTCAAATTTCGCGAAACTGCATGATTTAAAAAAAAACTTTCTGGAAATCAATTCGTCCATTCAATAGCTAGAAATCAAATTTTTAGTTTTTTCTTAAACTACAAATTGACTCCACAATTAATGTTGAAAGATGTTAAAAGTCGATACGGACCCAAAATCTAACCCTGAAACGTGACCTGTTTCATTTAATTTCTCGAAACCGGATAGCTTTTTGTGAGCAAACTTTTTTTAGTTCGATAGAGCATGAAAGTATCTCGAAAGCACTTTCTTATTTTTTTCTTAAATGGTCCCGCTGAATTTACAACATGTTTTTAGTCTCTCCTGAAAAAAGTGAAAAATGGCGCTTGACTCCTTTTGCATTTCTACCCTTCAATTCTGGATATTTTCGGCAAGAATTTTAATTTTGTGTTTGAAACAGGGAATTAAAAGAAAATAAATTGTGATTCGGAACATAGAATTCCCGTAAAGAAATATAATTTTCATTCTGGTTCACTGTAGGACATAAATTTTGGAAAAGAATTGTAATCCGGACTGAGAAGAAGGAAGTTTAAAAAAATACCCGTTCCTAGTCAGAATTCATCACAATTTAAAAATTTCCTTTTCCGAATTTCGGAAAAAAGAAATTCACGAACTATATTTCTGAAAATAGAAAATTTCCTATATAATTATAATTCTCTCTTCGGGCGGGGAACGTATGAGTGAAGTTTTAAAAAAATTCCCGTAAAGAATTATAGTTTCAACTTAGGAGCACGGAAATCCGTAAAGAATTATCATTCTTTGTTGGAACAAGTCATTTTTGACATCAAAAGAAAAATTTTGACAATTATTTTCAATTTTTATTTATAACAACGGAATTTACAAAACAATCCCTGTTCCAAGTCAGAATTTGAAAATTCCTTGTTCCAAATCAGAATTTGTTTGAATTTAAAAATGATTTTTCTTGCAAATAAAAGTTTGTCAGAATTTGAAACTTCTCACTTCCAAATTCAAGAAATGGGGAGTTACACTGTTTCTAAATTATAATAAAAAATTTTGTAAATAAATATAATTCTGACTTGAAACAGGGCATTTTTGGAAATAATGTAGTTGAGACTTGGAACAGGGAATTTCCGTAAAGAATAAAATTAGTATTTTACTTGGAATAGAAAATTTTTGATATGGAACGGGAATTTCGGAAAATAATTTTTATTCTGATTTATAAGAAGTAATTTTTTTTCATATCTCTGTTCCAACTCAAAAATATGACATCACTCGAATATTTTGAACACTTTTAAATTGACCAGGTAAAAGCGGGAATTTTGAATCATCGTTCGGACGTAAAGAAACCCTGATTACGATGTAAAGTCTTTTTTGTTTGAAAATTTTTATTTATTTATTTCTTTAATTATTTTTTAACAGATGGCTTTATCACTGAAATGCCAAGACTACAGGGATCCAAGATTTTTGGACGATACAATAATTAATCGCATCAACAGTTTTGTCACTTTGAATGAAGGCGAGAAAAAATTAAATACCGCTCATTTGGAAAAGGTATACAATTTTTACTTCTAAATTTCTAACTGGTTATTTATGAAAATTTACACTGCTGAAATTTATTCCGACCTATGGAATTTTCTCAAACCTTAATTGTTTATAACAAAAAAAAACTAGGTGATCAAAGAAGGTTTAATACCTTTAATGAAAAAGGAAGACACCCTTTTTGAAAAAAGGTACAATTCCATTATGTACGGAGGATCTTATTACAAAAACACTAAAGTAGGAAAACCTGAAGAATACGATTTAGATATAATTATATGCTTGCCTTGGAGGCAGGAGACCTTAAAGGTGATTTTTTTATCTTCTTTAAATTATTCTAAAATAAAGTAAAATAATTTGAATATTTCTTCTAGTTTGAAACGCCTCAAAACAAGCCTGGTTTTGTCAAAATACAGTTAACGGAACAAAGCAAAATGCCCGATTGGGATATTTATCACAAGTAAAATATATAATTTTATTAAAATTGGAAATCTAATAATCAGGAAGCTGATTAGAACCACTGTGAAACTAGCTTACGAGCGTAGCTCGGCTCTCACATGCGGAGACGCCCGGTAAGAACAGCGCCAAGCATGCGCGCGCATGTTGCTTCGCGATCCCCACTCTTCTGAGCCGACGGTTCTGCGCATGTGAGAGTCGAGCTGCGTTCGTCAGCTAGCTTCACAGCGGCTCTAATCCGCCTCCTTCTCATAATACACGAAGGGCCGGATTCACCAACTGTGATTAAATCCATGATCAACTAAT
>CAKNXH010064119.1:36070-53947 GCA_932178445.1 Andricus quercusramuli
CGAAAATTGATCATTTTAATAAAAAATTTAACTACTTGGGTAAAAGTAGAACTACTTTGTTACAAATTTATTTTTTGGTTGAAGATTCACCTTTTTGGTTGAAAATTTAACCATTTTGTTGAAAATTTGTTTGTTTTTTCTGTTGAAAAGTAACTTGTTAAACAGAAAATGTAATTTTGTCATTTTTTGTTGAAAATTTATCAGTTTAGTTGAAATGTCCTCTTTTTTGGTTAAACATCCAAATTTTTGGTTGAAAATTTATTTTCTTTTTTAAATTCAACTCTTTAGTTGAAAGTTGAACAATTTTTCGGAAATTGATCTTTTTTGATTGAAAATTTAATCATTTGGGAAAAAGTTGAACTACTTTTTTCAAATTTGTTTTGGCTTAAGGCTCATCTTTTTGTTTGAAAATTTAACTATTTTTTTACAAATTCAGTTATTTTGGTATTTTTTAGTAGAAAATTTAACTGTTTTGTTAAAAATTCATTATTCGTTGAGAAATAATTGTTTTTGGTTAAAAATTGAAATACTTGGTTGAAGGTTGAACCATTTTGTTGAAAAGTCATTTTTTGTTGAAGATTCATCATGTTAGTTAAAAAATAGTTTTTTTTGTTGAAAATAAATTTTTTAATTGAAAATTTAACTATTCCAGTTGAAGATTCATAATTTTAGTTGAAAATTCGTCTTTTTGTGGTCAAAATTTAACTATTTTGTTTAAAAATTAAATTTGCAATGGAAATTCATATTTTGGTATTGAAAATTCAACTGAAATCTTTCTTGGTTAAAAACTCGTCTTTTTCTTTCAAAAATGTATCTATTTCAGTCGAAAATTTCATCTTTTTGGATAAAAATCCAACAGTTTAATTGAAAATTAATTGTCTTTGGTTGAGGTTTTTTAATTTGAATGAAAATATTTTTTGGTTGAAATGTTTGCTATGACATTATTCGTTAAAAATTCATCTTTTTTATTGGAAATTAAACTCCTTAATTGAAGGTTGAACCATTTGGTTAAAAACACATTTTTTGTTGAAGATTCGTTCATCATTTTAGTTGAAAATTTATTTTTTTCGGTTGAAAAATGAATTTTTTAACTTAAAATTTAACTGTTCTAGTTGGAAATTCATAATTTTAGTTCAGAATTCGTCTTCTTAAGTTAACAATTTCACTATTTTGGTCAAAATTGAATTTTTTCTGGAAAATTCATATTTTGGTATTGAAAGTTCAACTAAAATATTTCTTGGTTGAAAATTCATCTTTTGCTTTTAAAAATTCTTCTATTTCAGTAGAAATTTCATATTTTTTTCATAAATATGCAACTGTTTGGTTGAAAATTCATAAATTTAGTTGGAAATTATTATCTTTGGTTTAAGCTGTAACTATTTTGTTGAAAATTGATCTTTTTAAATTAAAAATTAAACTATTTGTGTAAAAGTGGAACTTCTTTCTTGAAAATTTATTTTTTTAGTTGAAGTTTTATCTTTTTGGTTGAAAATTTAACTAGTTTGTTGCAAATACCTTTTTCTTTGTTGAATTTTTTTTACTGTAAATAAAACTTTTCCAATTTTTGATTGAAAGTTGATCTTTTGTACTTGAAAATTCATCTTTTTTGTTGAAAACGAATCTTTGGTTTAAAATGCAACCGTTCGTTTGCAAATTAACATTTTTGTTAAACATTCAACTGTTTTACAGAAAATTCGTATTTTGGATGAACTTTTTCTTATTCTTTTTGTCTGAAAAATCCACTATTGGGTTAAATGTCTCTTTTCTTTGTTCAGAAAATTTGACCATTTTGTTGCAAATTCGTTTTTTCGTTGTTTAAAATTACTGTTTTCTGTAAATTGAACGTTTTTATTTTTGATTGAAAATTTATCTTCTTTAGTTGAAAATTCAACTATTAGTTTGAAAATTCATGTATTTTCTTGAAAATTCGTCTTTTTCGGTATTCAAATTCAACTCTTTTGGTACAAATTCCATAGCTTTTGGTTAGAATAACAATTAACTAGTACATTTTTTCAGAATTCATTTTTTTATGTTGAAAATTTAACTCTTGGTAGAAAATTCAACTATTTTGTTGGAAATGAAACTGTTTTTGGTTGAATTTTAATGTTTTTTTGTTAAAAATTTGACCATTTTGTTGAAAATTCAACTACTTAGTTAAAATTTCAACTATTTGGTTAAAAATTGGTCTCTTTTGCTTGTAAGTTCAACTATTTCGTTGTAAATTCAATTATTTGATTGAAAATAAACTATTTTGTTGAAAATACATATTTTGGGGTTTTGAAATCTAATTTTTCATAGAAAATTGGACTTTTGAACTTGAAAATTCCACTTTTCTGTTGAAAATTAACTTTTTGTTGAAAATCCATATTTTCAGTTTAAAAATTTAATTTTTTTTGGTTGAAAATTCAACAATTTCATTAAAAATTCATCTATTTTGTTGAAAATTTAATTATTTTTTTGTGAACTTAACTTTTCTATTAAAATGTCATCTTTTGGTCGAAAATTTAACTGTTTTATTACAAATTCGCCCATTTGGATTTTTTTTAAACAAATTTTATCTGAAATTGTTTTATCCCGCTTATAGAAGATTCCTTGTTAACAATTATACAAGATTAAAATGCTGGTCTTCGAATATTAATGTTCAAGGAAAAATCAGGTAATTTTGAACATGAATTTTTTCGGCCACCCTGTTTATATTTATTATTTTGCACATAAATGTACAGAAGGAATATAATTTCATACTTTTCAGAAAAAGTGGTTGGCTATTCCAAAACCGATAACAGAAGAAAATGGGCATTTGATGTGGAGACTTTGTTTCTACCAAGCCGAAAAAGAAAAATTAAAAGGACCCATGAAAACTGTTATAAGATTACTAAAGGTATAGATGTTAATATGGTCCAAATTATTAATATACTTATAATTAATATTTAGAAGATGTTATTACTTTGAACAAATAATTTTTTAAGGGCAAGAAAAAATCTGTTTCAGCCCGGATTTGAACCGGGAACGCCATTGTCCATGAGTGGACCGTTAACCAATCACGCCACCGCTTTACTCATGGATAGTGGCGTTCCCGGTTCAAATCCGGGCTAAGGCCGATTTTTTTTAAGACCAATATTATTATTTTATGATTTCATCATTTTCAGAAACTTAGGGACACTCAAAATTGGAAAAATTTTGCTAGTTATTATATTGAAACACTAGCCCTACACGAATTGGAATCTCATGATTCAAACTTAACACAATTACCCCTGACCTGCATCTTCATGCATGTAAGTTTAAAAAATATTAATGGTTCAAATTTTGGATTGCAAAATAATTTTTTTCCAGATGTTGAGACGACTACGCGACACAACAAGGCAACATTCACTTCCATTTTTTTGGTGTAAGGAATTTAATTTATTGGATAGACTGTCGGCACCTGAAATACAAAATATTGCTTTTCGATTGACACAGATTGTTTCTAAAATTGAAAGATTGTACGAATCTGATCGTTATATTATCGCTAGTTTTATATGTGAGTAATTATAATTACATGTGTTAAAATAACTCTCGAATAAATAATCAATAATAATTAATCATTAATACCGAACAAATTAAACACTATATATAAACAAATTTGTAATTTTGCGATGCCTAAATATTTCGCCTTCAAATCTTTTATATACTTTTACAATTTTCTCTTAGAATTCATTTTTCAAAATGAAAAATTATTTGGAATTTTCCCATGAATCATAAAAAAGTTGTATCATTTTGAAACCTTTCAAATTTCTCGAAATGTTTCTAATTTTTTTTTCAAAATCGTCAAAAATACATATTTTATGTGAAATTTTTTGAGATCTTTGCAAATTTTAAATTATATTTGAAAAAGACGAATTTTCAACAAAATATTTGAACCCTCAATCGAAAAAGATTATTGATAAAAAATAAAAATAAAAGATTTTCGTTTTAAATAAAAAAGAGTTGAATTAATCCAAAAAAGATGAATTTTCGACAAAGTAATTGAATTTTAAAACAAGCAGTTTAACTTTCAATCCAAAAAAATGAATTTTACAAAAAAGGTGAGTTTTCAAACAAGAACATTAATTTCCTATGAAAAAAGACAAACTTTTAACAAAATACATGAATTTTCAACTAAAACAGATCCATTGTCAATTAAAAAAACGGATTTTCAACCAAAGAAAATCAGGTTTAAAAAATACAGTTGAATTCAGTCAGAAAAGAATTATTTCTAAAATTTTGAAAAATCTTTTGAAATAAAAAATATAGCCTTTAAACGTTCCTGACCTTTCAACATTTTTAGAAATCTTTTACAAATTTTACAAATTTTCTCCAAAAATTAATTGCTTGAAATATAAAACCATTTATAATTTGCCCATGAATCTTAAGAAAATTTTTTTAATCCCTTAAAACTTTTAGAATTCCAAAAAACATCTTATTTTTCAAAAGTTTGAATATTAATTTTTTTTTAATTGATTTGATTCATTTCATGATATAAATAATTTTCGAATCTTTTCAAAATTTTTAAACCTAAATATTTTTAAAAATGATTAATATTTTTCCTACAATTACTATTTAAATTCTGTATAATTGAAAAATTGCCTTAAAATCTTTCGGGTTTTTTCAAATAATTTAGTTAATCTTTTGAAAGTTTTGAAAATGTTTTTAAATATTCTCTTAAAATCTATTTTACAAAAGAAAAAATCATACAAAAATTTCCCAGAAATTTTAGAAAAATTGTTTTATTCTACATTTTGTTTTAGATTTTTAAAATCTTTCAATTTTCAAATTATTTTAGAAAATTTTCAAAACTTCTAAATATCTCTTCAAGTTACTCGAACTTTTTCCAAACTTTTGTGAACTTGCGGAACTAAATAATTTTGCTTTAAAATCTTCTACATTTTTTAGACACCTTCAAAAATCCCATTGTTATTAAACATTTTTAAAAATCTTTTCAAATTTCAAATTAAAAACGAATATTCAAAAACATTGTTGAATCCTCAACAAAAAAAGATTATTTTTCAATCAGTTGCATTTTTAACCAGAGAAAGATGAAATTTTTACCAAAAGAAAAGAATTTTTCTAGAACATAGTTTAATTTTTTCAAGCCCAAAAATATGAATTTTTTCACAAAAAAGTTAATTTTAAATCAAATAGTTGAATTTCCAAACAGAAATTTTCTACCAAGACGATAAATTTTCTACCAAAAGACGAATTTTAAACGAATTTTTAATTAAATTGATAAATGTATAAAAAAAAGTTCATTTTTAATAAAGTAGTTAAACTTTTAAACAAATTCAGGAATCGTCAACCAAAAAACAAGAATTATCGAAAAAAATGCGATAGTCGATATTTCAACTAAAAAATATTTTTATTTTAAATAAAAAAGAATTGAATGAATCCATAAAAGACTAATTTTCAACAAAATAGTTGAATTTTTCATCAAACAGTTGAATTTTCAATCCAAAAATTTAAATAAAAAAAATCATTTTCAACCAAGAACATTAATTTCCTACCAAAAAAAAACGAATTCTTGAGGAAATACATGAATTTTTAACTAAAACAAAATTGCATTCTTAACTAAAAAGGTAAAATTTATACCAAGAGAAGAATTTCCAAACATCTTTTAAACTGACTTGGATTATTCCTAAATTGTTAAAAAAAAATTTCGAAATAAAAAAATGGCCTTAAAATCTTCCAGATTTTTTTTTTTACATTTTTAGATATTATTTCAAATTTTATTCACAAATTAATTTTTCATAATAAAAATCATTTATAATTTTCCAAGGAATTTTAAGAAAAATTCTACAATCTTTTAAAACCTCTTCAAAAATCGAAATATGTTGAAATTTTTTTTTAATCTTCTTAAGATATAAATTATTTTTGAATCTTTTCAAAACTTCTAAACCGTCTGAATATTTTTCAAAATGATTCGTATTTGTCCTACATTTTTTTTTTAATTTGGCATGACTAAAAAATTGCTGTAAATTCTTTGAAATTCTTTTTTGATAATTTTGGAAATCTTTTGAAATCTTTTCAAATATTCTCTTAAAATTAATTTTACGAAATAAAAAATCATTCCAAATTTTCCCACAAATTTCAGAAAAATGTTCTATTCTCTTGACACCTTTCAAAATTATTAAGAAGCTTCTTCTAAACTTTTTGTTAGAGATCTTTTACCATCTACATTGTGTTTTAGATTTTTTGAAAGATTCTCAAGTCTTAATTGATTTTTGAATGAGTTTAAAACTTCTAAATATCTCTTAAACTTACTCAATTTTTTTGTTAACATTAGAAAAATTGCGAAATTGAACAATTTTGATTAAAAATCTTCTGAATTCTTTCTAGAAATTTTGAAAAAACTACATTTTGTTTGGAATGTTTTGAAATCTTCTCAAGATTTTAATTATTTCCGAATTTGTTCGAAACTCCTAAATATTTTCTGAAATTCTTATTATGAAATTCATATTTCGAAATCTTGAAATATCGAAATTAATCCTTTAAAATAAAACCTAATTTTTTCAGAAACCTCGTTGGTATCGGTAAAAAACATTCAAATTAATTTTTTCCATCATCAAGATGAATAAAAAATATCATATTTTCCATTACTTTGAATGTGATTCCTGTCTCGAATTAGTAGTAATGTTTAATTCCCAGGGTTTACCGGTTTTATTTTAATTTCTGGTTATTTCTAGGTTTTCCCTGTTGGTATACAACATGTTAAAATTTAAATATCTGTTCAGTGAGGAAGCTTCTGAATTCAGAATTCAACACTATTTAAAATTTTTTTAACTTTTCAATTCAAAAAACATTGACTTTTTTAATTTTCAGTAAAACCAGAGGAATTGTCGCGATTAAAACCATAAAATATTCAGCTTCCCCTGGGAATACAATCCACAAAACCAATAACTGATACTCAAACTGCAGAAATTACAGGTATGAAATTTTCAAAAAATTTTCATCAATTTTATTACTTCGTCCAAAAACTTATTTCTTCTGAATGCAAAAATAGGAAATTCAATTCTGATAAACTGGAAAAATGTATTTGAATAATTTCAGAAAACATGGAAAGAAGCAGATGTCTCATATCGTAAAACGATTATTTTATTCAGAGACGAACAGAAAGGGACCAGTATTTTTTTGAGATCACTTCCCCTAAATGATCAAAAATATTTTATATGCCTACTTTTTTAATCAAGAAAAAAATGTATACGTAGATTATAAAGATAAGTGTGGTTGCCTTAATATTTTTTAATCTTTTTTTAATGAAAACATACAAAATTAAAATAACATAATCTTCATTCGCTCGTAGCGAATTGGTTCATTTTATTATTTAAAGTATAGAAACGCAAAAGCATAAAAGGAAATAGTATTCCATTTATAATATATGAAATTGTTTGGTAGTAATTTTAAATCTTCAAAATGGTACAAAAAAATGAAATTAATAATTGGAAACTAATGTTTTCGAAATAATTATATTTGGCGTTTTACTATGTTTCTTGAATTTTCTTTTTGACATAATAAGTTTTTCTTTAATTCTGGGCATAAAGAAAAAGACTTCAACCGTGTTGACTTCTGATTTTAGCTTTCGTAAAAATAATGTTATTTTTAGTTTATAGAGAGTTGACTATTATATATATTTCAAGAATATAATATAATCTTTAAAAAATTTAATATTTCTTTTATTACTGCTGAAGGCTGGTGACCTTCTCAGCATAAATCACCAACCAATTGAGGCTCTCGGTTTCCATTCACTGTCCTCACCCCCCGCCCTCTTCCCCAGTAACAGAAGTTTTGGTGGGACTGACGTTACAACTAGACTCGCCACCATACGACGAATTGACATGGACATGTCAAGAAAAGGACAAAAGTAAAATTAACGCGTGTGGCACAGGAGAGACACTAGTTGACATATGGGAAAGAAATCAGTTAAGATGATTCGGACATGTTGAAAGAATGGAAGATGAACGACTGACCAAAAAGTGTATAAAGGTAAAGTAAATGGCAGCATGCTCAGAGGTAGACCGCCGAAAGAATGGTTAGAATCCGTGAATGAGACACTAATCCGAAGAGACATACGAAGTCATAGAAACACGATTCTAGATTAATCTGAAATATCTATACCTTACACCTATATACCTATCTACCTTATGCCTGTATATCCATCCACACACCACTATTTTTCAACCGAGCAAATCACGCCTACTCCGAAAGGAAAATTGCTTAATGGTATAATAATAATATATTTACCTTAAAGTTCAAAATTCCTGAACTCCGGGTTTTTTGACGTAGTCACAGCACTGGGTCTCACAGACCCATTTTCTGAAATATCTCTTTTCTTTCTCCGTAGCCAAACGCACACTAGAGCCCAAAGTCACGGAGACGCAGTTCAAGCCAATAACTTTTTTTCCTCCTAGGTCCGAGCACCGTCTCATCATAGATTCATAGCTATATAGTTGCACTATGCTAAGCGTAATATGCGTTCAACGGAAAACATGGGTCTGAGAGACCCAGTCATGTACGTAATGGTTGATTTCAAAAGAGTCGATTTATTAATGATTCTTAATTGTTAGGGTTCATTGATTTGAAGAAACATCTGGAAATCAAGAAACAACTGGAAAGTTCTCGGAGTGCTTCGGCTTCAATGTTAATGGCATCTTTCGCTGATTCGCGAAATACACTCCTTGATAACAAAATTTCGGCCGCAGAAGGGGTTTTAGCTTTTCACACAACCATGCACCATCAAAGTTTTATGTCAATGGACTGCACACAACATTTGTTTCATTCAATCTTTTCAGATTCTCCAATTGCTACAAAAATGTCGTGCGCAAGAACTAGGACGGAAGTGATTATTACAGAAGTAATATCCCCGCACACGATTGACATTTTGTTAAGAGATTTGAGAAAAATCCCCTACTTAAGCGTCAGTACTGACAGCAGTGCCCATGGCAATAAGAAAATTTTCCCTGTCGTGATTCAGTATTTCGATCATTTAAAATGTGGCATTCAAACTCGGTTGTTAGATTTAAGAGAAACATCAAACGAAAAGCCAAATACGATTGCGACATTTCTTGAAGAACTTTTGGAAAAATACGAACTAAAGGATAAAGTAACATCATTTTCCGGAGATAATACGAATACTAATTTTGGAGGGTTGAATCGTGGAGAGAAGGAAAATGTTTATCAAATTTTGAAATCGAATGTGAATTCTGAACTGCTCGGTATCGGTTGTCCTGCCCGCATACTGCATAACTCTGTACATCACGGTTTTGATCAGTGTTCTTTATTTGATGTTGATTCATTGTGCGTGAAAATTTACAATCATTTCTCAATTTACACTGTACGAACAAAAGAATTGGAAAGTTTCGCTGAATTTGTGGAAGTGACTTACAGGCCTTTATTGAATCATAGTAAAACCAGGTGGCTCAGTCTTTTTCCTGTTGTTGAGAGAATCTTAGAGATATTTCCGGCACTTAAATCATATTTCCTTTCCATAGAAAAGCCACCTAAAATACTCACAAAATTTTTCCAGCACAATTTTGCGGAATGTTTCCTTTTTTTTGTTCATTCATTAATGCCAGTGTTTAACAAAAGCATTGAGAATTTAGAAAAAGAACGTAATAGCGTGATTGATGTTATGAATATAATAGATGGTGTGGCTCAAAAACTGCACGATCGAATCGAGTCCAAGTTTTTGCCACTGAATGTCAAAACTTGTTTGATAAAATTGCGACAAGAAGGGAAAGATAAAGAATGTGATGAATTTGTCGACGAGGTAATTGACATTTACCGGGAAACAGAGGATTATCTCTTAAAGTGGGCAGACTCTCTATCTGAATTTCGGATTTTCAAGTGGATAGATTTCCAAAAATCACGACCCTTCAGTTACAATGATCTAGAGGACACACTTCATTTTTTGTCAGCGAAAAATGTTTCTGTGGATGATACCAAATTATTCGACCAAGCGATGAATCTAAAAAGATTCTTAGAGAGCAAACGCGATGATTCGGAATATTTTGCAAAAAATTGCAATGATAAAATTTGCGAATTTTTTGCAGCGAATACAAACATTGACGGTTTTTCGGAAATTTTAAAAATTGTACAATACTTGTTTTCGGTTCCTGGACACAATGCCAATTGTGAGCGTATCTTTTCATTAATGGCGAGTCAATGGACCGACGAGTGTAACAGACTTTCTGTAGACACTGTTCGTCATCTCTTAATGTTAAAATATAATTTGAAAGAGTTTTCATGTCAAGCTTTTTATCAGTATTTATTAAGGTCGGAAAATGTAAATCTGCTAAGAAAAATTGGAATTTCGAAGAAATATAATTGATATTTGTAATTTGTAATTGTACATGATTTTTTAATTAAAAAAGTGCAAAATTAAAACAGTTTTACTTATTGATTTAAAAAATATAACAATTAATCAATTCATATCACCTTAAGTTAGGTGTCCTGCTTTTTTTTAAGGTGTAACGGCGGTTGGTAACCCTATCCTGCTGAAAGTGAAAAAATAGAGATCCTATCTTTTTGAATAATTTTGAACCTTTATGATAGAAAGCAATGGACAAAATTCATCGCATTCTATCTATTTGTTAATCTAAATACACGTCTATATATTTCAATACCTTCTTTTCTATCTCATTCTATCATTTATCTATCCGCGTCAATCTTTTCCTATCTATGTCTATCTAAATTTCCGTCTACCTTTTTCAATGTCCTCTTCTTTATCTCATCCTATCCTACGTCTATCAACATCTATCTTCTTCTGTATCTTTGTTAATATCAATTCTTTGATATTTCTCTGTCAATCTAAATTGCCGTCTATCTTTTTCAATCTCCTCTTTTCCATCTCATCGTATCATACATCTATTGACGTATATATTGTTCTATCTATTTTTTAATCTAAGTTCACTTCCATCTTTTTCAATCCCCTCTTCTCCATCTTATCATATTATATATCTATTGTAGTCTATCTTTTTCTATTTAGTTTTTAATCTAAATTCACATCTACCTACTTTACTCCCATCTTTTCTATCTTACCAAATCCTTTATCTCTCCACGCCAACATTTTTGCTATCTCTCTATATCTATCTATATCTATCTAAATTTCCATATATCTTTTTATATTTCCTCTTCTCTATCTCTTCGTATCATACATCTATCAACGTCTACCTTTTTTCAGTACCCTCTTCTCTATCTCATCCTATCCTTTACGTATCCACGTCAATTCTTTGATATTTCTCTGTCAATCTAAATTTCTGTTTATCTTTTTCAATCCATTCGTTTCTATCTCATCGTATCAAACATCTATTGACGTCTATCTTTTTCTATATATTTTTCCATCTAAATTCACGTCTAACTTTTTTAATCCCCTCTTTTCTATCTTATCCTATCCTTTATCCATCCTCGTCAATCTTTTACTATCTCTCTGCCAATCTAAATTCTCATCTTTTTTTTTAATCTCTTATTCCTATATCTATCAATCCCCTCTTCTCTATCTCTTCGTATCATACATCTACTGATGTCTATCTTTTTCTATCTATTTTTCAATCTAAATTCCCGTCTATCTTTTTAAATCTCCTCTTCTCCATCCTCATCGTATCGTACGTCTTCATGTATCGTATCGTATTCAAGTCTATATTTTTCTATCTGTTTTTCAATCTAAATACACTTTAATTTTTTTGAATCCCCTCTTCTCTATCTTATCCTATCCTGTATCTAACCTCGTCAATCTTTTACTATCTCTATTTACATCTAAATTCCCGTCTATCTTTTTTAATCTTCTCTTTTTCATCTCATCGTATCATACATCTATTGACGTCTATATTTTTCTATCTATTTTTTAATTTATGTTCACTTCTATCTTTTTCATTCTCCTCTTTTCTACCTTACTATCCTTTATCTATCCTCGTCAATCTTTTACTATCTCTATTTACATCTAAATTCCCGTCAATCTTTTTTAATCTTCTCTTTTCTATTTCGTTGCCATTCTCAATTCACGTCTATCTTCTGCAATCCCATCTTCTCGATCTAAATTCCCGTCTATCTTTTTTCGATACCCTCTTCTCTATTTTATCCTATCCTTTACGTATCGAAGTCAATCCTTAGCTATTTTTCTGTCAATATCAATTTCCGTCTATCTTTTTCAATCTCTTCTTTTCCATCTCATCGTATCATACATCTATTGAAGTCTATATTTTTCTATCTATTCTTTAATCTAAATTCACTTCTATCTTTCCTAATCTCCTCTTTTCTACCTTACTATCCTTTATCTATTCTCTGTTTATCTTTGCCAATCTCAATTCCCAATTTTCAATCCACTCTTTCCTATCTTACTATCTATTTATTCTCACTTCATCTTTGCCAATCTCAATTCACGTTTATCTTTTTCAATACCCTCTTCGTTATCTGAGCCTATCGTTTGTCTACACACACCAATCTTTTCCTATATCTTTGTCAATCTAAATCCACGTCTATATTTTTCAATATCCTCTTCCCCATCTCATTCCGCCATACATCTATCAACGTCTATCTTTTTCTATCTCTTTATTAATCTGAATTCACGTCTATATTTTCCAATCCTCTCTTCTCTATCTGATCCTATAATTCATCTATCGACGTCCATATTTCAATATCTCTTTGTCAATCTAAATTTCCGTCTATCTTCTTCAATCCCCTCTTCTCTATCTCATCGTATCATTCATCTATTGACGTCTATCTTTTTCTATTTAGTTTTCATTCTAAATTCAAGTCCATCTTTTTTAATCCCCTCTTCTCTATCTGATCCTATCCTCCATCTATCGATGTCAATCTTTCAATATCTTAGTCAATCAAAATTTCCTTTTGTCTTTTCCAATCTCCTCTTCTTTATCTTATTGTATCCTACATCTACCCACATCAATCAAATCAAGTCAAATTAAATCCATGTCTATATTCTTCAATATCCTCTTCCCTATATCATCCTGTCATACCACTATCAACGTCTATTTCTATAAATTTTTTAATCTACATGTACGTCTATCTTTTTCAATATCCTCTTCTCTATCTCATCGTATCATTTTTTAGTTGACCTCTATCTTTTTCAATCTCCTCTTCTCAATCTTGTCGTATCATACATCAACTGACCTCTATCTTTTTCCATCTATTTTTCAATCTACATTTACTTCTATCTCGTTTAATCCCCTCTCTTCTATCTTATCCTATCCTTTGTCTAGCATCGTCAATCTTTTACTATCTCTCTATCAATCTATATACTCGTCTGTCTTTTTTAATCTCCTCTTTTCTATCTCATCGTATCATGCATCTATCAACTTCTATCTTTATCTATCTCTTTGTCAATCTAAATTCATCTCTATCTTTTTCAATTCCCTCTCCTCTATTCCATCCTATCCTTTACCAATCCGAGTCTACATTTCGTTTGACTCAAATCGTTTAAACATTAGTCTGACTCAATCCGGTTCAATCCGAACTCCAAAACGAACCAATCCGAACCAAAGTTTCAATCTAAATGAATCAGAGTCAATACGAACTCGGATTGATATACACTGAGTTTTCAATCCGAATGAATCCAAATGAATCCGAGTTCGGATTGAATTAGATTCATTCGGAATGAAAATCGCTTTAGGTCAATCCGAGTTCGGATTCATTCGGATTGAAAATTAGGTTCGGATTTATTCGGATTGAGTCGGATTAATATTTGACCGATTTGGATCGAACGAAATGTAGAAATTTTTCGGATTGTTTCGGAAGGAATTCCTATCCGATATTTTGATGTACTTGATAAACTTTTCTTCTTGCAAACAAAATGGATCTCTTGAACAATTTTTAAGTAAAGTAGATGGTTAAAAATATCTGACCTTTAAAAATGACAAAAGAAATTTAAATTTATAATTACTGAAAAATAATTTTTTATTCGTCATAATGTGATGACCAATTCGAAGGTCGTCAACTTTGGAGAATGCAGCTAAAAATAGAATTTTATATTGGGTGTCTGTAAAGTAGAAGTGACGCTACTCAATGTTCATTATTTATATTTATTATTAATTTCAGAATAGGATTTTGGCGGTGGCATTTAAAAATATGTAGGACTATGTTCTAAACTCAGGAAAATTTTATAACTTTCAAAACAACAAGATGAAGATCAGAACCTTGGCGAAAGTTTCGGATAGGAACTCATTCCTAAGCAATCCGAAGTCATCCTAATCATTCTGGAATCTATATACGAACGAACCCGAGTTAATCCGAACCAATTCGAAAAAACTTCTACATTTCGTTCGATCGAAAATGGTTAAAAATTAATCCGGCTCAATCCGATTCAATCCGAACTTCCAATCCAATTGAATCCGAACTTCCAATCCGAATCAATCCGAACCAGATTTTCAATCTGAATGAGTCCGAACTTGGATTGACCTAAACCGATTTTCAATCCGATTGAATCTAATTTAATTCGAACTCGGATTCATTCGAATTCATTCGGATTGAAAATCGGTTTAGGTCAATCCGAGCTTGGATTGATTCGGATTCATTTGGATTGAAAATTTGGTTCGGATTGAACCGGATTGATTCGGATCAATTTTTAACCGATTTGGATCAAACGAAATGCAGAACTTTTTCGGATTGATTCGGGTTGGTTCGGATACAGATTCCGGAAAAATTCAGAATGATTCGGAATGAATTCCTCTCCGTTACTTTTGCCAGAGAAACAAGTAATCTACTTGTTTTCCAGTTAATTCGAAGTAATTTATTTTTCAGAAGACATTTTGCCATTTTTTGCTGTTTGTTAATTATATAAACAAATAATAAGAACAAATGTAAATTTTAGCCATTTGTGGACCAAAGGAAGCATTTTTCATCGTACTTATGTTGAGTCAAAGAACACCATTCACAATATAATTTTAACAAGACTAGATGAAAGAACGATTTTTTCTGCCTATTAGCGCCTAGAATGTGCATTTCTTTACTTAATTTGTTTATAAAACAAATATATTATGATATATATTAATATATATTTAATACAATAATAAATAATATATTATATATAGTATAATAAATAATAAAAATTGTTTATAAAATAAACAAATATTAATACATAGCCAAAGTTTCAGGAAACATCATTGGCAATATAATTGCAACAAGATCAGAAGAAAAAACTATTTCTTTTCACTCAAAAACGCCTAAAATGTGCATTTGTTTATATAATTTGTTTATAACATGAACGTTTATAAAATATTAATGCACCGCAAAATTTTTTCAGAAAACATCAATGGAAATATAATTTCAGCAAGGTCAGAAGAAAGAACGATTTATTTTTGCTTAAAATCGCCTAAGATTTGCATTTGTTTGCATAATTTGTTCATAAAATAAAATAATATTCATGTATAGCCAATTTTTTCAGAAAACATCATTGGCCATTATTGCAACAGGATTAGAAGAAAAATTGATTTCTTTTCGCTTAAAAATGCCTGCAACGTGCATTTGTTTATATAATTTGTTCATAAAATAAACAAATATAGATGCATAGCAAAATTTTTTCAGAAATAATCATTGGTAATATAACAATAATACAAAAAGACTAGAAAAAAAACCATTTGTTTCTGCGATATAGATTTCTTATATAATTTGTTTATAGAATTGATTGATAATATTCTTTTAAAAATTTTAATGGTCAAGTATCATCCTAACGATGAAAGCAAAAAATTTTAAAGCAGAAATATACTTTGAAGAGGAATAACCCCTAATGCCGATTATTTGTTAATGAAATTTGTTTATAAAAATTACCTTCATAAGTTAACAATTTTTTTCTATCTTATACCTCTGTGCATTGAATCCAAGTGACGGGAAGTATAAGAAAAAATTTGCTTAAAATTATAATAATAATAAATAATATAAATAATAATAAATAAAAATATAATAAAAAAGGCTTAAAATTCTTTTTTTCTTCAAAATTATTTTATTTAACTGAAAATTCAACTATTCCATTGTTGATTGTAATTTAATCTTTTTTAATTGGAAATTAGTCAAATTGAGAATTAATCTTCTTGGTTGAAAATTCATTTGTTTTTTGGTTTAAAATTCAACTCCTTGGTTAAAAGTTAAACCACATTTCTAAAAATGTACTTTTTGATTGAAGTTAAAAATTCATCTCCTTGGTTGAAAATTTAACTATTTTGTTGAAAATTCGTTATTTTTTGTTGGTAAAAACTTAATTTTTTAAATTGAAAATATAATTATTGAATTTTTTTTTGAAAATTTAAATACTTTGATAGAAATTTCAAATATTTGGATGAAAATTAACTTTTTTTCGTTGAAAATTATTATGTTTTGTTGGATATTAGGTATTTTTTTTGTAGAAAGATCATCTCTTAGGTTAAAAATGTAACTTTTGTAGAAAAATTATTGTTTCTTGTTTGCAAATCTTTTTAACTGAAAATTAAACTATTTCAATTTAAGATTTATTATTCTAGTTGAAAATACATCTCTTTGTTTCAATGTTTAACTATTTGTTAAAAATTCGTTCCTTTTTTTATTGAAATTAATTTTCTTGGTTGTAATTTTTTTTTTTTAATTCAACTATTTAGCTGAAAAGTCAACAGTTTTGTTGAAAATTCGTCTCTGCGATACAACTGTTTTTTATTTAAAATAAAAAAATTTATTGGTTGAAATATCAACTATTACATTTTTTGTTGAGAATTCATGTCTTCTGGTTAAAAATTAATTTCTTTGTGGAAAATTCAACGATTTTGTTAAGTACTCATTTTTTTGGTTTAAGATTAATAATTTTAGTTTAAATTTCATCTCGTCAGTTAAAATTGAAACTGTTTTGTTGAAAAACGGTTGTTTTTTTGTTGGAAATTTATTTTTTAACTGAAAATTTAACTATTCTAGTTAAAAGAAATTCAGTTGAAATATAATTTTTAAATTGAAAATGTAACTTCAATTTTCGGTGGAAATATTTGGTAATCTTTGTTTAATATTTGATATATTTTTGAAACATTTGGTAATATTTGTGAAATTATTGAAATCTTTAGAAAATCATTGAATTCTTTATGAAATCTTTGAGAAATCATTCAAATCTTTATGAAATCTTTGTGAAATTGTTGGCAAACCTTCGGGAAATTATTGAAATCTTTTAAATCAACCTGATATCTTTGAAATCTTTGAGAAAGCTTTAGGAAAATATTGAAGTCTTTGTAAAATCTTTCTGATATCTTTAGAAATCTTTGCGAAATATTTTTAATATTCTTTAAATAATTGGTAATGTTTGTGAAATTATTGAAATCTTTGGGAAATCATTAAAATCTTTGTGGAACCTTTTAAATTTATCTGAAATCTTTGTGAAACATTTGGAAAATTATTGAACTCTTTGTGAAATATTTTTAATTTATCGGAAATCTTTGTGAAAGGTGTGGAAAATTATTGAAATTTTTGTGAAATATTTTTAAAGATCGAAAATCTTTGAAATTTTTGTGAAATCGTTGTGAAATCTTTGTAAGATCTTGCTGATATCTTGAGAAATCTTCGCGAAATATTTTTAATATTTTTGAAATATTTAGTAATATTTGGAAAATTATTGAAATCTTTGTGAAATCTTTAAAATTTACCTGACATCTTTGGAAAATTATTGAAATTTTTTAAAAATATTGAAAATCTTTACGAAATGTTTGGGAAATTATTGAAATCATTTAAATCTTTGTGAAATCTTTAAAAATCTTCGAAATATTTAGCAATATTTGTGAAATCATTGAAATCTTTGAAAATCTTTGCGAAATATTTGAAATATTTGAGAAATTATTAAAATCTTTAGAAATCTTTGCAAAATATTTTTAATATTTTTGAAATATTTTGTAATATTTGGGAAATTATTGTAATCTT
>CAKNXH010064119.1:53957-76531 GCA_932178445.1 Andricus quercusramuli
ATATTTGTGAAATTATTGAAATCTTTGTGAAATCATTGAAATCTTTGGGAAATCTTTGAAAATCTTTTGCAAAATATTCGAAATATTTGGTAATATTTGTGAGATTATTGAAATATTCGTGGAATCTTTGGGAAATTATAGAAATCTTTGTGCAATATTTGAAATCTATCGAATATCTTTGTAGAATAATTGGAGTCCTTATGAAATCTCTTAAATCTATCCGAAATCTTTGCGAAATATTTAAAATCTTTGTGAAATATTTGAAATATTTGAGAAATTATTAAAATCTTTAGAAATATTTGCAAAATATTTGAAATATTTTTGGAATATATGGTAATATTTCTGAAATTATTGGAATCTTTAGGAAATCACTGAAATCTTTGTAAATTCTTTTAAATCTATCCGAAATCTTAGCGAAACCTCTCGCATCTTTGGTAAATCATTGAAATCTTTGTGAAATCTTTGGCAATATAAATTTTATACCTGTATTTATTATTATTAAACATGCAGAGCCCACTAAACAGAGTAAAGGAAAAAATTAGAAAACAAAATAGAAGTAAGAAGATACAATTTTTATTGTTAAAAATTTGGCATAAAGTTTAATAAAGTTGTAAAAACCAATATCTAATATGTATAAGAGAATTTCTTGTTTTATAGAAAATGGTTCGTTGTGGTGAAACCATTAATTAATTATACTCAGATTGTCAATACCCAAATTTACTATGGCGTTCATGTTTGGTGGAACATGAAAAGAGTGATGCAAATTTCTGGTAGACATCGAATGGAAAGATTTCTGCTCAATTATTCCGTACAATGGCAAAAGTTCTGGCCCACGCTGACATCCCTTGATTCTTCTCTCTCTTTTTTTCAATCTCGGTGTTCCTGATTTTCCCGTTCGGGATCGTCCTTTCATCCCGAATCTCGATGATCTCTGGGCAGAGTACCATAGTTATTATAAGGCATTTTCCGCCCTAAAGGTTTCTCAGTGATGGTTGAGTCATCGTTAATCGGGTCGACCTTGTTAGTCTGAAACATAGCAGCCTGGCACCAATCAGAATCAGATTTCTCATCAAATGACGGACGCAAGTTCTGCTTAAAGAAAAGGAAACATTGAATAAAAAAACGTTTTAGATATCACAGTTTTAGAACAATCACAGGGTTCACAGCGCAAAAGGAGCTGAAAAAAGGGGAAATAGAGTACTTTTCTCACGAAAAAGGGGAAAAATAGGGGAAAGTTTAAACATTTATTTTTACATGTCGAAATGAAAAAAGAATCTTTTTATAACAAATGTTATATTTTTTAACACATTTTCAATGATTTCTCAATGATTTTTGCCATTGAAGAATTTATTTTCAAAAATTGGATACTTTCAATGCAAATTTAAAACCACTCTCTTCAGTAAAGCAAAGTAAAAATACTTAAAGTAATCGAATCGTTTGAGCTAAGAGATAACAATTTGTGGGTCGACATCCAAAATAAGTGAAGAAACAAATTTTTTAATCGGTAAATATCTTCTGTTCTCTTTTTGAAATTTACAAGTAAAAATTGTAATAATTCAAAAAAAAATTGCCTTATTAAATTTTTTTTTTAATATACTAAAACATGTTTTTTGGATTGATTCGAACCTTAAATTTCTTCAGCTTGAACCACAGAAACATGTTATTATTTTTCATTCATGAGAAACATTTTTTTTCGTGGTGTTTATAACGTTCCAAAATCGCAAAAAAAAAAGATATGAAATCCCAAAAAGCCTAACTCAACGACAAAATTTTTTTTTCCGAAAAACCAAAATAAAAAAATGTTTGTTTGGTTCAAGTTGAATCAATTTCAGGTCCGACATATTCAACTTTTTTAAAAATGTGTGCATATGACTCAATAAAAAAAAAAACACATTTTTTGCACATTTAAAAAAAACTGTAACTGAGCAAGAAATTAATTTTTAAATTTCGCAATTAAAAAATTTCAACAAATGAGTTAATTTTTGAATAAAATAGTTCAATTGTTGAATTAAGCCATCAGTTCTTAACCAAAAATCGAATAGTTACATTTTCGTTTCAAAAAATTAAATTTCAATCGAAAAAAACTGAATTTTCGCCCAAATTGTTGAATGTTGAAGCTTGAATGAAGAATTTCCTACAATGCAGTTGATTTTTCAACACAAAAATATAAATATTCAATTGTAAGGTTAATTTTCAACCAAAAATTAAAATTTTTAGTTAAAAAACCTCGTTTTTAACAAACAAAATTTCCACTGAAATGGTGAATTTTTAACAAAGTAGTTCAAAATTCGACCAATTAGTTGAATTCTCTACCAAACTATTGAATTTTCCAGAGAAAATTCAAATTTTCTACAAAACAGTTGAATCTTTAATCCGGAAATACGAATTTTCAACAAGAGTTGAGTTTTCAACCAAGAAAGATTTTTTAGTCAATAAAGAAAAAAAATTTCAAAATAAAAAAGATCAATTTTGAACCAAAAATGGAATTGCTATATTTTCATTTGAAGAAACTAATTCTCAAATGAAA
The DNA here is from genome assembly GCA_932178445.1 of Andricus quercusramuli. Lineage (NCBI taxonomy): Eukaryota > Metazoa > Arthropoda > Insecta > Hymenoptera > Cynipidae > Andricus > Andricus quercusramuli. The sequence goes on from CAKNXH010064119.1 coordinate 56,485, forward strand.
ACCCCAATTTTCTACCAAATTATTGAATTTTTGACTAAAAAATATAAGCTTTCAATACAAAAAATAATTTTCAATCAAAAATTGCAATTTTCAGTTTGAAAAAATAAATTTTTAACAAAGTAGTTTGATTTTCAACCAAAAAGACAGCTTTTTAACAAAATAATTATATTTGTAACCAAATAGTTAAATTTTTCACTAACTTTCCGCCAGATAATATAAATTTTGAACGAAATTTGAACCTGCAACAAAATAACAAAATAGTTCAATTGTGAGTTTAAAAAAATTAATTTTCAATTGAAAAAACTGAATATTCGCCCAAATTTCTGAATGATGAAGCCTAAAAGAAAAATTTTCTACAATTGCAGTTGATTTTTCAACACAAAAATATGAATTTTCAATTAAAAAGTTAATTTTCAACCAAAAATTTTTAGTTAAAAACCTAGTTTTTAACAAACGAAAAAAAAACGTTAACTGAAATAATGAACTTTAACTGAAAAATGACGGATGGACGAATTTTTTACAAATTACATCAATTTTTAATCGAATATTTGAATTTTCAATCAATTTTGAACAAAAAATGGAATTGCTACATTTTCATTTGAAAAAACTAATTCTCAAATGAAAAAACCAATTTTCTACCAAATTACTTAAATATTGAGCAAAAAAAAAAGAACTTTCTACAATATATTTGAATTTTTAACTCAAAAATATAAGCTCTCAATACAAAAAATAATTTTCAATCAAAAATTGCAATTTTCAGTTTGAAAAAATAAATTTTCAACAAAATAGTTTGATTTTCAATCCAAAAGACAGCTTTTCAACAAAATAAATATATTTTCAACCAAATAGTTAAATTTTTAACCAACTTTCCGCCAAAAAATATAACTTTTGAACGAAATTTTAATTTGTAACAAAATAATTGAATTTTTGACTAAAAAAAATCAATTTTCAAACACAAATGGAATAGTTCAATTGTGAGTTTAAGAAATTTAATTTTCAACGAAAAAAAAAAGTTTCAACAATAGTTAAATTTTCAAGTGAAGATAAAAAAAAATTAGAAATTGCTCAAGTTAGAACATTCAAAGTTACAGTTGATGAATTTGGAAAATTCCATTTTTAAATAGAGTATTTAACTTTGTACATTTAAACTAAAATGTGTTAATCTTCTAATACGTGTTTGAAAAGTACTATATATTTTAAAACTGTTCCAATTTTATATTGGACAATAACTTCTGTCTCCAGTTTTCACATTTTCAACTTGCTTTAAAATGTTTCATCTTCAAATTTTTTTAAAGAGTATTTTTAACGGTCTGCACTTGAAACGTGTACCTTACTCATTCATAAATAATTGATTTGAATGCTATAATGGATTTAATTATTATTCAATACTGGGTACAATTTCAAATATCGTATATTTAAAGAGAAAAGGGGAAAAAGGGGAAGTTTTTTCAGAATAGGGGAAAAAAAGGGAATTTCAAGAAAAAAGGGGAAACTAAGAAAAAAAGGGAAGACTGTGCACCCTGCAATCATAGTGGTCCAATTTTTTTTTATTTTCATGTATATCTCCCCCAAATTTGTTCAAATACACAAAAAAATCAATGCTTTTTTTCGGAAAAAATATATTTAGAGGTTCCACAACATAACACCACAGGGTGCCCAGCGATTCTTAGGAACGAAAATCTAGGTCTTTTCCAGGTTTTCCAGATCTCCTTTTTTTACATCAAATAATGAAATAATCGTTTGATATTAATGTAAAAAATGAGCCATTTCATTATTTATTGGGCAACCATTTTTAAAGAAAGCAGAATCAGAAATAAATTCTTAATTTTTTGCGAACATAAGTCGTCTTTGAAATTCTTGAAATATTTGTGAATTCGTTGAAATATCTTGAAGTACTTAAAATCTTTGTGAAGCCTCGAAATTTCTGCAAAATCTTTTGAAATCTTTTTATATCTTTGTAAAATATTTGAAATCCTTGAAATCATTAAAATCCTTGAAATCTGAAATCTTGGAAATATTTTGAAATTTTATGAAATCTTTGAAATATTTGTGAAAGTTTTTTAAATTTTAATTTCCGAAATCTTTCGTGTTCGTTTGAAATCACTGAAATCTTTTAAAACCTCTCAAGTTCGTTGAAACCTATTGAAATAGTTTAACATTTTTGAAATATTTGTGAAATCTTTCGCCTTTTTTTGAAATCATTGAAATCTTTTTAAATCTTTGAAATATTTTGAAACCTTTTGAAATCTTTAGTAATATTTTGTAATCTGGTGTACACTCAAAAACCGGGTGGTGAAACCCTTGAAAAATCCGTTATATGGCCATGGCTCATTCTAATTCTAAAACTGAATCAACATCGAAATTTTTAACTAATAATTTTTATAATTTGCAAGTTGAATACATATCACAAAAAATGTATAGTTTAACATTCTATGTTAGCGAAGATGAAATAAAAAACTTATACAATTATTCACAATATTAACGTCTGCTCATTGCAATCTATAAAATAATTGGTAAACTCTACAAAAAATGCCTAGAAATCTCTTTATTTTTTCTGTAATAAGTAAAATATAAATTATATCTTGATAAATAAAAAACTTTTCAGTAGCAAGATTTCTTTCAAACGAGAAATTTCATTCATAATAGACTAAGAGATTTAAATTTCTTTTCGTATTTCAATAAAATAACTGTTTTAAAATAATAAAAAATTTTTAATTAAGGTTCTCGTGAAAAGTTCAAGGAGATTTCAAGGTTTTCAAGGTTTCTGGACACCCTGAACAAGCATTTCCCATAAAAAAAGACGTTTTTGTAGATTTATTTTAGAAACGTCAATATTAGTTGAATCGAGTTGAAACTCAACATTTCTCTTCACAATTAGCCATAGAATACGAATCAAAAATTAAATTTTGAACATCACTCTCATAAGTCTGTTTTATAGGGTACCAAAGAAACCCCTTCGAGTGAAAAATTGGATTTCGCGAGTTTTCGGCGCTAATTATGCATTTTTTTACTGTTTTTTTTTTTAATACAAGTTGTTTCTAGTAAACAAATTATCATTTCCCACTGATAACTAGATGTAAAATAAATTGTTTGGACAATTTATTATTGTTTACAGCAATTTTCTCTTAGAATAGAATTAGAAAGTCGAGGTTTTTTCCCGAATTTTTCAAATGGTTTCAACTTTTCAGTCAGAGCAAGGCAATAATCAATTAAATTTAAGAGAAGTAATGTTTTTAATGATTTATTATCATTTATAACAACATTCTCTTGAAATAATGCTAGAAAGTTGGAGTTTTTTCTAAAAATGTCCACTTTTTATCAACTTTTCAATTAGAGTGAGGTAATAATTCATTTAAGTGAACAAAAATAATTGTTTAAACAATTTATTATTATTTATAACTATCTTCTCTTAGAGTATTGCTCAAAAGTTGCAGGTTTTTTCTGAAATATTTAGTTTTTCTTTGACTTTTTAGTTAGGGACATATAGTAAATATTAATATTAATTTTAACAAAAAGCCTTAACAGTAACTACTTCATCGAAATTTTACATTCAATATGATTCATATATAAAAATTTAAAGAACATTTCAAGTATCTATTTTATTTCAGAAAAATATATTTAGAAAAAAAAAGAGATTGTTTAAAAAATAATTTTCTCGAATGTTTATTTATTCTTTGTTCATAACTAAAAAGCCAAGGCAAAATTAACAATGTCTGAAAAAAACCGCAGGTTTCTAGCATTATTCAAAGAGAATATTATTAAACATAATAATAAATTGTTTGAACAATTATGTTTGCTAACTTGAATTAATTATTACCTCACTCTATTTGGAAAGTTGAAAATAAGCTGAAAACCCCGAGACTTTCTAATAATTATCTAAGAGAAGATAGTTATAAACAATAAAAAATTTTTTTAGACAATTATGTTGGTTAACTTGCAATAATTTTAACTATATTATAACATAAAAATGCTAAAAATAACAATAAATGGTTTAAACAATTTATGTAAACATCTAATAAATTATTAAAAATTAGTATTTTGTGTATTAAAAGCAATTTATATTTAAAAAAACGCAAAAAAATTATAATCAGCGCCAAAAACTCGCAAAACCAAATTTTTCACTTATGTGGGTTTTTTGGAACTCTATTAAACATGGGGGTGATATTTAAAAAGTAATGAATTAATTAATAATTATGGTTGAAAATTCGTATTTTTTGGTAGAAAATCAATTTTTTGGTTAAGAAATGCAACTGTATGGATGAAAATGAATCTGTTTTAGTTGAGGATTCAAGTATTTTGTGAAAAATTCGTCTTATTTGGCTACAATTAACTGTTTTTTTGTTTAAAATAAAAATATTTTTTGGTTTAAATATGAACATTCAACAGTTTTGTAGAAAATTAGTTTTCTCTTTATTGAAAATTAATTTTTTACCTGCAAATTCAACTATTCGATTTTGGTTGACAACTAATCCTTTTTAGTTGAAAATTCAATAATTTGGTTTAAAATTAATGTATTTTCTTCAAAAAATCGTCTTTTTAGTAGAAAATTAGTCCTCTGGGTTTAAAATTCAACTATTTGGTAGAAAATATATGTATTATGTTAAAAATTTGTCTTTTCTGGTATAAAATCAACTTCTTTGGTTGAAAATGCAACTGTATGGCTGGAAATTAGTCTGTTTTAGTTGAGGATTCAACTTTCAGAATATTTTTTCGTTTAAATATCAACTATTACATTTTTAGTAGAAATTATTATTTCCAGGTTGAAAATTTAACTGTTTTGTAGAAAATTCAACTTTTTCAATGAAAATTTATGTAATTTGTTGAGAAATTATCTTTTTGGTTTGAAATATAACTATTTGGTTGACTATTTGCTTATATATAAATAAATATGAAAACAAAAAAAATAAAAATATATAAATAAAATAAATATAAACAATTATATAATTCAAATTACTGTTCAATTTTTAAAATCAATCATTGATTTATATTTACAATTGATCAATTGCAAACGCTTTTTATCAAAAATTTTCAAATTCAAACGTTTTTAATATTGAATTATTTAAGTCCTCAAAACTGCATTTTTAAATTCATCAAATAGAAAATGTACACTTAATAATAAATACCTAAAATGGACACATTTTGAAGAGATATATTTTAGAATTACGGACACCCTGTAAATGTCTGACATAATAATTAAAAATTTATATTAAAAACTAAAGCATCTCACCAATGGGATTTTCTGATTCGCTGCATCAGGTAGAAACTCTCCAAATTCTAGAAGAAGGTCTTCCTGATTTTCGAGAAGCTTGGCTACTTGACCATAGACTTCAGCTTCCGCTTCCTTCAGCCGTTTCTGATAGTTATGTAGAATTTCTAAAAATTTCTTGTACGTTTCTGGCTGGCCTTGGAATCGGTTCTGAAAATGAGTAGAAAGCGATTTGTGATGATAATATTATTTTAGTCCAATCTTGATCAATTAAAATCTCCAAAAATCCGAGACACCTACCTTAATTTTATTAACGTAGTTGATGGCATGGTCAAATTTAACAGGTTGACTCTCCTGTGCCTGTCTCAAGACCTGACTTGCGGTTTGAGCTTGTGTTTCAGAGACGTGTAAATTATTACAGGGTTGCACTGGCGATGACGTGGGACGTGGAGCATGGTGTATATTTCCAGATCTAAATAGAAAAATTAAAACAAAATTAAAATCAATTTTATTAGAACTATAGACTTCATAGACCGAAATCCTTTCAAAACTGGGGAAATAGGGTAATTTTTCACGAAATATGGGAATAATAGGGGAACAATTTATTTTAAATTAAATTATTGTACAGATATCATATTAAATTTAATATGAAATGCTTAAAATTGTAAGTCAAAATATATTTAATGTTCAACATGATAGTTTAATTTTGTACCAAGAAATATTCATTTTCTACCAAAATAGATGAATTTTCAACGAAAGAGATGCGTTTACCAGCTAAAAAGTCGAACGTTTTAGAACACAGTTAACTTTTAAGCCCGGATAGATGAACTTTCCACAAAAGAAGATCATTTTCAAACGGAAAATGTTAATTATCAACCAAACAGTTGTATTTATAAGTAAATAGTTTAATTTGCAACCTAGAAAGATAAATTTTCACACAAATGGTCAAATTAAAAAAAGTTAAACTCTCAAACAAAAAGGACGAATTTTCAACAAAGTAGTTGAATTTTTAACCAAATAGATTAATTTGCAATCTAGAAAGATGAATTGTCAACCAAATGGTCGAATTAAAAAAAAACTTCAACCAAAGCCAGTTCCATTTGCAATCAAATGGTTGAATTTACAAGCAAAAGACGAATTTTTTAGAAGGAACTTGAATTTTCAATACAAAAAGACGAATTTTCAACAAAATAGTTGAATTTTTAACCAAATAGTTTAATTTTCAATCCGGAAAGATGAATTTTTAACCAAATGGTCGAATTTTCAATTTAAAAAAAAAACTTCAAACAAAACCAGTTCCATTTGTAACCAAACGGTTGAATTTCCAAGCAAAAGACGAATGTTTTAGGAGACACTGAAATTTTCAATCAAAAAGGGCGAATTTTCTTTCCGAAAAGAAAAATATTCAACAAAACAATTCAATTTTCGACCAAAAAAGATTACTTTCTAAAAAGATAGTTGAGTTTTTATCCATATAGTTGAATTTTCAACCTGAACAGATTCATATCCAACCAAATAGTTGAATTTTCAAATAGAAAAGATCAATTTTCAAACAAAAATGGAATAGCTACATTTTCAACACAAAAGATGATTTTTTGACAAAAATGATGAATCTTAAAAACAAAAATTCAACAAAAGAGTTAAACGTTTAACCATGCAGTTAAATTTTCAATAAAATAATAATAAAATAGTTGAATCCTCAACCCACGCCAAAACTTTTAATCAAACAGTTGCATTTTTAACAAAAAAAATTTCAAACAAAAAAAAAAGGAATTTCCAACCAAAAAGTTGAACTGTCAAACCAAATGAATGAATTTTTAACAAAAGTAGTGGAATTTTTAAACAATTAGTTGAACTTTAAACCTCGAAAGATGAATTTTAAACCAAATGGACGGATTTTCAAAAAAAAAAATTCAACTTCAAACAAAACCAGTGGCATTTGTAATCAAACAGTTAAATTTTTAAGCCAAAAAGACGATTTTTTTAGAAGACACTTGCATTTTAAATTAAAAAGGACGATTTTTCATTCAAAAAAGACGAATATTCAACAAAACTGTTCAGTTTTCGACAAAAAATATGTCTTTTTAACAAAATAGTTCAATGTTTCAGAACATCTAAATTTTCAACAAAATAGTTGACTTTTTAAGCAAATAGTTGAATTATCAATCTACAAAAATTGTTAACAAAATAGTTAAATTTTCCAACAACAAAAAAAAAAATTTTTAGAACACACTTGAATTTTCAATCCAGAAGGATGAATTTTCTTGAACAGTTTCATTATCAACCAAATAATTAAACTTTTCAGTAAAGAGGACGAGTTTTCCAAAAAATAGTTAAAGCTTTAACCAAATAGTAAAGTTTACAAGCCAAAAAGACGAATTCTTTCGAAAACGGTTGAATTTTTAACAGAAAGTAACTTTTCTTCCAAGAAAGATAAATGTTTAACCAAGAAGGGTGACTTTTCTACCATAAAAGATGAACTTCCAATCCAAGAGGATGAATGTTTAACAAAAGAATTGAATTTTCCAAAAAGAATTAGAGTTTTAACGAAGTAGTCGAATTTCCAGCCAAATAGTTCGATTTTCAGCATAAAAAGATACATTTTCAATCAAATAGTCAAATTTTTAGGCAAAAAATAATGAAATTCAATCAAATATTTGAATTTTAAAGACAAAAAGACAAGTTTTTTAGAAAACTTAAATTTTCATCAGAAAAGTTCATTTTTAACAAAGAAAAATGACTTTCATACAATGAAAGATGAATTTTCAACAAAAGAGTAAAGTGTTTTAGCTAAAACGTCGAATGTTTCAGAAAACAGTGGACTTTTAAATCGGAAAAGATGAATTTTTAACAAAAAAGATCATTTTCAATAAAGAAAGATGAATTTTTGACGGAGAAAATTAATTTTCTATCAAAAAGACGAATTTTCAACTTATTCAATATACAGAATAAAGTTTCAACCAAACATGGAATAGTTAAATTTTTAGATAAAAACTCTGGTAAAAAATAACTCTGAACAAAAGAAAACGAATTTTCAACGAAATTGTTAAATTTTTAATTAAAGAAATGAATTTTTTACCAAGAAGAATAATTTTCTATCAAAAAGCACGAATTTCCAACTTATCCAATATACAGGATAAAGTTTTAACCAAATATGAAATAGTTAAATTTCCAGATAAAAAAAAATGAAAAAAAAATGAATTTTCATCAAAGTTGTTAAATTGGCAACCAAATAAATGAATTTTCGAACAAGAAGATTAATATTCTACAAAAAAGACGAATTGTGAATAAAATTATTTAATTTTAAAGCTAAAAAGACGAATTGTATACAAAAAAGTTCAATTTTCAAACCAAAAATATGATTTATCAACAAAAAAGTTTAATTTGCAACCAAATTGTTGAATTTTCAAGCTAAAAAAGATTAATTTTCTACAAAACAGTAGAAGTTTTAACATAAAAGTTCATTTAAAAACAAATAGTTGAATTTTCAACTATAATTATTAATCAGTAATAATAAACATTAATTTATTCACAAAGTTGCTTAACTTTAAATCTCTTGAAAATGGCTTGGAATCTTTTAAAATACCATAAAATATTTCAAAGTTTTTGAAATCCCTTCAAACTATTTTAATACATTAAAAAAATGTGGGAATCTTTTAAAATGTCATAAAACATATCAATAAAATCTTTTGAAATCCTTTGCAATTTTTTAACGCTCTTCGAAATGCCAACGAATTAAAAAAAATACATTAAAATATTCCAAATCCTTTGATTATTTTATTAACTGAATTATTAAATTCAAAAGAATTCCAACAAAATTAAATTAATTCCGGATAAATTGATAAAATCAAAATATTTCAAAATAAGTCAAGACAATTCAGAAATAGGTATAGAATATACATTGAATAGTGATCCACCGATTAGTTATTTATTGAAAGAAAATGACTATAGTGACTATCTTAAAACACTAACTAAAAAAGTGATTTGAGAAAAAAAATTGCTAATAGTGACTGTGTGGCAGGCCTGATTATTTTTAATCAATAATATTGGTTTGGTGGTAACCAAAACCAAACCCCGTTCTTAGACTGTTGTCGATCAAATCCAAGTAATAAAATTTTTTGGTCTTGACAGTATTATAAAAAACAACACATTTCAATTATGGTGTCAACATTTTAATATGATCAATGTTTCGGCTCGGCTTTGAGCCATTTTCAAGACCTGAACAAAATAATTTTATAAAACTTAATAAAATGAAACAAATGAATAAATACATATGATTTGGTGAAAACTAAAAACATTACCTGAAGTCGAGTAATTGTCGGAAAAACATTAATAATAAACTGAGGTAACGTCAATTATTTCGTAGTCATTAAGATAAAATTTCCAGTAAAGACATTCCAGTTTTAAAATCAATATACATATCTTTAAATCTCTAGTGAGATATTAAAGATCCAGACATGTGTTCTACATTTTTAAAAATGAGTCGAAGGCAACAGTTAATGACGATGACATGAACATACCATGAACAACAAATAGTCAGCTGTTTACAATAAGCAAGCCTACAAATTCACTTTACAATTATAACGATGGTAACATCAAAACAAACCCAAATGAGGCAATCGCGCCAAATATCGAAACATTTGAAAGTAGGACGGGTGTAAATGATTAAGGAACATGATCAAAATTATTTGATTATACTTTGATAAATTTTATTAATGTTTAACGTTTCAAATCTGTTAATTTATTGATTTTTTTTTAATTTATTTATGAAAATGGACTTTAAAATACGTATTTTAAATTGTTTTTTTTCCCTTGCCAAAATTTTAATGTTTTTAAAATCGAAATCAAAATGATGATCAAAATTCCAGGAATGTTGTGACAAACCTGTACTTTGATTACCCACTACACAATCTCTTTTGTGTTCAGCTATTCTATCTTTTAATCTCCTGCCGGTTACACCAATATACACCTTTTTGCAGCCCTTACAACTGATACAATAAACGACACCCGACAAACAATCAATACTATCGAAATCTTTTTTTTTGTTAATTAAAAATGTATCTAAAGAAGAAACATTGTTAAAATACACGTTTATGTTAAATTTTCGTAAACAACCCTTTAGACGTTCAGATAAACCTTCAATATAAGGAAGAGTAACTTTAAGGTCTGTATTGACATGTGAATTATTCCAATTATTCTTTTATTGCTACTATTGCAAATTTCGAAAATTCTTTCTTCAATAATGTTACTAATTAATTGCAGAGGATAGTTATTAGGCAATAAAATAGTTTTAATTGATTGAAATTTTCTCTTCTATATTTTACGTCACTCAGCTTTATGCATCTATCTATCAAACCTTTAATCAGACCAACTTTTGTCTGAAAGGCATGGTACGAATTAAAATTTAAGTATCTGCCTGACCAAGAGTTCTTTTTAAACCAATTAGTTTCTGAATTACCATCTGATGTTTTTTTAATCGTGATATCTAAATAATGTATTGAGTTATTTTCTTCCAATTCATGAGTGAATTGAATTGAGGACTCTATGGAATTAAAAATATTGACAAAATCAAATACTTTGTTAGTTGGAATTATAGTTAAAATGTCGTCCATATAATGCTTATAAAGAATCGGTGTAAAATTCAATAACGAAAAGGCTCTATTTTCCACATCTTCTAACAGCAAATTTGAAATAACTGGAGATAAAGGTGACCCCATAGGGCATCCCGATAATTGTTTGTAATATTTATTGTTAAAATTTTGTTTAAATTTAATTTCTCTTCTATGCAATCCAAAGGGAGATCCAACGAAATACTATCGAACATAGAAATTACATCCAATGATAATAATGAATTATCTGACGGAACCACAATGTTTTTTAAATTTTCTTTCAAATCCCAACTATTTTTTACTACCCTTTCAGAAATACCTGTTACAGGTTTCAAAACATTATTAGCATAAGCTTTTGCAACACAACTGTTATGAACTGTCAATTTTGTACTCATTGAATTATTGATAAACCTCTTTTTTCCCCATTGTTTTGATATTTCATTAATTTTATTTTCAATGATTGGAACCAAACTGGTTTTAATATTTTTATATAAAATATCATTATTGACTAAATTTTCCACTGTTGATACATAATGAGAACAATTTGTAGCCACAGTAATATTGCCTTTGTCGGCTTTCAAAAAAATTAAATCTTGACATTCCTTTTGAAATTTATTTACCAAATCTATTGATTTATCTAATTTTTTAAAACTATTCATTTTATTATGATGAGATTAATTAGGTAACAGTTTTTCTAATTTCCATTTTCTTTTGCTCCTGATCTATAGTCTTAATGCAATTTTCGATACTTGCTATCATGTTATTAACCGATAATTTATCAACAGTGAAAGGAACTCCAAAATTATTACCTAAAGCCAACGTTTCTACAACCTCATCTGGGATGTTTACATTCGATAAATTTCTAAAACATTTATTTATTCCAAAATCTTTCATTGGTGAATTTTCAGCTAAAAACTTTTTCATTATAAAATCAAACTTTTCTATACATCCATGTCTCTTTCTAAATTTTAAACTGCTAAAAATGAGTTCTTGTGATTCAAAAAATAAATGCAATGAACCATCTTTTATGACTCGAAGAAGTCTGTGCTTTAAACATTTTGAATATTCGATTAAAAAGTGAATATTTTAAATATTATTATCAATTTCCATTCCTAAACTTTTCTTTTGAAAATTAAGTTTCATGGTTTCAAACTTTGAAATTAACTTGTAATTTAAATTTTGAACATTAAAATTATTAAAACAATGCTTAATGTGTGCCGGTACAAAAGAATTATTTTTACATCTAATTAAGAAACTAAGTTGCTCCTTTTGTTCATTTTATTAAATTTTATTAAATTATTTTTTTCAGATCTTGAGAATGGCTCAAAGACGAGCCGAAACGTTGAGCATATTAAAATGTTGACAGCATAATTGAAATGTGTTGTTTTTTATAAGACTGTAAAGACCAAAAAATTTGATTACTTGGATTTGATTATCTTTAACGCCTATTTCTTACAGAAATTCCCTGATATTTGCCATTTTTTTCAAAATGTCTTACTCTTAGAAGCTTTAATCTTATTACACATTTTTCATACATCCATTGTGGTCTGCAAATATGGTACCATAAGGACCAAATCTTGAAAATAGGGTACTTTAGGGTCATTAACTGAATATAGGGTACAATATGGGATATAGGAACCGGTTTTTGAGACCTGGGAACTAAATAAATTTAATTTCCACAAATAAACTTAAATTCTTACCCTTGGATTACTTGGAGGACAGACTGAGCCTTTGTGGGTGGAATCGGGGGACTCGAAATCGGCGGCGAACTGACATTAAGAGTGCAGTGATTTTGGGAAATCGATGTATGCTTAATTCCCTCGTTAGGCACGCTCACAGACACATGAAAGGCGTAACCGTGCTCGTTGGTTTGAACCTCAATCTTATAACCAGACGGCAAAAAACTGTTGAAGTCAACTATTAGTTCGGGATGATCTTTAAATAGGTGACTGACTCTTCGTATGGCTTCCGGAGTATCTATGCTTCGGAATTTAAATTCTTTCATGATATCTACGAAGTCATTGTAGACCTGAAAGTCGAAAGTTGAAAATTTAGACTAAATCCAGTAAAATAAATAAAATTAAGGCTATTAAAACTACTCGGGTTTTAGCCACATCCATAATACCTCTACAAAAATGCATTGTTTAATGTAGTAGTTTAGCCACATAATCTCAAGGCAATTTTAGCGATTTTTTCGAAAAATGTTCTTGTTTTTTTTTGCAATTGAAAATTAAGTGTTTTTTTTCACCTTGTAAAAAGCAGCACGCCTGCTAGTAGTTTCAGATCGCATAAAATTGTCATATATACCGCGTCTTCGTCGCTTAGAGTAATATATAATATAATACAATGATGAAAATAAATAATAATAACATATAATGATAATTTATCGAAAATATATATATCATATCCTCCTTTTTGCCTGTAAGGAAGTTATTTTTTTCTTACCATCAAACCAACTCACTGTGGGACCAAACGCATATTTTTCGTATTCAAAAAAGTCTACAGACTTAAATTTTGCCCCGATTCGTGATTTTTTTTTTGTTAATTAAAGAGCACTAAATTTCAAAGAGCACCTTGGTCACAGATTTTTAAATTTTCATTTGTTTATTTATCATATGTTGACTCAAAGTATGAGAAAATCAACATTTTTCACATAATTATTATTTGCTCTTCAATAACGGTTTGCATATAATGAAAATCATCAATATAGGCAAATTAAGTTCACAAATAGCCAAATATCGTAATTGTGTTGAAAATCATTTATTCTTAGCTAAAAATGGTTTAAATCATTGTTAGAGTTATTTTTAGTCAGACTACCCATAAATTATTAAGAATTAGATATTTTATAAACAATTTTTTGCACAAATTTGGGATTCGTAGTTTTTTCAATTGCGGTTTTCCTTTTATCATCTTAATTGATGCAGATATTCTTAAAAATAATATATGTTCAATTATATTTGTTAAAATTCAACAATTGTTAATCTTGTGAACAAATAAAATAAATAAAAGTAAAGCTTCGGCACTTTGGGCTGGAAAATAATTTCTTTGCACTATAACTACTTTAAATTTTGGTTAGAGAGATTAGCAGTCACAATAATTTAAAGTATTTCCAGATGAGAAAAATGTTTTCAAAAAAAATTACAATATTTTTGAAATATATGAAAATTTCGCGATATTCAAAATTTAATAATAACAACGGCTTATTGTTAATTTTACATAGAAATAGTGACTTCAAATCTCTCTCACAAGAATTTAAAGCAGTTTTGGCGCAAAAGATTATTTTCCAGGCCAAAGTGCCAAAGTTTTCTATTTATTTATTTCATTTGTTTAAAAAATCAACAATTGTTGTATTTGCACAAATATAATTGAACATATATTATTTTTAAGAATATGTGCATCAATTCAGATGATAAAAGGAAAACCGCAATTGAAGAAACCACAAATCCCAAATTTGTGCAAAAAATTGTTTATAAAAACTCTAATTGTTACTAATTTATGGATATTCTGACTAAAAATAACTCTCACAATGATTTAAACCATTTTTAGCTAAGAACAAATGATTTTCAACCACAATTACGATATTTGGCTATTTGTTAACTTAATTTGTTTATAATAATTAAAACATACAATAATTAAATCATTTGTATTCTGAGAGTACTCTTGCGTTGATTTAGGATGATTTTCATTATTTGCAAACCGTCTTTTGACTTTTTTGAACGAAGAATATGCGTTTGGTCCCACTGTGCAACTTACTATCAAAATTGAGTAATGTGTTTAAAATAATAGATTAATAAATAATAATAAAATGAAAAAGGAGATATTTATCGAATGTTTCTAAAACCTTTCTGAAGAATGTGGGTACGTTTATTTTTTTTAAATCTTCTTTTATAAGGCTGTTTCGGTCAGAAGCTGTAACCTGAAAATTTAATTGCTTCATTCTAGTTACACCCTTGTAAAAGAACATTAAAAAAATAACTTACCCAAATTCTTCAGAAAAGTTTTAGAAACATGTGATAAGAAAGAAATAGCCTCCTTACCAGAAAAAAGGAAGATATATATTTTTTCGAAAAATTATCAATATATATTATTACTGTTATTTATTTATTTTATTATTTTATTTAATAGCTTTTTTTAATTTAATAGCCCGGCAAACAATTTTAGCTGGCGCGTTGCATTTTACAGACGCAAAAATCACCCAATTTTCAATTACAGAAAAAACCTACATTTTTCGAGAAAAAAAATCGCTATGCTTCCACCAGTAAAATTTTTCATTCGATTATGTGGTTAAAATATCACATTAAAAAATGCATTTTTGTAGAGGTGTTATGTTTTAAGAGCCTTAAAAGAATTAATCCACAAAATGTAAAACAATAACCTGGGGTTGGTCGCTGAATTTGTACTTGACTTGATCCAGATAAGAGAGAGCGTCCTTCAAACTGCAGCCTGGTGATGGTGGTAGTGCTTGTGCGTTACCAGTTTGCATCTGAAACATTTGGAAAATATAGAGGCCGGCAAGATAAAAAATGAAATCAAAAAGGAGTCCGAAAAACTACATTTTCAAAACTTTTTGACTTTTTCCTGATCGATTTTTCATTTTCCCTGATCATTAATATTCAAGGACCAGCATTTTCATCTTGTAACATTTTCAACATAGAATCTTTTTTAAAGAGAATACAGCAATTTCAGATTAAAATGGTTTTATTTCAATAAAAAAAAAAAAAAAAAAAATGTAATTTCAATCCAAAAGGAGGATTTTTTCTGTCCAAATAGACGAATGTTCAATAAAACAGTTACATTTTCAAATTAAAAAGATGACTTTTCAACAAAATAGTTGAACTTTAAGCTAAAAAAATAATTTTCAACAAAATAGTTACATTTCCAACCAACGAGATGAACCTTCAATCAGAAAAATTAATTTTTAGCAAAGTAATTCAAATTTCATCCAAGTATTTGAATTTTCAAGTATATAATGAATAATAATATAATTAAGTACATAATTCAAATTTTACCCAAGTAGTTGAATTTTCAATTAAAAATTTTAATTTTCAATAAAGTAGTTAAACTTTCAAAGAGTTGAATGTTCAACAAAATAATTAAACTTTCAAAAAATAATTAAATTCTCAAAAAAATAGTTCAATTTTCAACCTGCGAATAAGAATTTTTAACAAAAATTATGAATATTTAATTCGGATACTTAAATTTTCAACCAAAAAAATTAATTTTCAAACAAGAAGAAACATTTTCAAAGGAGAAGATTAATTTTCTACAAAAAAAAAAACAAACGATTTTTCAACAAAATTCATAAATTTTCAAAGTGATGAGTTTTTAACTGAATGAATTATAATTCTTTATCTGGAATAGAAGAATATTCAACAAAATACATGAATTTTCAACTAACAAAGATAAATTGTCAACAAAAAGTGGAAAAGTAAAATGTCCAATTAAAAAAATAATAATTTTCAATAAAATAGTTAAATTTTCTACCAAAGAGATGAACCTTTAACAAGAAAAATAATTTTCAACAAAATACTTGAATTTTCAACCTGCAAAGATGAATTTTCAATAACAAAAGTAAAAGTTTCATTTTTAACAATAAAAAATGTTTCAACAAAAAATGAATTTTCAACCTGCGAAGATAAATTTTCAACAAAAATGATGAATATTTAATTCCAATACTTAAATTTTCAACCAAAAAGATGAATTTTCACACAAGAAAAATAATTTTCAAAGAAGAAGACTCATTTTCTACAAAATAAAAGATTTTTCAACAAAATACATAAATTTTCAGTGATGAATTTTTTACTGAAATAATTATGATTCTTTATCTGGAATAGAAGAATTTTTAACAAAATACATGAATTTTCAACTAAGAAAAATAAATTGTCAACAAAAAATGGAAAAGTTAAATTTTCAATAAAAAAAATAAATAATTTTCAACAAAATAGTTAAATTTCCAACCAAAGAGATGAACCTTCAATCAGAAAAATTAATTTTTAGCAAAGTAATTCAAATTTCATCCAAGTATTTGAATTTTCAAATATATAATGAATAATAATATAATTAAGTATATAATTCAAATTTTACCCAAGTAGTCGAATTTTCAATTAAAAAATATATATTTTCAATAAAGTAGTCAAACTTTTAAAGAGTTGAATGTTCAACAAAATAATTGAACTTTCGAAAAACAATTAAATTCTCAAAAAAATAGTTCAATTTTCAACCTGCGAATAAGAATTTTTAACAAAAATTATGAATATTTAATTCGAATACTTAAATTTTCAACCAAAAAAAAATGAATTTTCAAACAAGAAGAAAAATTTTCAAAGAAGAAGATTAATTTTCTACAAAAAAAAACGACTTTCCAACAAAATTCATAAATTTTCAAAGTGATGAATTTTTAACTGAAACAATTATGATTCTTCATCTGGAATAGAAGAATTTTGAATTTTTGAATTTTCAACTAACAAAGATAAATTGTCAACAAAAAGTGGAGATACAAAAGAGGTCAGCGATCAAGCCGAGGGGTTTCCAAAAAGCAAGACGGAAGAAAAGTAAGGAGGATATGAGAGGGAAGGGATGGGAAAAACGTAAAAATAGCTTTCTGGAATGTGTCAGGCTTGAAGAACAAGAATGAAGGTTTTTGGCGGGAGTTAGAAAAATGGGATGTGATTATGATGAGTGAAACCTGGGCAGATGAGAAGGATTGGAAGGGGATGAAAAGGATGTTACCTAAAGGGTATGTGTGGACAATGCAAGAAGCAAGAAAGGAACACGTTAAAGGTAGAGGGATGGGCGGCATGGTCTCAGGGGTGAGAAAAGAACTGGCAGCAAAAGGGAGAAAAGAGGAGGATAGCGAGGAAAAGGATGGAACAATGGTAAGAAGGATTATCATTGGAAAAGTCAAAATAGCGGTGGTTTGTGTATATAGAAGAAGAGGGGAAGAGGAAGGTTGGAGAGTGATGAGGAGGTGGATGGAGGAAAAGAAGGAAGAGTTGGTTCTGATAGGAGGTGACTTGAATGCTTGGACTGGCGAACAAGGGGGAGAGACTTGGGATGAAGAAGAGGAGGCCTATATAAGGAGCTCCAAACATAGGGAGATAGACAGGGAGGGGAGGAGATTACTAGAAGTAATAGGAGAAACAGGATGGTTCATATGTAATGGCAATATGAAAGGAGATGAGAAGGGAGAGATCACATTTATAGGTAAGGGAGAAACGGTAATAGACTACATCCTGGCGGAAGAAAGAATAAGGAATATGATATGCAGTATGAAGGTGGGGAATGAGATAGGGTCCGAGCACTTCCCAGTAATAGCGACACTGAAAGGTGGCGTCTACAAGCGTGGCAGAGGGAGAAAGGAAAGAGGGGGTGAAAGGAACACGAAAATGGGGAACTGGGGGGTAGATAAATTAAAAGTTTTTGAACAAAAAATGGAAAAGGAGAACGTGGGACATGAAAAGGAGGAGGAAGTAGACTTGTTGATTGAAAGGTTGAAAGGGTCGATTAAGAAGGTAAGGGATGAGATAGGTACGAAAGAAGGAAGAGAAGAGGGAAAGAGAGGCTGGTGGGACGAGGAATGCAGGGAGAGTAAGTCGAGAATGAAAGAGTCTGTAAGAAAATGGAGGAAAGGAGAAATAGAGAAGGTGGAGTACAACAGGAGAAAAAGAGAACATGAGAAGATGCTGGAAGGGAAAAAGCAAAGGGGAAAGGAGAAATACAAGGACGAAGTAGAAAAAGCAATCAAAGAAGGTAGGGTCTGGGATGTGATAAACAGGGAAAGAGGAGGAAGGAAGGGCGTGAATGAAGAAATAGAAATGGATGAATGGACGGAGTATTTTAAGGGTCTGCTAGGGGGAGAACAAAAAAGGATCAAAGGGGAAAATAGAAAGACAGTCCAGGGAGAAGTGGAGGAAGCGAACGAAATAACAAGAGAAGAAGTGAATGAGGCGATAGATAGACTGAAAAGAAACAAGGCCACAGGAGAGGATGGTATGGAGAACGAAGCGATAAAGTATGGAGGAGAAGGGATAAGGGAAGTGATGTGGAGGATATGCAACAAGGTCTGGAAAGGAGAAGGGTGGCCAGAGGAGTGGATGACAGGGCTGGTAGTACCGCTTGTTAAGAAAGGAGAAGGTAAGAAGGTAGAAGAGTACAGAGGGATCACTCTCATGCAAGTGGGCTATAAAATATACACAGAAATTCTAAGAAAAAGGTTAGAGAATCAGATAGAAGAGAAGCAAAGTATCCCACACAACCAGACGGGATTTAGAAAAGGGATGGGGACAATAGACAATATTTATGTACTCAACTACTTGGTTAACAGAAACTTAGGGAGAAAAAGAGGGAAATTAGTCGCTTTGTTTGTAGATTTTAAAGCAGCCTTTGACTCAGTAAATAGAAAAGTGTTATGGCAGGCAATGAAAGAGAGGGGAATAGAAGAAGGGTTGGTGGAGAGGATAAAGGAAATTTTTACTGAAACCAGGATTAGGGTGAAGAAACGCGGGGAAAAAGGGGAGGTTTTCTGGACAGGAAGAGGTCTAAGGCAAGGGTGCCCGTTGAGTCCACTACTTTTTAATTTGCTGCTGGCAGACCTAGAGGAGAAGCTAAAGGAGAAAGGGAAAGGGGGGACGATCCTGGGTAATAGCAAACTATACTCCCTAGCATACGCGGACGACGTAGTTCTAATAGCAGACGATGAGAAGAGGATGAACCTAATGATAAGAATTTTCGAAGAGTACGTGGGAACAAAAGAACTGACGGTGAACGTAGGGAAGACCAAGGTGATGTGCTTCAGAAATAGAAAGACCAAAATAGGTTACGTTTGGAAGATGAACGGACAAACAGTGGAAAGTGTGGAGGAGTTCTGTTACCTAGGTTTTTGGTTTGAGTCAGGAGGGGGAAACGATTTGCAGGTGAGGAAAAGAATCGAAAGTGCGAGTAAAGTAATGGGCCAAGTATGGGGTATAGGAAAGAGAAGGTTCAAGGACGATTGGAGAATGAGGGTTTGGTTGTTTGATGCGTTGGTTTGGGCGGTGTTGTGTTATGGAGTGGAGGTTTGGGGATGGAAGGAACATAGGAAAGTGGAAAGCATACATGAGAGATTTCTGAGATGGGTAATGGGAGTTAGTTGGAGTTGCCCAGGATACATGATAAGGGAAGAACTAGGAAGGGAAAAAATGGTAACGAGACAAATTAAGAGAGCCTGGAGGTTTGAAGAGAAGCTGAAAAGGGG
>CAKNXH010064120.1:0-13920 GCA_932178445.1 Andricus quercusramuli
ATTTCTGAGATTGGATTCATTGGAATCATTCTTAGAAATTATGTCAATTGTCTAAAAAAAATGAGAGGAGAGGGAAAATATTGTAAAAGCGAAAAAATTCTTTTCTTTTACCACTCTGTAGTTGGATGTTAAGTAGTGTGGGCCGGTGGCACGATCTGAAAATTCGTATAGATCTATTTCTGAAAAATATTCAAGAACTCAAAGAACTGATTCATCCACAATCAGATATTCGAAAGCTTACAAGAAAATTAAAAACTCTAAATCTTGAAGATAAAAAGCAGTGAAAAATATGGATTTCTCCAAATTAAACAAAACCGCCCTCAATGAAGACTTTCTTCCATCAATTAAGCTGACAGATCTAGAAATTAACAAAAAATACGGAATCACGGATATCAAGAAAGCTAAAACAAAATATGGGATGAGAACGTTCGTAATCATGGAAAACAAATTCTCCGTTTTTCTACAACAAAGAATCGCTAAACTGTTCGAAGAGGATGAAACACTGTTCATGCACACGAAGAAAGCTTGTGAAGATCAACATCTTGGCATGGTGTATTTGGGTGGAAAGTGTAATTCCATTGAATTTGTTGAAAAAAATATGTAAAGTGCACAGTTTTCTACTTATAGCTCAGTAACTGAAAGCTCTCAGTGTCATCAACATCATCATGTCTTATACTCCTCGAAATCAAATGTTACATTCAACTACATACAATCTGAATTCATCATTCACAAAGCAAATTATCGTGGGTGCTAAATTTAAAAAAGATGGAAGGTTAGCATCATCGGTGAAACTGTTAGCTAGTCATCCTCATGCAAGCATAACCTTAAATCTTGATGAGTGGAAATTGTTCAAAAGTTATTTCAACATCATTTCAATGTACTTTGATGCTCAAGAGAAGCAACAATGCATCGACTGTGGAAATTTCCGTATACACATGACTATATATTATGGAGATTACATAGTGGCTTTGGAGCAAATTCAAGAAACTGAAGTTGAAACCAGAAAATATTACCCGTTTATACTACAAGAAAAAACGTTTGCTGTTCTCCAGGAAGTCACTCCTTGCATCAACCGGTATCTTCTAGAACAGAGTGTTATGCCGTTCCAATGTACGAAGGATGTTATCATTAAAACCATTACTGAAGGTGTTTGGTGTAATGTGAAATCACCTTGTGTGAAAAGTGTCAAATCTTATATACAAAAAAATTATGTTAGTTTAAAGAATAAGGTAATGAAAAAACTGGTATTTACTAATCTCATGCGATTCGAAAGTCTGTTTCTTGAAATGATTACTTTTCACAATCAGAATGTATGTGAAGAAGTGATTCAGAAATTAGCAGAACTCAGATGCGTGAATGGTACCTTTATACATTAAAATTTCGATGTATTCAATAGTATGATAATCTAAATAAAAAAGATATAATTTAAACGAAATTCGCCTTTTTTCATTGACTAGAGTAAGGGTAGGTAAATGTGTAAGTAAATATATATATATGTTTGAGAATAATTAACTTTATTCAGAAAAAACTTATTATTAATACAAAAGATACTTATAAACTAGACTTTCCTATCCAACTATTGTGAGAATCATCGAAACCTAGCCATTTTACAAACAGCTCATTTTCACGTTTTTTCAGTACCTTTTCCACAAGATAAATGTCTGGATTTCTAACTCTGCCAAGTTCTTGTTCATAAAAGCTACCTGCAATAGCTTCATCTTGATAATCTTTAAGCATATACGTCACTGGTTCAGTATTCTGAACATGACTTATAGTAAATATTTCAGTTGTCCAATTTGGTGTATATCCTTTCTCAAAAACATGCTTAAATTTACTTATACGTACTCTATCTCCAACTTTAAATTTAGCTTCTTTAACTGCTTCTTTCACATTAAAATTTTTGTATACATCAAACAATTTTTTCTCATTTTGCTTATTAACATCTTTTGGTTTCATTCTAATAGTCTGGTGTTTGGTATCGTTGTAGGACAACATTAAATCTTTCAAAATATCTATCCACTTATAATTACCCTGCAAGCTAAATTGCATTCACATTTTGTTTTTTAAGGTACGATTAAATCGCTCACAAATTGATGCTTTCAAATTACTAAACGTCGAGTACAAATTTATTGTATATTGCTTCATAATATTTTTAAAATGTGAGTTGTAAAATTCTTTACCTCTATCAACATTTACATTTTTTGGTACGCGTCCTTTATCAAGTACAGATTCCATGGCTGCAGCTACATCTTCACCCTTCTTGGATTTAACAGGAACAACCCAAGCAAATTTTGAAAATATGACAATTACAGTTAAGATGTACTTGTATCCTTTGTTTACTCTCTCGTATGGCTGCATTTCAACCAGATCAGCTTGCCATGTCTTATCAATGCCACGGATGTCAAAATGTCGACGTTGGTAATTTCTTCTAGCTGGCTTATGCAGCTCCTTCACCAACTGCTGCTTCTCAACGTCCATTTTTGAGTGCATTCAGTCTAGTGTCTACTTGACTAATGAGCTCTGCATTTCGATACACCAGTTTTTGAATTGATTCAACATCAATTTTCACATTTTCAAAAAGCTTATCTGTCGAATTTTCCAAAGTCTCAATCATCATATTATTGTTGACTACTTCAGTTCGCAAGGAAGCTATAACATCGTAGATAGTCTGAAGTTCACGCTGTATCATATGTTGCATCATATTCAGATTAACGGCATCATTCTGCTCTTGAGCATCAGCCACTTTACACAACCTTTTATTATTCATATCATAATCTCCTTCAGATGTGACTTTAAAGCCAAATCCAGGAGGACCACGACTTGTACTCTCTGTTCGCTTAGTATGACGTCCGAATACATCGATGCTCATCTTGTAAATAATGAAAATCTTGACGAAACACTCATTAATATATAATTCCAGCTTCTCTTAGTTCTTCAATAATTGATATAATTTCGTTTGTGTGACTTGGATTTCCAGCTGCTTGAGATGCTAGCGGTAAACGTAATCTATCCACTAATTCATTTGGATCATCCCAGTAAATGTAGTCTAATTTATTATCCTCTGTGCTAATCATATATTTTGGAATTAAACCCTTACCTGATGAAAAACGCTTCTTATTTTGTTTATTAGTTTTTGAGGGTGATGATACATTTATTGCTTTAGCTATGAAATTTTGAAACTTCAAAGTTCTATTATCACGAAGTGCCCCATCAACCTTATAAAATTTTGTATGTGCATTTGTTGAAATTATGATTCTTTTATAATTTTCAAAGTCATCTAAGCTTATTGAATTTTCTGCTGGATCCTTTTTAAACAAAAGTTCCAACAAGCCTTTAGTTGTTGGATAATTGCTTTCACCCACAATAATATGGTTCGATTCAAAACTAATTGGTGAATCAGCAATCATTAATCTATTGTTAGTTAATTTTCGTATACCAAATGTAACATCTAGATCCTTTTTTCTTTTTTCTAACATTTCAAGATAATTTTTCACAATACTATTCCATGAAGTGGTACCTATTGTTTCTTCAGAAACTTCTGATCTTTTTGAATCTGTATCCACAGCTGATTTAAATGAAGTTTCAGCATAATCTTCTAGCTGTGAATCTTCTTCAGATTCACTCTTTACTTCATTTTTGATTTTATTCTTGACTTCATTTTCAACTGGATCAATTCTTTTAACAGTTTCAAAACCATTGACTATTTTCTCAAGCGGTGTAATGATTGGCCTAAAGGTATGATTAAATGTCTGCTCAACTGTTTCTTTACCCAACTTTAGTAATCTACGCTTCCGTCGAATCGCTTCACTAGCTTTAGCAATTTTACGCAAAATACTTTTTTCATTATGAAAGCCCTCCTCACGTATAGACATGTTAATGCCACAGTGTTCAAAGTGCGACTGTCTCTATGTAACCATTACATACATATATATTGCTTTTCCAGATTAACAAAACAGTCAAAACCTTTTCTATATCTACCTTGATTTAGATTTCTATCCCTATCAATTACAACAAATCCATGCTTATCATCATTCCAGCAAGCTACGCACATTTGTTTGAATTGTGAGTAAGGCATGTCAGTATTAACATGATCATCATATATATGCTTCAGATTCATCTCATCTTGTTTAAACAGTACAAGAAAATTAACGTTATCACGTATAAGATGTTTAGGAATACGAGCATATGTCTGGCTCAGATAGAAACAGTCAACATCCTTGTGCCTCCCCATTGAAAAGAATGCTTTTATATTATCTTGCTTCTCACAAGCTACATCATCAAATACAAACACTGAATTTGAATAAGCTTCACTTGGTATTACAACATCATCATGCTCATTGAAAGGATAGTACTCAATGCCATCTACTGAGTGAAGAACTTTTTCTAAGAACTTATATTTTGGTTAATTTAAAGATTTAGAGTAAACATAAACATTTTCAAATCTCAATCCATTTGGGTGTATTAGTAGAGCCAACAAAGCATTTGTCTTTCCACAGTTAGAAGGTCCACAAAATATTGCTCGTACACTGTTTGGTAGCAAGTTTCCATGTCGTTTCTCTTTTTTCTCATCTTGAACAAGAGAATCGAAGTTATCAATGGGAAGTTTTATAGCTTGTGATTCGAACTGCATTTTGAATGCGACTGACTGAAAAACTATAAATATCATGCTTATATGGTTGACTTTTCAGTATGTAAACATCTCTTGATCAGATATGATCGTTCACGGTGACAAACCTAGAGTTAGTCGTAAGCGCACCTTGAAAGAGGCAAGACGTGGCAGTGGTTTGTTGAATAACATCATCAACAGACTTCCAGTAGAGTTACATCTTCCTGGATATCAGTATTGTGGACCAGGCACGAAATTAGCAAAACGACTTGCGCGAGGTGATCCTGGAATCAATCCTCTTGACGCTGCTTGTAAGGAGCACGATATCGCTTATTCGCAAAATAGAGAAAACGTTGAGGCAAGAAACGTAGCTGATAGAATATTAGCTGAAAAAGCTTGGAAACGTGTATTATCAAGAGTGTCAGATATAGGTGAAAAGGCGGCTGCTTGGGGAGTAACTAGCGCAATGAAAATTAAATCAAAATTTGGTATGGGTCTTAGAAATAAAAGCTCTGCTACTACACTCAAAAAAATCGTTACAGCAGCTAAAAAATCAATGATACCAAGTAATGATGGACAAACTGTTATTAAATCTGCCCTCAGAGGCGCGCGTGCAGCTGTAAAAAAAGCTGGTGGAAAAAGAAGTGTAAAGAAACCTCGCATTTTACCAGTTCCAAAGAAATTGGGTGGTTTTCTACCCTTTCTTATACCCATCTTTGCTGGTCTAAGTGCTACTGGAGCACTAGCTGGTGGAGCTGTGGGAATAGCTAAAGCTATCAATGATTCAAATGCTGCAAAACGACAGATTGAAGAAAGCAAACGTCATAATGAAGCAATGGAAGCCATTGCTGTGGGGAAAGGTCTTTATTTGAAACCATATAAAGAAGGATTGGGATTTTATCTAAAACCATATACTCAAGGAGCAGGACTTCAGTGCAAGTCAAAAAACTCAAAGTGACGCTACCTCATCGAGCACTAACCGATGCAGATTTACTTAAATTCGCGAAATCTTTAAAAATGACAAATTTTCGAGGTGTTTTTATGCGAAATGGATTACCAGAGGGGGGGCCACGTAAATATGAGAGTGCTATTGTTAACCTTGATGATAAAAACAATTTAGGGACTCATTGGGTTGCATATAAAAAGGTTAACAATAAAATAATTTATTTTGATAGCTTTGGTAATCTCCGGCCATCTTTGGAGCTGTTTAAGTATCTAGGTGTTGGTAGCGTAAAATATAATCATGAAAGGTATCAAAATTATGATACATTTGTGTGTGGGCATTTATGCCTGAAATTTTTATGTAATCAGTTAAACTCTAAAAGCATCTATAATCTATATAAATGCAAAGACTAATGATTTCAAGTCAGTCAAATGCTAGCAGTCATCATGGATGATTCATTGACACTAACATTATCGGGATCTACTTCCATCCTAGAAAGTCAGTATTTTCCTCCAATTGAATTATCTCCATATAAAAATTACGCTCTTGGTCTTGTTGAATTTCAAACCTTCAATTCGATACCTAATGTAGACATTGGTCGAAATAAATTTTATGTCGATGATAAAATAATTGAAATACCTACAGGAAGTTATGAAATAAGTGACATAAAGCGCTATCTACAGAATGTTTTAGTACAAAAGGGTATTGAAATTCATATTAAACCAAACAATAATACTTTAAAAAGTGAAATTTATTGCAGTCACGACATAAATTTTGAACCTAAAGATTCTATCGGTCATTTGCTGGGTTTTTCCCCACGCAGACTAGAAGCTAAACAGGTTTATGAATCTGATCAACTAGTATCAATCATAAAAGTGAATTCGTTGAGAATTGAGTGTAGCATAACGACCGGTGCATACATTAATGGTCAGAAAGTACATACTATTCATGAATTTTTTCCTGTGGTGCCACCTGGATATAAGATAGTGGAAGTACCGTCTCATGTCATTTACTTACCAGTCGCCGTGCAGACAATAGATCATATAACGCTCCGTATAGTTGATCAAGACGGACATTTGGTTAATTTTCGTGGAGAAATTATAACAATCAGACTACACATCAAGTCTTTACGATAATGGGTATTGTTTTTAATAAAAAGGTTGGCTTCAGCTATAATACTTTATTACCATGCCGCAAGCGCATCAGTCGATAACGAGTTGTCAAAGGGTTAACACCTCAAAACGTGCTGCTGCTGACAAGGACAGGTCTCAAGGTTACACCACTCGCAAAAATAAGAGCATAAAAAGATTCAAGATTATTTGAGCTTGCCTCTGTATTTTTGTGTATCGACGTTTAATTGTTTGTCATGGAAGAGGAAATTTTAAACATTGAAACTCCCATAATTTTTTACGCATCCATCGCTCATTGTGAAATACATGCACATCAGCCATATGCCTCATCAACCTTCAATAATAGTGTCGAAATTCGAATTTCTGTGCAAAATCAAGATCATTGTCTTCTACCTAGCAAGAGCTCACTTCACGTGCAGGGAAGATTGGTAAAGACTGTTGGAACTCCAGTGGACAATACATTTTTAGTTTGTAATGCCATCTGTCATTTGTTTGAAGAAGCAAGATATGAAATCAATGCTATTGAAATTTATAGAAATAAAAAGGTTTGTCTCACTAGCCTTATGAAAAATTATATATCTTTAAATCCTGGACAATCACATTACGCAGAGAATACTGGTTGGTTTGAAATAAATAATGATGCAAAATCATTAACTAATGCTATTGGTTATTTTGATATATCCATACCTCTTAGCATGATATTTGGTTTTGCTGAAGATTATCAGAAAATCATTGTTAATGCTAAACATGAACTTATTTTGACAAGATCAAAAAGTGATGCAAATTCCATCTTGCAAATAGCTCCCAATGAGCTGTATAAAATTAAAATTAATAAGATAGAATGGTTTTTACCAAGCGTTAGATTGTCAGATTCGCGAAAATTTCAGCTGCTAAAATATATTGAGAACGATCCATCTATTCCAATAAGTTCTCGTACTTGGGAATTGTATGACAATCCTCTACTTCCAACGACTTCAAACCATGTTTGGACTGTGAAAACATCAACGCAATTGGAGAAACCGAGATTTGTTGTATTAGGTTTTCAAACAACCAGAAAAAACAATACTAATAAAAACTCTAGCCAGTTTGATCATTGCAGCCTCACTAATGTGAAACTATTTTTGAATAATCAGAGTTATCCTTATGGTAATTCAAATCTCAATATTAGCAACACGAAGGAATAGTAAGGAGTGGTGTCACCCTATGTGTTCGGTGAGCAGAGGTGGGACAAGTGACGTCCAATAGTTCGTTAATGCTAGCTACGAATGAAAACTCGAATGCTCCCCAGTGCACATGCGCAGTGCTGTTTTCGCAGTCACATGTTATACCCACTCAATATGTTACCTTTTGACATCTCGATGCACATGTAGGTTATGTTCGTTTGTTTATGTTCGTTCAATACAAAAGTTCGAAACTTCAAACGCGTGTTGACATCGTTGGCATGGCAACCGCCAGTGCGCATGTGAACGGGGGAGCATACGAGTTTTCATTCGTAGCTAGCATTAACGAATTATTGGACATCGCTCCTCCCACTCCCCACTTACAGGGATACTACTCCTTACTATTCCTTCGTGATTAGCAAAAATCAGTATGCTCTACTTTATGAAATGTATACAAACTTTCAAGCTAATTACTATGGTAAAGAACCACAACCATTGCTGTCGGAAGGAGAATTTATAGAGTATGCGCCTCTAGTTGTTATTGATTGTTCGAAACAAAATGAATCATTGAAATATGGACCTGTTGACGTTCGTTAGGAATTTGAAAGTAGTGAAAATTTTCCCGCTCAAACATCAGCATATTGCCTCATCTTACATGATCGTGTAATTGAATATAAACCAATAAGTGGTGCGGTGAAAAAGTTGATATAAAACTATTGTAAGCAGATTGAATCAGTTTAGTTGCTTACGAAATGGAATACGTGATGGATGTGCAGGGCTTTAGGTGTCCAGTTAATGAATTTATATTGAAAGAATTAGCTATAGTTTTAATCAATGATGATGCGGTACCTTTTTCTGTTTTGTTTACACCTCCTTGCGAATGGAGCTGCATCCCATCAAAGTATAGACGAATGAATCGATGGTTGGAATATAATTTTCATGGCCTACCGTGGAACACTGGTGATGTACCTTATACGTTTGTGAAAGAAATCTTGGAAACTATTTTTAAAGATGCTAGTAAAATGTATGTGAAAGGCTTGGAAAAGAAAAATTTGTTTAAAAAGTTTGTTACTCAGAAATCAACGCAAATTACTTACATGCATGATATGGAATGTCCTTCATTTAAAATATTATGCGATGAGTCATCTACTAATGTATGCTCACGTCATTCAAGCACAAAAAAATTTTACTGTGCACTTCAAAATGTTACTTTATTGAAAAATTGGTTATCTCGAGATAATTAAGAATCAGGTATAAGAAATAAGTGTTTTTCAACTTTTTTAGTTTTAAGTTAGTATGTAAGTTCAAAAAATGTATTTTTTTCATAAGTAAATAAAATTACATGCATTTGAATATAAAAAGCTGTGTTTTTATTTATAAGTCATAATTTTCTATATCTCAATATTTTTAGGTTATTAAATAAAAACAATAAATATATTTAACTTTCCATTTATTCACTCAAGTTTACAAACTGCATTCATTCATTCATTTGCATTAAGCTCTATTTTAAAATAACAGTACATTATTATCATCATTGTCGACATCCATGAGCTCAGGCACTCTATTTTTATACCCCCATGGGAGAGTATCTGTCGAACCAGGAATCAGCACTCGCTTATCATCGTGCCAGCTGAGAGCAATCTTATCTTGTTTAATCGAGTGTACCTCATGCTTTCGACTTCGGATTAAATGTTGAGTCCGAACCAGGTTTTGGCAAGAAACTAGAGTCTGCTTATAATCATCGAATGTTATTGTTCTTAAAGTTGACTTTTTAACCCCTTTTGCTTCCCCCCCCCCCCCCATTTTCACCTAAAACTGTATAGGCATATAATTTGGATCGCAAACCAATAAATTCAGTAATTATTTTTCCATTATTTTCATCCTTCATCAAACCCAATACTTTTTTGTTCAGAAGACGTATACCGTAGACATTGTTTGGTGAATAGTCTGATGTATCGAATTTGTGCGAATCTTTTTTAATATAATCGTAGACGTTGGGAACCGTGAATTGATATATTAGGCTGTCTGTCTGTATACAGTAATTTTGCATTGTTACCAAATGTGTATTATTTTTGATATGTCAAGAACTGTAAATCCTGTATAAATTGGTTTATTGACATTAATTTTTGTTTTATTCATTTCAACGATTACCATGTCTTCACCGAATATGGTGAGGCTATGAAAATTTGGCCTTGCGATTAAATTTTTTGCACCATACCGTCCCTCCCATTTGGTTACAAGCCTTGCATCTTTATGCTTTCTAACATTCTCCATAGTTTTACCAAAAACTGAATTATTCATTAATTTATAAAAGTTTTTCTCAAACTCATTTACTGATTTTTTCCTACAGTCTGTATTTAGATCAATGTAATCTTTCAAGCATGGTTTTTGTTTAAATTGTGATACTCTATGGACTTTAGTTAGCTTCATTCCCAAGGATAAATATTTTTTCAAATTTCTATAATGAACTACATATTTTTTCTTTGGTAGCAAATTTGGTACTAATTTTGGAATTGTGCATTTTGAGATAGGAGGTATGAAATGTTCTGGGCATAAAGGTAAGTCTTTATGTAAATCATGAAGCTCTTCTGGAAATTCTAAATCTACCTCTAAGATGTAACCTTCAGGTGAATCGTCAGGAATATTGAAAAAGTTTGGTTCATTATCAAAATTTTCAAACCATTTAAAATCTTTGTATGGTAAATATTCGCTCATAGCGGCACCATATTGGTTATTAATATCAAAGTACATTATGTAAGACTCTGGTTCATTTGGATTGAAATTTAATCCCATAAATCTATTATTTGCCTTTGCATATCTATTTGAGCATTGGGAAACCCCACCTCGGATACCTTTTTCAATAAATAACAACATTTCAACATCTTTGAATAAATCGAGTTCAATTCCTGTATGTTTCAATATTGCATCAAAAGCAAGTCCCGGTGCTGTGTAATAGTGTAATGGATCTAAAGTGTACGTTGAAAAACATGTTTTTCTAAAATTTTGAAAAATATCGGCCGAAAGTAAAACATCAGTTTTTAAATAAAGATCAGAGTATTCACCCATAGTTTTTAAATTAAAAGCTTTCCATACTTTACAAGCATGTTGATAATCTTGGTCTGAAATATTTGAATCGTTTAATTTTGAATAAAAAGCCTCTTTTATTGGCAACTGTTTTTCCTGCAGTTTTGCCCAACTATCAATATAATCATAAGGAAAAACACCTTTCCTTGTGGAAAAATTAAATTCATCAACATTTGCGCAATATTGTCTCGTAATTTTCTTCTCATCATTATTTAAATATGATGCCAATTTTTCAAGACTACTAGGCATAAATCTAAAAGAGTCAATAAATCGAAGCTTTACATTTGTGCCTTCTACTTGTTTTGTAAAAGATATATATTTCTCTTTGTTTATAGGTAATAATTGAACGCTACCTTCAAAACTTGTAGCTAAGTCTTTTGTTAAAAAATGGGTATCATAGCCTGATAAGTTATGAAAAACTACAGGAATCACATGCGAGTCTTTATAGTTAATGTTACAAGATTCATGACTTGGACCGCGATATTTACCTGTAAAATGGTCGTGATCGCGATGTTTAATGTCATCATTCGCAAAAAGCTATTCACAAATGTGGCATTTTTTTGCCGTTTTAAATTCATGCTCTTGCTGCAATGTTAAGGGGATTTATCAGCGTTATAAAAAGGAATTCCAGTTTCCGGCCGCACGGTTGAATATTTTCGTCTGATTTTTCGCATACCTCATTTAAATGCTTTTCTCTTTTGTGGTTAAGTCTCGGTTTTTTGAATTTTTGTTTAGATTTAAAGTTATGAACAAATAGGAAAGAAGAATAGAGAAAAAATGCAGTGATGCTCAGTACTAGCTGAGTTTGTATTTTCGATGCCTGCGAGTCAACCCTCGTCAAACCCGCGAGCTCGGCTTCGAGCAGACACCCCGTCGCGCGAGTGGAGACACTCGAGCGCGTCGAATTATCCGGAACGAATCATCCTCCTCATTGTTATGAGATGCAGGCCGGTTGAAAAATCTGAAATTACGAAAGCGTCGCGTGATTGAATTTTAATTAGGATACATAGTTTATTTAAATAATTCTAAGAAAGTGAAAAAAAGATTCATGAAAATCGGTTAATATTTGCAGTAATAATAGAAATTTTGAAGTGCACACGATAGTATGCAGAGATACACAGCAGAATGGGAGAAACGAATTTTTATCGTTCAAAAGGCCTACAGCCTTCAATTTTGCCCCAATCCGCAATTACTTTTTTTAAAATTGAAGAGCGCTAAATTTTCAAGAGCACCTTAGTCACAGATTCTTGCATTTTTATTTATTTATTTATTATATCTTCACTCGAAGTATGAGAAAATAGAGATTTTTCACAAAATCATCCTAATCATTATCATCATCCTAAATCGATGCAATAGTACACCCAGAATGCCAATAATTTGATTATTGTCATTAATTGTTATGAACAACAAACATAAGGTGAAACGTCGATCGATTTAAAGAGGAAAAATTATTTTATGTATCATTACTCTACTTTATTTTCGATTCCTCTTACACAATTGCACGCACAGAATCTTACACATACGATGGCACTCTCAAACGCTTTGAAAAATCGCCCCCGCTGGGGAATCGAACCTTCCTGACTGCCTACAACCTGTCCTAAAACCTCAATCTAGCGCACGCGTAAGTGAAATGAGCTACGGAACCACTTGTATTTTTCTACCAAACTCTGGGTCAAACGGTTTCTCGTAACAAATAAGTAGTAATCGCCTGTAAGAAATGAATGATAAAAAATCAAATTAAAAATTTCATCAGAAAACATTTTTTCAAGTCTGAGCTTTGAATAATCAAAAATATGTACTTTAAAAAAATTGTATTTCCAATTATTTTCTAATAATACATATAAATTAGTAATAATATATTTTCTGTGTGAGTTAATACTTGTGAGCAAAATCTTTTTCTCGAAACTCGTTACAAAATATTAGATATCGTCCGTAAGAGATGAATGAAATTAATTTTAAGTAAACATTTATTATCATATCATTTCTTAGATGGCCACATTTTTTCTCGGAGAAACCGTTTGACCCAGAGTTTGGTAGAAAAATCCAGGTGGTTCCGTAGCTCATTTCACTTACGCGTGCGCTAGATTGGGGTTTTAGGACAGGTTGTAGGCAGTCAGGCAGGTTCGATTCCCCAGCGGGGGCGATTTTTCAAAGCGTTTGAGAGTGCTATCGTATGTGTAAGATTCCGTGCGTGCAATTGTGTAAGAGGAATCGAAAATAAAGTAGAGTAATGATACATAAAATAATTTTTCCCCTTCAAATCGATCGACGTTTCACCTCATGTTTGTTGTTTATAACAATAAATGAATTAATTTAGGATGATTTTCATTGCATGCAAACCGCTATTAAAGAGTAAATAATGATTTTGTGAAAAATCTCTATTTTCTCATACTTCGAGTAAAGATATAATAAATAAATAATTAAAAATGCAAGAATCTGTGGCTAAGGTGCTCTTGGAAATTTAGCGCTCTTCAATTTTAAAAAAAGTAATTGCGGATTGGGGCAAAATTGAAGGCTGTAGGCCTTTTGAACGATAAAAATTCGTTTCTCCCATTCTGCTGTGTATCTCTGCATACTATCGTGTGCACTTCAAAATTTCTATTATTACTGCAAATATTAACCGATTTTCATGAATCTTTTTTTCACTTTCTTAGAATTATTTAAATAAACTATGTATCCTAATTAAAATTCAATCACACGACGCTTTCGTAATTTCAGTTTTTTCAACCGGCCTGCATCTCATAACAATGAGGAGGATGATTCGTTCCGGATAATTCGACGCGCTCGAGTGTCTCCACTCGCGCGACGGGGTGTCTGCTCGAAGCCGAGCTCGCGGGTTTGACGAGGGTTGACTCGCAGGCATCGAAATTACAAACTCAGCTAGTACTGAGCATCACTGCATTTTTTCTCTATTCTTCTATTCTATTTG
This sequence comes from Andricus quercusramuli, assembly GCA_932178445.1. Classification (NCBI taxonomy): domain Eukaryota; kingdom Metazoa; phylum Arthropoda; class Insecta; order Hymenoptera; family Cynipidae; genus Andricus; species Andricus quercusramuli. The sequence goes on from CAKNXH010064120.1 coordinate 13,853, forward strand.
TTAATAACTTTAAATCTGAACAAAAATTCAAAAAACCGAGACTTAACCACAAAAGAGAAAAGCATTTA
>CAKNXH010064122.1:3477-25064 GCA_932178445.1 Andricus quercusramuli
CAAAAAGTGGTCCAAATTGGGCCTCATGGTTTATGGAACAGAATTAACTATTTTTTTCCTAACTTTTCAGAAATACCCTTTTGTTATAAGATTTTCAGATTCATCAAACAAGGTCTTATATCTGTGCTAAAATTATCTAGAAATAGTTTTCAGTGGGTGAGAATAATTTAACAAAAATATTATGTTCATAAAAAACGGAGGGGGGGGGGGTAGTGCATTTTAAATGAATCTCGTTTGTTGATTTGCAACACATGGGAGAGCTCATGTGTTGAATGGTTAACACAAAATAACAATTGTTCCGCCGCCCCTGTAAAAAAATGAATTAACAAAATTTATTTTTCGGAATTTCAATACATAGCGCAGTAACCCTCGGAAAACACACTGGGTCAATTTGACCCACAAAAAAAATTTGATAAAGAAATTTTCACAGAAATTTGAAAAGTGGGCGGTCTCTTAGGCTCTTATAATATAGTTCGAGGTCCCAACTATAGTTTCGAACGCTTTCAGAGTGGTCAGTCGTCGTTGAGAAGCGTTTGAAATCTGTGATGGGTCAGCCTGACACAGGTATGTCCCTAGCGTTAATCTGACTCAAGAACAACAGCTTAACCGAAAACAACTTGAGAAGAGAACAAGATGTGGGCTGTGTTACCAAAAGGACAAGAAAATAAAAATGATGTGTTCATCTTGTTTCGCAGCCAATGTGCGATGACCATCGTGCTTACATTTGCAACGGTTGCGTCGGAGAAGAATAATATGAAAATTCTGGGCGGGCACATTCTTATCGCGCGCGGCTCGCTTCGCTCGTGAGTTTGAGCGCGCCCAGGGCGCGTGACTGTTGGTTCTCGCGCTTTGCGCTCGATAATATATTCATCTCGCGCTCGGTCTTTGTACTTCATTACGTTTATACAAAATCGTTGACAATTGAATGTGAAATCTTCCACAGTAGTATTTTGGTGATTGTGAATTATCTTTTGTTTAAGATCCTTCAGCTTTAACGAACACATTCTCATCATGTATCTCGTGCTTCGCATTCGAATAAAATTTGTCCATTACGCGAATTTTTCTGTATTATGTTCAACCTTAATATATCCCAGATAGCACAAAAAACTCCGTGAAGATTTCCTGAAACTTGCAATGTAAGGTTGGGAATATTACATTGCAACGTTAGAGCAAGGTTCGGTCAATCAAGAAAATGTCTGCTTGTGAGGGAATGTTGCATGGCAAATTTCAGGACAGTTTGCAAGATTTATTTAACTTAATTCGGCGCGCAGTAGTTTTCTATGGGACCTATGGCTGTTCAGTAGTTTTTTTGACGCTCCTAATATACCACTAGACACACGTATCATGATTATTGCCCATATCTATAAAAAAAAAAGAAAAACCAAAAAATGAATAAAAATTTTAATTATTTTTTGGTTTTTCATTTTTTCAAGAATATAGGAAATGACCATAATACGTGTATCTAGTGATATACTGGGAAGGTTAAAAAACTACTGCGCAGCCTTATGTCCCATAGAAAAGTACTGCGCATTGAATTAAGCTAAATGAATCTTCCAAACTGTCCTGAAACTTGCCGTGCAACATTCCCTCACAAGCGGACATTTTCTTGATTTACCGAACCTTTTTCATTTCTTTTTGCAGAGGAGGTGAGAATGCATTTACGCACTGAGTGTGGGACTCGACCTAAAAAACGGTAATACCCACTAAACTCACCTCCTCTTCCCGCCAACCCATGTCCTCGGAACCGCTTATCGCATTACTTCAAGGACATGGGGATAAGGCCAGTAAGCCGTGCCTCGGGTTCCAACTTTAAGTGCCAGCTTGGCTTTCCATCTCTCCTCACCCGACCAAGATGCACGCATCGTCCTCAGCAGTGCGGTGGTACCGCACAGCGGGCTCGTCGGCCTTCGGCATCTTGGTTGGGTGCCATACTTTAACTTGGTCGTCCTTGAGGTTTCCTCAATGAGACTACCTCTCGGAACGACCAACAACTCATAGTCACGGGCAGGTGGTCCGTCCGGGGTTTCTCCTCTTTTTCGGCGCAGAGGTTTGCTTTCGCATTCCGCAGCCCTATGTCCCTCTTTGCCACATCTCCAACATGACATCGTGTGGTCTGGGCCATCGCAACCGGCTGCCATATGGCCGAAGCCTAGGCAGCGGTAGCACCGAACCCTTTCTGCCCTTTTTTATACACGACAGAACACCCACCCCACATTCAGGTATCCTGTGCGTACCAGTCTCGTAGCCAATTCCTCTGGCAGCTCCACGAAAGCCTTCAGATTGCCCCTGAAGGGTCTTTTCGTGAGGCTGACCTCCACTTCTCCGATACCTTGGTCACCGAAGTAGCTTCTGAACATGATCTAATTCACACCAGGTCTAGCCACGCGCAAGTAAAAAAATTACAGCCAATCAGCAACGGTATCAGCTACACCGCCATATTGAATAAATGTACAGCTAGCGGTTGTGTTGAATGGTAACCAAGATGGCCGTGGAGCTGGTATGCGCGAGTTGGACGAAAATGGAACGTTTTTCGGCTAGACCATGTGTGGGTTGGATCATGCTTCTAACGGCCCCCTCGATTTCCTCGGCTTCACTTGTTAGATCGAGGTCTTGGACCTCGATCTCGGTACGGGGGACGAGCTCGCGCACTTTACCCCTACCCCAACCGCCTTCTTAACGGCAGCCAAAAAGTCGGCTCTCCCCTTTGTGTTAGGTCCAAACTCCACAAGGACCTCTCCGTTTCTGGTTTGCCTGACTCCCTTGATTTTTACGCCAAGGTCATCAGGCTTCACCTTTTGCTTGAGGTCCCTATGGACCCGGCATAGCTTAGATCCTCGGCCGGTTTGATGAGAACCGCCTCGGGCCGAGCTCGTGTCCGCACTTTCTTCATCTGCTTCCTGATGTTAGTATCAGGCCTGCTCTCTCCGTCTGGCTTCTTCAGAGTCGAGGACGATGCTGCTTTAATGTGCGTCCTCGGTTTCTTTTTCTTCGGTTTAGGAGAGCCTGCCTCAATGGGACTCAGAGTGAACTTCCGTTCGCGCTTCCGAGCGGGAGTTTCCATGGCTTCTTCCGTCTGGGTCCCCGTTTGGCTGGTCTCTTTCGTCGCTTCACTTATCTTGCTAGCAATCGCCTCCTTCCTATATTTTTCTGCGACCTCCCTTCCAACATTCTTTATCGCATTTCTGTAGGAACCCTGAGCGTAGCCCAAGCTCATTGCCAGCTTCTCCATTAGAAGCTGTGCCTCCGTCAGTCCATCTCTAATAGGCATGACCATTTTTCGCTTCGTAGTGCAGAATTCTTTCATCCTGTCCAGTACATCATCTAACTCCACATAGAGTTTTTGTCCCTGCTTCATCCTTGCCTCCGCGTCCATTCGGTCTTGTCTAGCCCAAGACTTTTGACTGATGTGAGGCTCCTCCACAACGTCAAGCTCTCCCTCCAACTCCTCAGACACACACGGGTTTCAGTTTTTTTTATTCGCCTGCATGTTAGTCCCACGAGTAGCTAGGGAAATTAAGGTCCACCCTCGCAGAGCCCCGCATGCATACTCTAGGAGGCGACACCGTTAACGACACCACACCCCTGGTGCCATGCAGTCTTTGGCACAATTGGTTAACACCTTGACTTGGAGGTTTTTCCTTCTGGACCATTGTCCGCGACTGCTTATCAAGTTGTGTAACCTTATTCAGCCGAAACTCTCGGTACAGGGCCCCCCTATCCGCAGCCCGGGGACGCGCCCGGTAGCCTGGTCAAAAGCGCCCGGGATTTACCGAACCTTGCCCTAACCTTTCAATGCAATATTCCTACCTTACAATGCAAGTTTCAGGAAATCTTCACGGAATTTTTTGTGCTGTTTGGGATTAAATGTATACTATATTAATATCTGTATATCTCGGCTCCAAACTGCTCATTCAGATATAGCAAAATAAAGAACAAATTTTATTTTTCATGATTATTTTAATATTCGTTCCTTATTTGCCATTAATCTCTGGACGTTTTTACACAACTTCAAATTGTTTATTTGTAATGTTATTTCTCACGATTAAATGAAAAACTACACGTCTTATAAAAAAATGGATGAAAGAAATTTGTAGATATAATTTAGACGAACAAATTATGACATCGGCTTAATACCGATTTTAAAACAAAACTATAGTACGCATCTTTTCAAATCTTACGAATTGAAAACTGTAATATTCAATTCGTGTTTTTTTAGAATATTTGAAGAACGTGATTTTTTGTCAATATTGTGCCTCTGTTCGCAAACTGCTGAATTGGACAGAACAAAATAAAGCAAATGTATTTTATTATTTGTTCTTTATTTTACAATAATTTTGTTTGCATTTATTTTACAAAGTGTACATAAACAAATTTGTTTTAGATAAATAAAGAGATTTCCTTTTCGACAAAGACAGACAGACGCCGACGTAAAAACTATTTTTTCTGACTCAGGGGGCCTCAGGACGTCGACATTTGATGGAGTCCACGAAAGCCATTTGTCACATAAAAACAATACCTTCTCATTATGTTGAGAATGTAAAAATCGTGAATTTTTTTAGCCTTTTTAAAGGCATCAACAATAGTTTAATTTTGCATACATTATTTCTATCGGCTGTTCAGTATATCTTAGAATTTTTTAAGACAATTGATCCTGTCATTGCGAAATGGTACACGATCAAAAAAAGTATTGGGTCAGATTGAGCCAGAGTGTTCTCGGTGATCGAAAAAATAGGTGTGTTCTCAGTGGGTTGAAATGCAGAGTTTTTATGCAAAATCTGAGAGAAATTAGTGTTTCAATACGAATTATTGAAGAAGGATGCTATTTGACAATCGTTTAAACAATGTTTATTAAAAAAATCACAGTTTGGATACTTTTCAACGGATAGGCTAATTTTTTTACGGAATCAACTGAGAATGGCTTTGTGATGACTCTTTGCTATGGTACTTAACAATTTCACTAAATTTATCAATTATTCAAACAATTTTCATAAACAAAATCACAGTTTGGCTATTTTTAAAAGAATACGCTCAATTTTTTACGAAATAAACTAAGAACGTCTTTCCGATGACTTTTTGCTATGATACTTTTGTTGTTTATGAAGATTCGTTAAATATTTAATAATAGTTGTCAATTTTGAAAGTATCATATCAATGTTTCATCAGAAAGATATTATTAGTCGATTGCATAAACTAAAATTGAGCCCCTTCGTTGAAAAATAGCCAAATAATGAATTTGTTTATAAATATTGTTTAAGTAATAAACAGTTATTTTTGAAAGTATAATGGCAAAAATTGTTCGCCAAGTCACAAAAATAGTCAAATTCTAAATTTGTTTATGAAAAATAATTCTTGTAAATTTGTAATGTATTTTTGCAAAGAGTTATCGACTATACATTCTTATAGTTGATAACGTAAAAGATTGAGCCTATTCGTTGAAAAATAGGCAAACTGTTAATTTATTTATATAATTTATTTTTGAAACATTAGATTCTTTCACATTTTGTGCCAAACTGAATTTGAATGAGCTAAACATTGCAAATTCCGAAAAATAACTTTTGTTAATTAATTCGTTTATAAAGGAATGAACCGGACTTGCATGCTGGTGGCGGAAGTGAGAACGTGGTTAGTGTCAGGTGGTGAGAGGATTTACGGAATTTGTGTGGTAGGTGTGAGTGGAGTGTGAGGGTGGAAGCCGAGTAGGGTTATTATTATTATTATTATTATTAGGGTGAGTAGGGTTGTGTGGGGTGAATTGGGGAGATGAAAAGTAATATTGAGCGTAGGTGTGAGGTGGGATTTAAGTAAATTGAGAAAGTGAGGTTAGGTTAGCAAGGAATCGGGGGAATTTGTGGCCAGGAGTCTTGGGCCTTCGAGGGTCAAGAGTGGTGCTCGAAAATTTGGGGAGATGTTAAGTGAGAGAAAGGGGTGTCTGCAAAGGCTGTGAGGAATTGAAAAAAAAAGGAAAAAAGGGAAATGCAGGGAAAATTTGGCGGCAATAGAGGCAGCATTCTGCAGAGACATCTGGCGGTTGCGAAGGGTACTGCATGGAGAGGTCCTAGTTGCCGACGGCAGAGCGGGAGGTGGGCAGTGAGAATACTGGTAGTGACGACGTTGAGGGCCCTTTCACACGATTACAGATCCGCAAGTTGCGGACTTGCGCTAGTCATGAGTATAGTGAAAATAGAGATTTTTCCGTCAGCGGAAAAATCTCCGAATGGCGGTAATTTGAATGCTCGATTTTTTTTTTATAGAAAATTTAATGTTTTTAAAATTATAGGCAAGTTTATTGAGCTAAAAATAATTATGGACGAATGAAGACGATGAACTAAATACATTTTTCAATGTTTTGACGAAAAGAAACGAGCAGATGCCAAATCAGCTGATTTCTGTCAAAGTTATGTATGCATGAGTTTCGGGTGTTTCCTGTTTTGTCTTGCTTCTCAAACCAGCTAATATTTTTATGCACATAAGGTAAGTGTTTTTGACAGTTGTTAACATAATAAATTATCATGAACAAGCATGTTGATTATTATTGTACAGAAGCAACTATAGAGGTTATCTTTGGGGTTATGCCGGCTACGCTTTCGTAAAGACGTACCGTAAGTCTTGTAAAGGCTGTTGTTTGCAAAAGCATAATATTTTTATGTTAACAAATACTAATTACACTTACCTTCTGTGAAAAAAAAAAAAATTTTTTTGAAAGAGCGATACAAATCAGGGAACATCCAAAACGTATGTACACAGAACTTGGAGAGAAATCATATGATTTGGCATGGGCTTGTTCTTTTCATCAAAACACTTAAAAATGTATTTAATTCATCGCCGTTATGCCTGCATAATTATTTTTAGCTTAATACACTTGCCTATAATTTGAAAAACATAAAAGTTTCTATTTAAAAAAAATCAAGCATTCAAATTACCGCCATTCAGAGATGTTGGGTGGAGTTCCGAAAAGCGCTTACCTCCGATTAATTTGAAAATCCGTATACCTATGTATTTTGACGTGCTGATCACGAATATGATAGTGAAAATACCCGCAAATTTTATTTTCAAGGTCAAAACCCCAAAAAACGATAAAACTTTCATGTTTTTCTGTTTATTTCAGTAAATAATAAAAATTTACAAAAAAGCTTCAGACAAAAGTTTTAGATCTTTTGAAAATACATATTTTATGTTTGATATGTTTTTACCCTACGACTGACCGTTTTAGAGAAAAGAAGGGAAATGTCGGTACGAAGTGTAGAATTGCTTAGGTCACACACGGCACCCATTCCAACGTATCATGGGGGGCGGGAAGGCACTCCTATGACTGGCCACATAAATAACTTAGGTTACACACGACCTTCTTTCCAACGTCTCATGGGGGGCGGGAAAACACCCCTGTGACTGGTCACAGGAATAATTTGGGTCACACACGACCCCCTTTCCAACGTGTCATGGGGGGCGGGAAGGCACCCTTATGACTGGTCACAGAAATAACTTAGGTCACACACGACCCCCTTTCCAACGTGTCATGGGGGGGGGCGGGAAGGCACCTTTATGACTTGCCACAGAAATAATTTAGGTCACACACGACCCCCTTTCCAACGTGTCATGGGGGGGGGAGGCACCCCTATGACTGGCCACAGAAATAATTTAGGTCACACATGACCCGGTTTCCAACGTGTCATGGTGGGGTTGGGAAGGCAACCCTTTGATCGGTCACAGAAATAACGTAGGACGCATTCCATCCCCATTTGTTCCCCAATGTTTCGTGGAAACATATCTTTTGCCATTAACCCATTTGTTTTAGCATTAATGCCTACTTACGGTCAGTACTTGGATGGATGACCGTTCGGGAATACTGCGTGCTATTATCCCGTCGTGGGTGTGGTGAACACTAGGGTGACCAGAAAAAAACACTTTTGGTTTTCTCAGGAGTGAAGGGCAAATAATGGTAGTTTATGCAATTGTAGAAGCTAGATTTTTTTTTCTTCAATTTTAAACAATATTTAGAGGTGGCCCATCGACTTTGAAAGTTGTCATTGCAAAAGCTGACAATTTCGGTAAGTGAAGAGTTGATCGTAAAAGTGCAACCCCAGCTCTTTTCATCGATGTGACTTTATAACAGGATTAGTTAGAGTCCCCTGAATTATTATTATCCACTTTTCTGAAAAAGGGAAATATGACTAAAAAAAACTTGCTGAGAATGGGACTGCTTTATGAGTTTATGGTGTCAAGACCCACTGTGATGGACCTTTATGGCTGAGCTGATGAGCGCTCCGCCCCGAAAATTAAACAGCTCAAGTCGTAGACCTGTCAAATTTCAAAAATTTACTCAGATTTGTTTTCATTATTGCACGCTTATTTATACTTTTCCTAATCTGATTTTTCAGAAAATGTGATCTTCAACCTTCCAGGAAAATATTCTTAAAATTTCAATATAAGGTATCTATTATAAGAGCCGTTATTAGTCTTTGAAAACAGTAGAAAACAGTGAAAATAGCACTTTTCAAGCATCCGTAATTAATGCTTTTTATGAACTTTTAATGAAAAGAATGTTTTTATGTGGATCCTGAGAACCTCAAGAACAACATATTGAAAGTTGAAATTAAAAAGTAAATATCTTCGTGGTTAAAATCTTTAATGAAAAAAAAGTTGAGTTTACCCATGTTAATTACATAAGAACTTCAAAGGCGATGGGCCACCTCTAAATATTGTTTAAAATAAAAAATAAAAAAATCTGGCTTCTACAATCGCATAAACTACCGTTATTTGCCCTTCACTCCTAAAAAAATCAAAAGTGTTTTTTTCTGGTCACCCTAGTGAACACGCATTTGTAGTTATTTACTACAAGAAAATATCCACCTAGAAACACTACCCGAATCGGGTAGTGTCACGCCTACCCCGAAAAGGAAATGGCTTAATGGTATACATACACACTTCGCCGCGGGAATATTTATCGTCTATTTTCTTGAAAACTATCAGTCGCAGGGTAAAAACATATCCAACATAAAATATGTATTTTTAAAAGATCTACAACTTTTGTTTGAAACAAAAGGAAAGGAAAGAAGAAGTTAAAATAAAGCAGATGGAAGAGGAAATTTGGGTGTGGAAGGAAAGGACGGAAAATAGGCTTGAAAAGATGGAGGGCAGGACGGAAATGGAAGTAGGAGACGGAGGTGGGGGGAGCGAGATTAAAGGTATTTGGGAGAGGTTAGAAAATATGATAGAAGCGAAAGTGGGAGAGCGTACACGGAAAAAATAAGTCTTGGAACATTTCATAGATTAGTGCTAGACTTCAGGACGGGCCATCATTTTTATGAAGTCTCGTATACTTTCTATAAAGTGGTCATACATTTTCATGGAAAAATAAAGAAAAGTCATGGAAGTTTTCAAGCGCAGTCAAGAAACAACAGGCTTGAAATTCTTATAAGACAGTTTACAAAAAAAAAATATATACAGTCATGAAGTGGCTATAAAATAACTTCATATTTGCAAAGACTTGAATTGAATAAGTGCGTGATTCAAAAACTAAGAACTCGAATGCAAGTCAGAAAAACAGTCCATGACTGTCTGCGAGCATTTTCAGAGGCGCGCTCAGTGGGACTCATAGACAAATTCACATTGGTATGATTGAAGTAGACACTGGTCAAAAAATAATTTTCCGTGGAAAGTTATATTTTTCCATTGAAAAAGAAAAATTGTTTAATTAACTTGTTATGCAAAGTCAGTCTTGCAGCAAGTTGTCTAGTTCACAGTCCTCACTAAAATTCTTTTTACGCGGCCACGCAGTTTTCAGCTGTAGCAGAACGCCAAGATTTTTTACTGTGTTTTCAGCCCAATCGATTAGCCGAGGGGCTTGCGCGGTTAGGAATGAGTTGCGTTAGTCTCGTGTCTAGGATAGGTAGTTCGAATCCCCGCAGCGTCCGATTTCTTAGAGCGTAAAAAGCGAGCGATTGATATAAGTAATAATTGTGTGTGTTATAATAATATTTAAATAAATATATAAGTTGAAGATAATAATATTATAAATTTAAAAAATAATTTTTTATTTTTTATTAGCATAAATGGCTAGCTTGACAGTCTACAAACCCTTCCTTGACTGTCTTTAAGAATTTAATATTGTAGTGTTGAACGGCTTACAAATTTTTCTGTCATATTTTTTTGATGGAGTCTAGTAGTGCTTCACTGACTATGCTGGACGCAATTTAAGAAGTCTTTTATTTCTTCAAGCACTATTTGCATGATTTTCCAATACGATATTTTCAAACTTTCAAATGCTTTTAGACCTATCCTAAATTCGGTCAATGAAAATTTTCAGCACTTTTTTTCCGTGTAGGAGTGAGAAGGAGGAGAGGGCGGATAGGGGAAGGTTAAAGGCAATGGAGTTGAGAATGGAGAGAAAATAGAAGGCAGACAGGAGGAATAATATTGTGGTAAAAGGGTTGAAGCTAAAGAGCTGGGAAGAAAGAGAGGGTGTGGGAGCGCTGCTACAGAGCATAGGGAAGGTTAAAGGCAGGGTAGGGAAAGGTAAGTTGGAGGGGAGAAAGGACAAGGAAGTGGCGGTTGCGGAGATGGAGAGCTGGGAAGAAAAGTTGGTGGTAATGCGAAATAAGAATAGGATAAAGGATAAGGGAGTTTTCATCGATCACGATTCAACGAGAAAGAAAAGGGATGTGCAGAGAATGCTGAAAGACAGGGCTAGAAGGGAGAGGAGTGAAGGGAGATCGGCGAAGGTAGGATATCGGAAAATAAAAATAGACGAGAAAATATGGGTGTGGGATGAGGAGAAAGAGGTGTTGAAGGAAGTGCAGTGGAATTTGTTTCGTAGGCAGTAGTGGGGTGGGCGTAATGCAGGATAGAGGAGTAGTGAAGGTGCTGTATTGGAACGTAGCAGGGATAAGGAAGAAGGATGAGGAGTTCTGGAGGTATATCCAGGAATTTGATGTTGTGAGACTGTTAGAGACGTGGGTAGACAGAAAGGAATGGAACAGAATAGAGCCAAGGCTGCCAAGGAGGTATAAGTGGAGATTCTAGGAGGCGCTCAGAGTGAAGAAAAAAGGAAGGGCTAGTGGGGGAATTATAACGGGGGTTAGAGATGGATTAGAGGAAGAAGTTCATGGAGAGGAAGAGAGGGAGGGAGTGCAAATGAGGAAAGTAAAAATAGGAGGGATAGCGTGTAAGTTTGTGACAGCGTACAATAAGGATAGGATGGAAAGAATCAAAGAAAGGGTGGAAGACTTGCTAGGCGAAAGAGAGGAGGGTATGGTGGTACTGGGTGGGGTTTTTAATGCGAGGATGGGAATGGAAGGGGGCCTTTACAGGGAAGGGGAGAGCTTCGGAAGGAAATCGAAGGATAAGATAATAAATAAGAAAGGGAGATTCTAAGGGACTGGATGGAGTATAGAGGGTGGGCAGTGGCGAATGGTATGGCAAATGCGGACGAAAAGGGGGAATACACATATGTAAGTAAGGTGGGGGTATCGGTGATAGACTATATGGTAATGAATAAGAATATGCAAGGATGGGAGGAGACGGAAAAATTCGCAGTAGAGGGCAGGGTGGAATCAGACCATCAGCCATTAGACCATCAGCTATAGAGAAGTATCAGAAGCAGCTAGGCAATGTACGCTTTGGAGGGGAGTCGGTGAAAGAGATATGGGAGGATCTGAAAGAGAAGGTGAAAGGGTGTATGCAGAAGAAGGTATTTAGAAAGAAGAAGAAAGGAATGGTGAAGCCGTGGTGGAATAGGGAATGTAAAAAGATGAAAAGGAAGGTGAACAGGAAGTATAAGAAGTGGAAAGAGGGTAATGCGAAAAGGGAGGAGTACGTAGAAATCTGGAAGAGGAGTTAGCAAATGTTAAGGCAGAGTGGGACGTCTGGAAGATAATAAATAGGTTTGGGAAGCATAGGGTGGGAGTTAGTGAGAAGATAGGGAGTGAGGAGTGGAGGGAGTTTTTTAAAGAATCATTCCAGGGCTCAGATTCAAAGAAGAGGGATAGGGGGAGTAGAAGAACGGGTGAGAGAGCGATGGAGGAGTTGAATGACGAGGAGATAGAGAAGCAGATAAGGAAATTGAGAAGATCAAAAGCAGCAGGGCTGGATGGGGTAGAGAACGAAGCATGGCTGTTTAGTACACAAGAGGTTAGGGAGAGGCTGAAGGAGGTACTGAAGAAAGTATGGAGGGGCGAGGGTTTCCCATGAGGGTGGAGAGAAGGGTTAATAGTGCCACTGTACAAGAAAGGAGATAGGGATCGGCGGGAAAATTATAAAGGGATTACGCTAATGAATACGGCGTATAAAGTATACGCGATGGTGGTGGCAGAGAGATTGTGGAAGGATATCGAGGGGAAAGGAATATTGCCGGAGACGCAGGCGGGCTTTAGGGCGATTAGGAGTACTATCGACAATATCTACGTTCTGCAGCACGTGGTGGATAGAGAATTAGCGAAGAAGGGGACGAGAGTGTAGGCGTTTTTTGTGGATCTCAAAGGCGCATTTCCTTCGGTGGATAGGGGAAGGTTGTGGGAGGCGATGGAGGATAGGGGAGGGGAGAGAGGCCTGCTTGAGAGGGTGAGGGAGATATATGAAGAGACCAAAGACAAGGTAAGAGGAGGGGAGGGGATTTCGAAGGGATTCTGGATGGATAGGGATTTAAGGCAAGGGTGTCCACTTAGCCCCACGCTTTTTGCGATTTTAATTGCGGATATGGAAAGTAAGCTGGAAGCCGGGGTGGTAGGAAGAGTCAGGATAGGAGGTGTTAGAATTTGGTCACTAGCGTATGCAGATGACATAGTGTTGCTGGCAAGCAGAGATGAGGCCTTAAAGGAGATGATGAAGAGGTTGAGAAGATACCTGGATAAAAAGGGGTTAGAGCTTAATGCGGAAAATTCCAAGGTTATGGTGTTCAGAAAAGGAGGGGGAAGGGATAAAGGAAGGGAGTGGAAGTGAATGGAAAGGAGGTGCAGGAGGTGAAAGAGTTTGTTTACTTGGGCTTCGTGTTTCGGACGAATGCGGGAGTGGATGGTCACATAAAAGAGAGAGTAAGAAGGGCAAATGTGGGGATGAGGCAGGTGTGGGGGTTGGGAAACAAGTTATTCGCAGATGATTTTGGAAGGACAATGAAATTATTTGATTCACTAGTGATGAGTGTGCTATTGTATGGGATAGAAGTGTGGGGTTAGAAGGAAAGTGAAGAGGTAAATAGAACGCAGGAGAGGTATGTAAAGTGGACCCTGGGATTGGCAAGGAACACGCCCAATTATATTGTGAGGACGTAGACGGGGAGAACGAGTGTAGGGATTCTAGCAGGGAGCCGGGCGTGTAAATATGAGGAGAAATTTTTGGAAGAGGGGGGAAGTAGGCTGGTTAGGGAGTGTTGGTGGGCGGAGAAGAATAGGAGAGGAGGTGGGAAGATGGAGGTTGAGAGGAAAAGTTACTTCAGAACGAATGGACTGCAGATGGATGAAGTGAGAAGGATGCACGAGGAAGGGAGAAAGGTATATGAGTTGGTTAAGGAAAACGGCATGGGAGAGAGAGAATACCAAAGGGAAAGAGAGAATAAGAGATTCAAGGTTTAATGGGAACTATGTGTGGATTATGCCAAGAGCAAGAGCGCAATATTTATGTGAGAAAGGAGAGAAAGGAAGTCAGGAGCTTATAGCGAGGATGAGGTGTGGTTGCATGGAGGGTTTTAATAGGTTCTGGCTATCTCGGGAGAAGAGGTTGTGTGAACTGTGTGGGAAGGGGGATGCAAGAGTGGAGCACTGGTTGGAGGAGTGCGTAGAGGTGGAAAGGAGTGAGATAAGCATGGAGGTATTGATGCATAAAAAGGGGAAAAACAGGGCAGTAGCATTGGTGAAGGGAATGTTGGGTAAGATGGAGAAGAAGAGAAGGAAGGAGGAAAAGGAATGGAGAAGGAAAGATTGTAAATAGGAGAGGAAGTAGATATAAATAAGTTGTAAATATTGTAAATAGTAGATAAGTAGTAGGTATTAGCTGCGAAAACAGAGGTTGGCAAGCGAGGCAATGCGAGAAAGTAGGTACATGCAAGCGAGGCGAGGCGAAGCGAGGAAGGCAAGGCGATAAGAGCGTGCGGTCCTAGGGATAAGGAATGGATGGATGTTAGTTTTTAAGGGTTAGTTTTAAGAAAATTCTGCGAAAAAAATGGAAGTGTAAGCAAGTCAATTTTTTAAGGCCAGCAGGCTGAAAAATAAACGTTTATCTATCTATGAAGGAATGAACCAATTTTTTTTAATTATGTACTTATACACTTTTTTTTCGTTGAGCGAAAATTTGGAAGCTCAAAATTTTTCTTGCTCACAGGCGTCAATTCTTTTGCATTAAAGACCGTTGTTTTTCAACATAAGAGCGTCTTGAAGAAGCAGTGACATAAAAATGAGGTATGCATTCATTATTGTCTGTTGCGGTCATTTGCTTTCTTTTCAAAATGTCTTCAGCAGACTGAAGAAAGCCTTCGGCAAACTTAAGCAATAATCTCTTAAACACGGTGGAGTCCGATGTTTCGTCTTTCGCGATGTCAGCCGTTATATAGTATTAATCAATCTATCCTAAAGTTGGTTACAGTTTATCAGCTTTATTCGCGCCCTCTCCGGAAAGGGGATGTCATCAAAATCTCATTAAAAAACTTGAATTATGTTGTAGATAACAAATTAATTATTTATATCATATACTGCTTTAAAATCAGGGGGCACTGCTAAGCAAGTATGGCAGTCAGTCGCGTGTTGAATTGCTTGTAAAATTTTGGTTGTTTACGGGCTGAGTTCGTGCAGTGTGACCTATAAAGTGATTTAAAAATAACTAATTGTCACTAATGTTCAATTTTCCAGTGATTTGTGAGTGTTATAACCAGTACCGCTAACAATTTGAAGCAAAATTTGTTGTCGATCAAACCGCCAAATTTCAAGGTCGTTGTGTCAGGTGAATAGCGTGAATAGGGTGTTAGTGCTGCCATCTCTGTGTTAAGTCACTTTTGATGCGAAAAATGGGGAATCTGGAGTCCTCACTTTCAGCTCTCCATAGCAAAATTGACCACCTTACGCTGGAGAATCAAGACCTCAAAGTCGAGCAAGAAAAACTCAGGTCGGTTATTACAGAACAAGACCGGAGAATCGAGGCAATGGATAGAGCGCTGAGAAACAACAACTTGATGGTTTTCGGTGTTCTTGAGGAAGACGACGTGGACCTGGTGCAATCAATATGCAGTATTTTCAAGCAGCATCTTAATATTGAAATACGCTCTGACCAGGTCGAATCTGTTAGACGGATTGAAGGGAAAATTCGGGACAGACCCCGTCCCTTTCTAACTAAGCTACGTTCCTTTCGCGATAAGAAAATTATCTTATCGCAGCTGAAAAAATTACGTGGTACTGGGATCAGCATTGCGATTTCAACAGCAGGGTGGGGGTATTAAGCCAGGGTCCACCTGATATGTTTACTCACACAAATTTTTCAATGTATCGGAAAAGCCACGATCTTGCGCACAACAGGAGGGGGCTGGGATTGGTAGAACTGATGGAGTTGAATGAGTTTTATCTTTTAACTGGTAGATCGCGGACCGACAATCCAGCCCACTTTACTTTTGTTAATGCAGGGGGTAAAAGTGTCAATGACTTGGTTTGGTGCAATGCTGAGGCATTAGCAGGGTTGGTAACGTATAATACTCCACGTATTATAGTGGTTTTTTACGCGTTTATTACCACGTGTATTACCTCTCTAGTTTTCTACGTGATTTGACGTATATTACGTCCGAATGGAAACTTTCAGTGCGCATGCGTCCATATCGAAAAATACATCTCATAAACTATTTTTCTTGTGGGTCGTGATCGCCATGTTCGTTCGTGAATCTCGCGCGAAATGCCAATATTTAAAAATTCCTTGAATTTGAATAAATGTATCAGCAGTTTGAGGTTATAATTAAGAGCCCTGCATAATTACATATATTATATTATTCAAAATGATTGATCATAATTATTATCGAAAGAATCAACAATTGTTCACGTACCTGTGGCTTTCTAGACGTGTGAAACTAGGATTTTTTAACATTTTATCGCAGAAGACACTTTGCGGAAGTTTTCTGTCCTTACTTCTTCCGCTCAAAGAACAAATCCTTCATTGGAATTGCATTATGATGCTGGGTATTTCTTTCGAGCCCAGGCATCATTATTATTTTCAATTGCTATAACGCATTCAACAGAATTATTAATAATTATTATATTTCAAAAGTGAGATTATGTACTTGTCAACACTGATTTTACAAGTCGCCCATCTTGAAAACGTAACTTACAGGAGTTTTCTACGTTTTTCTACTGTTTTCGACGTATATTACGTCAAAAACGTATTATACGTAGGAAATACTCGAGTTACGCGTAACTGACCAACCCCGGGCATTAGGTATACTTAATGACTTGAAGGTGGATCAATCCACACATACCTCACAGACTAGAATGTAATTTTAAGAAATTAGACATAGATCTCAATTCAAACCTTACCGAAGCTATTATCGACAGCGCCAAAAAAGCAGATATGTGGTCAGTGAGAAAAAATGTTACTGAGAAATTTTACCGTGACAAACCTTGGTTTGACTCTGTCACCAAAGCAAAGCATATCTTTCTAATGCGTTGAAAGTAGCCAGCAGGGCAAATTTCTCGGATGAGGCTAAGTTGGTTTATGTCAAAGCTAAAAAATCGTACCAAGCACTGATAGTTTATAAAAAAGCAAGCTTTGAATCCAATATCCTGGCGAGCCTTGAGTGTGTCAACGATAGTAAAACATTTTGGGATACTGTTAATGGATTCAGAGGTTTAAAGATCAAATCTACAATCCTGAATACAAAAGCTTGGGAAAACTTCTTCCGTCTGACACTTCCTCTCAGACGTATGTCACCGTCATTGCTTACAGATGTGCGACACCCATTATTGGATAGCAGAATTACAGCTAATGAAATCTTTTTTTCAATTAACAAAAGTAAATTAAATAAGGCTCCAGGGCCGGCTCAAATCTCAAATAATTTTTACAAAAACTTGCCGCCCAATTGGCTTCTTTATCTTGAAACACTTTTCAATAAAATACTTGAGAATGAATATATACCGCTGGATTGGACCAAATCTTCAACGCACATGATACATACATAAAAAACAAGACCCGGCCAATCCCAATAACTACAGGCCTATTGCCCTTTTAAACTCACTTCCTAAAATTTTTACGCAAATTCTGTTGGCTAGATTAGAAAAATGGGAGTCAATGTGTGATATTATTCCGGAAGCCCAAGCAGGTTTTCGCCGAGGTAGGGGATGTATGGATAGTATTTTCACCATGGCATCTGTTTCACAAATTTACTTACAAAAAAAGAATAGACATATCTATGCCATTTTTGTGGATTTCTCAGGAGCTTTTCCATCGGTCAATCACGCTCACATCTGGTCAAAACTTTTCGATATTGGAATCAGCTCAAAAATAATTAGAATTATAAAAAGTCTATATGAGAGAGCCTTAACGGGCATTAAAGTGGGGAACGAGTTCTCAGAGGAATTGCCGGTCACTAAGGGAGTTCTACAGGGAGAGATTTTGAGCCCAATCATGTTTAACCTCTCAACCTATGAATCGAGATTTTTTTAGACGAAAAGGTCTTGTGGGACTCAGAATTATATGGGTGACACGGACATTATTGTGTTGATTTACGCGGATGATTTAATTATTTTTGCAGAATCTAAAATAGGCGCAATAAGAAAACTCAATGCTCTCCATGAGTATTGTAATATAAACAAACTCACGGTTAATAACAACAAAACTAAATACACTGTATTCAAGAAAGGTCGGATCAGCGCAACACTCCTTGGTCTGAAATATGATGGTATCTCTTTGGAGTTTGTTTCGTGTTTTGAATACTTGGGTATGATTTTCTCTAGAACAGGTGCTTTCAACTTAGCTGCACTTGCAGCAGTTAGTAGAGCCAACTCAGCCTCAGCCTCAGCGTTCAATATTCTAACTAGAACTAAGTGCTCCTCATGGTCTTCCGTTATTAAAATTCATGCTCTATTATAAAGAGTTCCTTATTGTGTGCAGCTCACATTATCGGATTAAATTACCTAGATGTCTTCGAAAAAGCACAAGTCCGTTTTTTCAAAAAATCTTCTGCGCCTACCCAGAAATACGCCTGACTTTGTTGTCAGATTGGAATTAGGTCTACCATGTATGTCATACCAAATATTAAAAATGGCGCTGAATTGGGCGGCGAAGATTTTCGATATGGAAGACTCGCGCTATCCGAAACTTTGTATGCTAAAACTAGTCGAAACCGCAAATAGCAAAAATTTTAAATATAACTGGCTAGTTCAACTTATTAGATGCTTGGAGGGTGCAGGAATAAGTCACAATTTCATGGATCTCAATGGTTCCAATCTTTTCACTCAAATCGATACTATAGCTGATAGATACCGTGACTTTTTCCATTCGCGGGATCTGTTACGATTGGAAAACAGCAACTTTAGTTATATAGACAGTAAAATTTTACACAATGATGCGCTACCCTAGTAATATCTGCTATTCAAAGCTCCTTTCCTATTTAAGCGCATTTTCGCTCAAATAAGAACCTCCTCAAGGTTCATCATTAAGCTGCCCTGCTAAAAATGTCGGATTCTGAAATTGGTCCGAATTTATCCGAAATCAATCCGATTCACGTTTTTTTCCCGAAATATGTCCGATCTAATCCGAAAACTGTGCGAAAACAGTCAGAAATTTGTCTGATTATGTCCGGAGTCTGTCCGGACCATAAATTTCGACTCCCGAAAGAGACCGATTTGATCTGAAATCAGTACGGAATTAAAAACCTGGAATTATTTTCGTTATACTAAAAATGGAAAAAAGTCCGCTCTAATCCGAAATTTATCCGAGCGTAAACTTTCACTTCCGAAAGAGTCCGACTTGATCTGAAATTAGTCTGGAACACAGTACCTGAAATTATTTTTGTTAAAGTAAAACCGGAAAATCGTCTGATTAAATCCGAAATCTGTCCGGTCTAAAACATCAACTCCGAAAATAGTCCGATTCTATCCGAAATTAATCCGCAGGTTTTAGTTCTCATTCGGTGAAATTGAAGTGAAAACGGAAAATCGTCCCCTTGAATCCGAAATTCTTCCGGTCAAAAACATGTACTCCGGAAGCAGTCCGATTCTATCCGAAATTAATCCGCAGGTTCAAGTTGTCATTCGGTGAAATTAAAGTGAAAACGGAAAATCGTCTGATTAAATCCGAAATCTGTCCGGTCTAAAACATCAACTCCGGAAATAGTCCGATTCTATCCGAAATTTATCCGCATGTTTTAGTTCTTATTCGGTGAAGTGAAAACGGAAAATCATCCGCTTAAATCCGATATTCGTCTAGTCCAAAACATCGACTCCGGAAACAGTCCGATTCTATTCAAAATTAATCCGCTGGTTTAAGTTGTAATATCGTGAAATGCAAATGAAATCGGAAAATCGTTCGCTTAAATCCGAAATTAATCCGGTCAACAGCATTGACTCCGAAAGCAGTCGGATTCTATCCAAAATGTATCCGCAGATTTAAGTTGTAATTTGGTGACATTCAAGTGAAAACGGAAAATACTACTGCATAGTAGGACGTATCGAAAAAAATTAAATAATTTGCCTTTGTTTTTGGGTAGGGCGTCAGAAAAAAAAACCACAAAAGCGATAATGAAACTTCGAAAACAAAAAAAAATAATGAGAATTCCGATAAAGACGTAAATAGTAACACGGAAAATGATGAGATGTTCATGAGAGTGAATCTACATCCACATTTCACCACAACTTTCGTTAACGGTTACCGAACAAATTTTCTCCGTGTATGTAGTAGTGTTAAGTTAAGCTATAGAAATAGGTTTGTGAGCGTCAAATAAATGAAGAATGCATTTCTCGAACATAAACTGCTTATATAACCTTGTTATATAACATTTATTCGGTCCGTCAGACGCGCAGAAAACGGACATGATCGGATACAATCCCGATTGATCGAATCTGTCAGACCGTACAACATTCGGATTCTACCGGACAATATACAGATTTATTATTTTTTTCGTTCTACTTCATCCGGAAAATTTATAAATACACCGGGATAGAATCCGGATGACGACCCGGACACAATCCGGATTGATCCCTGGCGGACCGAACGAACGGAACGGATACGCTACAGCGTATCCTTATAGTATCCACATCGTATTTTCTCCGTATCATGCAAGAAAAACTGATTAAAAAAGGAAGATGAACATTTCACTTATTGAAATTCGGATTCTACGTGAAATTTTGCGTTAAAAGGTCACGGAGTAATCGCGATGTTTTTCTTGCAACATTAAAAACTTTCAAAAAATGTAATACTTATCGATAACGTGGACTAAAGGCGATTTCAAACGCATCGTCGACGGATAAAGCCTATGAACTGCTACTGAATGACGATGCGTTTGAATAATGGTTTCAACAAGTAACCGACATGAAAATCTTTTACAGTTTCAAATTCTTTTTTAATATTTCTTGAATTTACTCGATTTTTTTTATTGTTTAATCTGACCAAGTTGAAACTTTTTGGTTTATGATGTTCTACACTGTTTTTCGAAATTTTACGATATCGTTTGAAGTGGTTTGAAATCTTTTTTAATTTTATTTATAGTTTATTTTACAAAATAAAAAATCATTTGAAATTCCCCAAGAATTTTGAGAAAATTCTTTTTGTTTAATCTTTTCAGAATTTCTCAACCTTCTAATTTTTTTTAGAATTATTCAAATATTTTTCTGAATTTCTTTTGAATTCTGCAAAATTAAAAAAGGTGATTTAAAAGTCTTTCAGATTCTTCTTTGACAATTTTAGAAATCTTTCGCAATGTTTGGATTTTTTTACAAATATTCTCTTTAAATTAATTTTTCAAAGTAAAAAATCATTTTAATTTTTCTTAGAAACCTAATGATTTTTTTTTCATTTTCTTGAAACATTTTAAAAATAACTTTATAAGTTTGATTTCTTCTTGAATCTTTTCAAAACTTCTGAATATCTTTTAAACTTAATCAGATTTTTTTCTAAAATGATCTAACATGACAAAATTGCAAAATTTAGCTTTAAGATCTTTTACACTCTTTTTAAAAATTTTAGGAAATAATTTGAAAAATTTTGTAATCTTCTTCAATTTTCTCTTTGAATTCATAAAAAAAATTATTTAGAGTTTTCCCATGAATCTTGAGAACACTTTTTTTCATTCTGTTGACACCCTGACTAATTCAGTTTAGCTAAAAATTGTTTAAATCCTGAAAAATAAAAATTGTCTTGAAGTCTTCAATATTCTTTTTCCACACATTCTGAAATCTTCAAAACTTAAAATTCCCTGAAATCTCAACAAAAATTAATCTCCTAAAATCTTTAAAAATGATTAAAAAGCTTCTACATTTTTTTTCGAATTCTTCGAAATAAGCTTTTTCCCATAATTTCATTTTTCTTATCTCTTTGAAAATGTAAAAAAGTTTACAAATTATAGTGTCATAGCAAAATGTTAAGAACATAATTATTTTCCAATACTAAACAATTATTTACAATTTGACATGCAA